>CM053755.1:54317470-54331466 GCA_028658305.1 Pachyuromys duprasi | reverse complement strand
CCTTCCATCCAACCCCAGCTTATCCTGTCTCCTCAGGGCTGGCTGCAAAGTCCTCCCCTGGGATCTAGCCAGTCTGTCACTCCCTGGCTTGTATGGGGGAGGGTCAAAGAGTCAGCCATCAAGATCATGACTGAAACAGTCCCTGTTTCCCTGAATAGGGTCTTCAGCCCTACACCAAGTTATCATGGGCCCCATCCGTACGGGGGTTCCAGTCCACATCCACACATTACTTGTTCTTTTTTAATTACATATTTTAGATACTTTTCACACCAATTCATGAAGGTTTTATGTGAGTATAATGGAATGTTTATATATTTTTCATTCCCTTGAATAAAATGAGCTCCAATATTTTGGTTTTTGACCATTAAAACCAAAGCTGCAAAAACATTGTACAGACATTTTTAGGTTTATTTGTATTTTTAATGGTCATTGACTATATCCAAAGAAATGAGAATTACTGATTCATTGGGCATCATTTTCTCCCAATTCTCTCCGGTGGGACCAGTGAGCAAATCCAAGGCCGTGTGGGTATTAGTCTCTATTTTTGAGCTATCTCCCAGTTGGTTATGTTCAGTGTTCTAGGTGTGTCTGCAGCTGATTCCTGAACTATTTTATGGTTCAGGGGTGTAACAGCTTCAGGCAGTAGATGGGCTTTCGTGCTGACTCTAACTGGTATCTTCCTGCTTCTCTAAGTTTGCTAATTTTTCTAAAGGTGTTTACTATTAAGCACACTATGGAAATCCCCTTCAGGATTTAGGCTGCTTCTACTGCAGCAACTTCTAGTGCTACTACAGACTATTGTTTCCTCTGAGGTAGTTTCTCCACATCTCGGTTCTTCTATTCCGAAGAGTGTTTGTTAAGGTATGAGACATTTGACTTCCCTTTATCTTATTTTCTCACGTGCTTTATATTCCAGAAAAAATCAATAACCCACAAAACTAGTCACTGATACAGGGCCACACATATATGTGTATATGTATACACATTTTATTTTGTATAGCTTTCAAGATGTCTGTCATTGTGATATTTTCATACATGCTCATATGTGGTTATATTCTGTTGATAAAGTGAGTGTTTGCTTGCTTGTGTGTGTGTGTGTGTGCCATGGTGTGAGTGTGAGGGTTAGAGGGCAGCTGAGGGGTCAGTTTTCCCTTTCTTCATTACAGCGCCATATGGGTTCAGAGGACTAAGGATCTTCAGGCCCAGTGGCAAGTGCCTTTACCTTGTGAACCATCTTCCTAGCCCCTGGCATGACTCTTTTTATTTTTCGTTTATTGGTATTAGAGGAAACATGTAAACCATATCTTTATGTCTTATTTTGCCTAATGTAATGATTTATAGTTTTATTGTTTTTGTTTTGTTTGTTTGTTTCTTTGTAACGGGCATGGTTTTGTTCACCTTGTAGTTCACTGTGGGTATATACTACATTTTTATAATAAAAGCAGAGACTTTTATTCCCATTATTGATTCCAATTACTGATTCTTCCATTTATTCCTACTTTCTTAGGATTCTGCTCAATGGTGCATACATTAAGAAGGGTTTTCACTCCAGCCGGGGAGGACAAGAACTGTTCCTGGTGTTGCATAAAGAAATGCCAACCTGTTCCTTTCTCACAGCCTCATTAGGTTTCTTGGAGATATGTTGATCAGTACTCAGCTACTAGTTAGAAAATTCTGTGGTTCTTAGGAGCTCTCCTTGTTGCCTCTCTGTGACATTTCTCTTTCTGGTTCTGCTAATGCTAGCCAGCTTAGCATTCCAGGAGTCTGAACTCTTATTTCCTCAACACACAGATTGCTGGACTCTGTTTTGATTTGTTCCAACTCTCTAAGCACCAAGCTGAAGCTATCATGGAGCTTAGTAGGCATACTGCCTGTAAGATCACCCATGTACCTCCCTTGAATATAAGAATGGAAAAGATTGATAGAATATGGACCACAAAGTCTTGTGTATCCAAATAGGGTCTTTGTGGAGAAAGGCCAGGAGGTGATAATTTCTATTGTATTAACAACCCACAAAGATTCCTTCTTCTGATATTTTTGAATGAGTATAGTTCAGATGCACATAAATACTTCTTATAAGGAAAAGTGATACAAATTGGTCTCTTCTGTCTCAGGAATCTATCACAGCTTCAAAGATGTGATATGCAAGAAGCCATAAAGCACTGGTGAAGCCTTTTATCTATAACAGCTATGATCTTTTTTATGTTTATATGTTTTTAATTTATTTACTTATTTCTTTAATATTTTTACTTATTACAATTTATTCACTTTTTATTCTGGCTGTAGCCCCCTCCCTTGTCTCCTTCCTGTCCTACCCACCCCTGTCTTCTTCCCCTATGCCTCTCTCCTAGTCCACTGATAGGGGAGGACATCCTTCCCTTCTGTCTGACCTAAGCCTGTGAGGTCTCATCAGGGCTGGCTGCATTGTCTTCCTCTGTGGCCTGGCAAGGCTACACCCCTAGGGGGAGGTGATCAAAGAACCAGCCCCTGAGTTCCTGTCAGAGTCAGGCCCTGCTCTCCTTACTAGGGAACCACTTGGAAACTGAGCAGCCTATGGGCTTCCTCTGAGCAGGGGGTCTAGGTCCCCTCTATGCATGGTCCTTGGTTGGAGTATTGGTCTCTGCAGGACCCCCTAGGCCTAGGTTTTTTTTTTTTTTTTGGCTCTGTTGGTCTCCTTATGGAACTCCTGCCCCCTCCAGGTCTTTCCGTCTTCTCCTTCTTTCATAAGATTCCTTGCACTATGCCCAAAGTTTCTATGAGTCTCAGCATCTCAATATCCTGTTGGGTAGAGTCTTTCAGAGGCCTCCTGTCGAAGGCTCCTGTCCTGTTCCTTGTCTTCTCCTGCTTCCAGTGTCTATCCTGTTTGCCCTTCTGAATGAGGAGCAAGCCTGTTCCCTAGGCTCCTCCTTGTTGTTTAGCTTCTATAGGACTATAGATTTTAGTATGTTTATTGTATATTATATGTCTAATATCCACTCAAAAGTGAGTATATACTAGCGGTGTCTTTCTGCTTCTGGGTTACCTCACTCAGGATATGGTGACAGCTATGTTCTTTAGAGCATCGAGTTAACAAATGCCACGTAGCTTCTCCTACAGGAAATGTATGGTTAGGTGTCTATAAATTTCTGGTCAACATTATATACCACATTTGAAAACTTCCTTTTTCTGCTCTGACTGGCACTTAGGCTGGTGGCTCTATATGCCTTTATGCCAGTCTCGCTTTTTTTCAATAGGTTTTTTTTCTTCTCTCCTTGGTCACTTGATAAACTTTGTCCACTTTTCAGGAGTAAGGTAAGTTATCTCAGCAGTGAAGCTTCCCGCAGTGGGGAAGATGGGGCAGTGAAATGGCTACAGTTGGCAGGAGCTGCGTGGCATTCAAGGTCTTGAAGGGTGTATTAAATGGCTTGGGTTTTAGGAATGCTGGTTTTGATACAGTCAGCTTTAAGAATGGTTGTTGTGGGGTGTTGCTGTAGCATCTCATAGCACTGTAACAATTTGTTTACTAACTGTCTAGAATATCATGAAGAAGGGTGCAGTAGAGCAGGGCTTTAAATCGTTCAGTGCCTACCTTCTCTGCTTTTGTTTGTTTAGGTATTACATAAAACAGTAGGTATAGAGTAATGAATGGTAAGAACTAAATCAATGTAAGTTATTATCAGTGAGTAGATAAATTTGACTTGAGTAATATAAGGTTATGTTTTGAAAGAGATGCGATTTGACACAGGCTTAATGGACTATAAAGATTACATTATTGAGTTCTGACCTGTTTGTTTGTTTAATTACATGTGTGTATGTGTGTGGTGTGCGTGTGAATCGAGGTGATATACAACAGTGAGTGTATTGAGGTCAGATGATAACTCACTAGTCAGTTCTTCCACCATGGGTTCTGGGCATCACACTCAGGTCGTCAGGCTTGTCCAGCAGGAGATTTTACCTATTGAGCCATCTTGTTAGACCTTGGTCAGTTTTTAAGATCTTATGGAAAAGGGACTGGAGAGTTGGCTAAAGCAGTTACAAGCACTTGTTCTTGTAAGAGGGCCTATGTTTAGTTCTCAATACACACATGGCTGTTCACAACTCTGTAATTTCGTTTCCAGGGGATCCAGTGCTTTGACCTCTGTAAATTTCTGTACACATGTATAACACATGTGTGCATTCACATACACACATACGCCCGCACACATGCACACACATGTGCACAGACAAATATATTTTTAAAACTGATCCTATGCAAAATCATTGTTCAAGTGAGATGTAGAATAGTTTGTTATAAAATGTGAAGTTTCATTCCACAATGGTTTTTAGTAACCCTGTGAGCTAACAGTAACAAATACAGAATGGATATATTGTTTCATGTGCATTGATGATTAAATGAAAGAGATGAGTTAACTTTGACTCATTTTTAGAAATGTATATTCCTAACTTTGTATAAACTTAAAATCTTCACTTGCATTGCTTTTACTGACTAAAAAGGTTAAGGATTTCCGTTTATTTTAAAACCATTTATGCATTTTCCCTTAAGACAAGTTGGTGGGCGCATTTTTTTTTATCAAAACCATATACACGGTGACATATTAAATGTATCATATTATTATACTAATCATATGATTCTAGAAACAAAAGTAACCAGAGGACTAAAGCCTATCAAAACCATCTTTTTGTTTTTGTACAATGAAATTCTTTTTAAATTTGCCAGGGAATTCATAGTAATATTGAAACCAGATGTAGACTTCCATCTTTTAATGTATTAGCTTAGCTACAAAATGTCTTATTTCCATCCCTGATTGCTGAGTGCTTCATTTATGACTTATAATCTCTCTCTCTTTTAGAACAGATTTTAACATGCCATCAAAATGATTTTTAAAAGGACATTGCCAATTCACATAGTGACAGAAATAAATTAAGCCCTAATATATTGAGGTTCACCTAATTAAACCCATAAACAAAGTATTCTTGCTGATAATTTTACTTGAAGAAATTTGAAACGTGCATTAGCTGTAGTTTGACAATGGATCTGTTACTAGAGCTGAAATCTTCATTATTTTCTACTGTTGGGGTTCTCAGTCCAACCTGATTATCATAGCTAGGGTTTCTACTGCAGGGATAAATCGACATGGGGGAAAGGACTTATTTTATCTTGCAGCTAATAAGTCCATCACTGACAGAAGCCAGGGCTGGACCCTGGAGGCAGACTGATGCAGGGGCCATGGAGGGTTGTTGCTTACTGGCTTTTTCTTCCGTGGCTTGCTCAGCCTGCTTTATTTTAGCATCCAGGATCACTAGTTCAATGATGACACTGGCCACAGTGGGCTGGACCCTCTCACATCAATCATCAATCAAGAAAATGCTACATAGGCTTGCCCATAGAGCAGTCTGGTGGAGGCATTTTCTCAACTGAGGTTCCTTCTTTCCAGATGACTCAGCTTGTGTTAAGACAAAACTACCAACACACTGACCATTTTGAAATGGTTGAGTATGTGTATTTGAACTGATAAAATTTTTATAGAAATGAAACACCGCATTACCTTAAATTTTATTAAATAATGGGAATAGATTCCATATGAAATCTAACCACTTTGGGTAAAACTATAATTTAATATAAATGAAAAATGTAAAACAGATTTATTTCAAAATGAAACTCTATGTATTAGGAAGATGAAGGCCTTTATTTTTTGATAACAGATGGGCGTGACCCATAGATTGAGAACCACTGTTCCAGGCTGAGACCCTCCTTGGATAGGTTGAAGTTCCCTTCCTCCCTCTGGCTTTCTCCTCCCCTCTAATGATTGAGCTGATGGCATTGACCACCTAGTCTTCCCTATCCAAACTCTTTAATTTTTAATTTTTTGAGACAGTGTTTCTTGGAGATGCTGGCTGAACTTGAGGTTTCCGTCCTCCTCTGTCAGCTTCCTAACTGCTGCTGGTAAATGTGTTGCTTCCGTGCACAACTTCTGAGTTGATCTACTTCTGAATACAGAGCTGTGGTCCTAGAAATCTTTCTTGGGGAAGCTGATGGGATGATCCATATCCTTATAAGTTTTTCCTGCTTTTGAGGGCTATCGTTCCTGCCTAAGAGGGAGCGTGATCCTTATTTTAACCACCACGTGAGGACTTCATTATTGTGTCATTTGAAACAGACACACATAGGAAATTTGGCTGTTATTGATTGCTTAATTACCAGGTAACAATTTAGTTTCAGTTTTGTGACTTGGGTCTTCCTTCCTTCCTTCCTTCCTTCCTTCCTTCCTTCCTTTCTTTCTTTCTTTCTTTCGTTCTTTCTTTCTTTCTTTCTTTCTTTCTTTCTTTTTAAAATTTTAATCACAGGTCATTCACTTGTATCCCAGCCATACCCCCTCCTCTTTCCCTTCTAATCCCACCCTCCCTCCCTCATCTCCTCCCTGCTCCCATCCAAGTCCACTGATAGGGGAGGTCCTCCTCCACTTCCATCTGACCCTAGCTTATCAGGTATCTTCAGGAGTGGCTGCAATGTTCTTCTCTGTGGCCTAGCAAGACTGTTCCTCCCTTGTGGGGGAGGAGAAGCTCAATGAGCCATTCATTGAGTTCATGTCAGAAATAATCCTTGTCCCCCTTACTAGGGAACCCACTTGGGGACTGAGCTACCATGGGCTACATCCGAGCAGAGGTTTTAGGCTATATCCATGCATGGTCCTTGGTTGGAGAAACAGTCTCATAGAAGACCCCTGTGCTCTAATATATTTCGTTCTTGTGGGGCTCCTGTCCCCGCTAGGTCATACTAACTCCCTCTTCTTTCATATGATTTCCCTGCACTCTGCCAAAGGTTTGAGTCGCAGCATCTGCTTTGATACACTGCTAGGTAGAGTCTTTCAGGGGCCCTCTGTGGTAGGCTCCTGTCCTGTTACTTGTTTTCTCTTACTTCCAATGTCGATCCCCTTTATCTTTCTAGGTGAGGGTTGATCATCTTACCCCGGGTCCTTTTTCTTGTTTATCTTCTTTAGGTGTACAGATTTTAGTATGTTTATCCTATCTTACAGGTCTAGTACCCACTTATAAGTGAGTAAATACCGTGTGTGTCTTTCTGTTCCTGGGATACCTCACTCAGGATGATCTTTTCTAGATTCCACCATTTGCCTGCAAATTTCATGATTTCCTTGTTTTTAATTGTGGTACTTTTACATTTTACACAATTCTGTATCCATTCCTCCATTGCTGGACATCCGGGTTGTTTCCAGGTTCTGGCTATTATAAATAAAACTGCTACAAACATGGTTGAGCAAATGTCTTTGTGGTGTACTTGAGCATCTTTTGGATATAAGCCTAGGCGTGGTATAGCTGGATCTTGAGGAAGCAGTATTCCTGATTGTCTGAGAAAGCGCCAGATTGATTTCCAGAGTGATTGTACAAGTTTACATTCCCACCAGCAATGGAGGAGGGTCCCCCTTTTCCACAACCTCTCCAGCATGTGTTGCCACTTGAGTTTTTGATCTTAGCCATTCTGGTGGGTGTAAGGTGAAATCTCAGGGTTGTTTTGATTTGTATCTCTCTGATGGCTAAGAACGTTTAGTATTTCTTTAAGTGTTTCTCTGCCATTCTGTATTCTTCTACAGAGAATTCTCTGTTTAGCTTCATACCCCATTTATTAAATTTCAATTTTAACATTTTTATTTTATATTAATCACAGGTTATGTATTTGTATCCCAGCCGTAGCCCCCTCCCACATTCCCTCCCTCCCTCCCCCTTCCCTCCCTCATCTCCTCCCTGCCCCTTTCCAAGTCCACTGATAGGGGAGGACCTCCTCCCCTTCCCTCTAACTCTAGCTTATCAGGTCTCTTCAGGAATGGCTGCAATGTCCTCTTCTGTGGCCTAGCAAGGCTGCTCCTCCCTCGAGGGGCGGGAGGAGGGGGTTGTCGAAGAGCCAGCCATTGAGTTCATGTCCAAAATAGTTTCTGTTCCCCTTACTAGGGTACCCACTTGGATATTGAGCTACCATTTGCTACATACAAGCAGGGGTTCTAGGTTATATCCATACATGGTCCTTGGTTGGAGAAACAGTCTCATAAAAGACCCTCATGCCCTGCTATATTTGGTCCTTGCGGAGCTCCTGTCCTCTCCAGGTCATACCAACTCCCTCTTCTTTCATATGATTCCCTGCACTCTGCCAAAGGGTTGGTTATATTTGCTTTGATACACTGCTAGGTAGAGTCTTTCCGAGGCCCTCTGTGGCCGGCTCTTGTCCTGCTACTTGTTTTCTCTTATATCCAGTGTCCATCCCATTTGTCTTTCTAAGTGAGGATTAATCCTCTTACCCCAGGTCCTCTTTCTTGTTTATCTTCTTTAGGTGTATAGATTTCAGTAGGTTTATCCTATCTTATAGGTTTATATAAGTGAGTATAAACCATGTGTGTCTTCTGCTTCTGGGATACCTCACTCAGGATGATCATTTCCAGGTCCCACCATTTGCATGCAAATTTCATGATTTCCTCCTTTTTAATTGCTGAGTAGTATTCCATTGAAATGGATACAATTTCTGTATCCATTCCTCAACTGAGCGACATCTGGGTTCTTTCCAGGTTCTGGCTATTACGAATAAAGCAGCTATGAACATAGCTGAACAAATGTCCTTGTTGTGTACTTGAGCATCTTTTGGATATATGCCTAGGAGTGGTATAGCTGGATCTTGAGGAATCCCTATTCCTAATTGTCTAAGAGAGCGCCAAATTGATTTCCAATTTGTACAAGTGGTTGTACACGTTTACATTCCCACCAGCAATGGAGGAGAGTTCCCCTTTCTCCACATCCTCTCCAGCATGTGTTGTCACTTGAGTTTTTGATCTTAGCCATTCTGACAGATGTAAGGTGAAATCTCAGGGTCGTTTTGATTTGCATCTCCCTGATGGCTAAGGACATTGAGCATTTCTTTAAGTATTTTTCTGCCATTTTACAGTCCTCTACAGAGAATTCTCTGTTTAGCTCCATACCCCATTTTTTAAAATTGGATTACTTGGTTTGTTGCTTTTTAACTTCTTGAGTTCTTTATATATACGGGATATTAGCCCTCTCTCAGATATAGGGTTGGTGAAGATCCTTTCCCAGTCTGTAGGCTGTCGTTTTGTTTTGATGACGGTGTCTTTTGCTTTACAGAAATTTTTTAGTTTCATGAGGTCCCATTTATTGATTGTTGCTCTTAGAGCCTGTGCTGTTGGTGTTCTCTTCAGGAAGTAGTCTCCTGTGCCAATGAGTTCTAGGGTCTTTCTCAGTTTTTCTTCTCTGGCTTCTCTTCAAATCTCATACCCCATTTTTAAATTGGATTGCTTGAATTATTCCCTTTTCACTTCTTTAGTTCCTTATATATTCTGGATATCAGGCCTCTGTCAGATATAGGGTTGGTGAAGATCCTTTCCCAATCTGTATGCTGTCATTTTGTTCTGACAACAGTGTCCTTTGCTTTACAGAAGCTTTTCAATTTCATGAGGTCCCATTTATTGATTGTTGCTCTTAGAGACTGTGCTGATGGTGTCTGTTCAGGAAGTTGTCTCCTGTGCTGATGAGTTCTAGGGTCTTCCCCACTTTCTCTTCTAACCGATTTAGTGTATCTGGTTTTATGTTGAGGTCTTTGTTCCACTTGGACTTTAGTTTTGTGCAGGGTGATAAATATGAATCGATTTAAATTTTTCTGCATGTAGACATCCAGTTGGACCAGCACCATTTGTTGAAGATGCTGTCTTTTTTCCATTGAATGGTTTTTGCTTCTTTGTCAAAAATCAAGTATTCGTGTGTGTGTGGATTTATTTCTGGGTCTTCTATTTGGTTCCATTGATCCACTATTCTGTTTCTATGCCAATACCATGCCGTTTTTATTACTATTGCTTTGTAGTACAGCTTGAGATCAGGGAATGGAGATACCTCCAGATGATCTGTTGTTGTACAGGATCATTTTGGAAATTCTGGGTTTTTTGTTTTTCCTATGAAGTTGAAAATTTTTCTTTCAAGGTCTGTAAAGAATTGTGTTGGTATTTTGATAGGAATTATATTGAATCTGTAGATTGCTTTTGGCAGGATGGCCATTTTTACTATGTTAATCCTACCGATCCATGAGCATGGGAGATCTTTCCATCTTCTGAGGTCTTCTTCGATTTCTTTCTTCAGAGACTTAAGTTTTTTTCAAACAGGTTTTTCACCTGCTTGGTTAGAGTCACCCCAAGGTTCTTTATGTTATTAGTGGCTATTGTGAAGGGTGTTCTTTCCCTAATTTCTTTTTCGGCGCTTTTGTCTTGGAGGGCTTCTGATTTTTTTTTTTTTTTTGAGTTAATTTTGTATCCAGCCACTGTGCTGAAGTTGTTTATCAGCTGAAGCAGTTCTCTGGTTGAATTTTTGGGGACTCTCACATATACTGTCATATCATCTGCGAATAGTGAAACTTGGACTTCTTCCTTTCAGATTTATATCCCCTTGATCTCCCTTTTATTATTGCTCTAGCTAGGACCTCAAGTCCTATGTTGAAGAGATATGGAGAGAGTCGGCAGCCTTGCCTAGTCCCTGATTTCAGTGGGATTGAATTAAGTTTCTCTCCGTTTAGTTTGATATTAGCTACAGGCTTGCTGTATATTGCCTTTACTATGTTTAGGTATGTGCCTTGTGTCCCTAATCTCTCCAAGACTTTAAACATAAATGGGTGTTGGATTTTGTTGAATGCTTTTTCAGCATCTAAGGAGATGACCATGTGCTTTTTCTCCTTCAGTTTGTTTATATGGTGGATTACACTGATGGATTTCCGTAGTCTCCCGCTGGGGGCAGGGGGGGGGGCATCTCTGGCTTGGTGGGTGTTCAGAGGTGCAGGAGCTCAGCGACAGGGTGCTGGGCGGGGCAGGGGCTCTTCCTAAGTGTGCTCCTCTGAATGGTGTTGAGTGGCTGGTACAGCTGCCTGCTGTGGCTGAGGAGCTAGGAGCCCAGCCTCTGCTGTCTTGGTCCCCAGGCAGTGAGTTTTGTGCTCAGCTTAGTGGAGCTGTGTGTAAGCTTCCCTGAAGTGGAGGGAGGCCTGGACAAGGGAAGTAGCCTACTCCATTCCCGAGAAGTCTGCGCCCGATCTGAATGTGTAAGTGTTCTCCGCTTCTGTGGTGTCTCCTCTGTTTCAGAAAGCCAAAATGTCTGAATTCTGGCTTCGATTGCCCCTCCATTCACCAATTTTGGAGATATAGGTCCTCTGCCTCTCAAAAAACGGTCGGTGCGTGCTTGCCACCATCTTGGATGGACTTGGGTCTTTAGTATAGTGACTCCATTTCGTTTTTAATGTGTTGGTTCTTGGTGACTGTATAGGCACTCAGTCTAAAGTAATGGCCCCTTTTAATTTTTATTTAATACTGGAAATTAAAAAAAGATAAAATGATGCCGTGCCTCTACTTTGGAAACATGTCCCTACTTACTGTTTAAAATGATTTTTTCTTTGGAGTCAGGGTTTCTCTGTGTAAGAGCCCTGGCTCTCCTAGAACTCACTTGGTAGACCAGGCCATCCTCAAACTCACCCAGATCCTCCTGCCTCTGTGTCCCAAGTCCCAGGATTCAAGGCATCTGTCACCAGCCCCTGGCTTAAGATGATTTCTTTTAGGGGTAGAAACTTTTCATAACTGAAGTTAAAAGGTAAAAGTAAAGTAGCTTTTGTTGTTGAAGTGTGACACACCAGCTTCTCTTCTGAAGAAGCCAGTCAGAAAATGACCTGTGCCCAACTCACATAGGTATGTGCACAAGAATGGCCTGGCATATAAGTAATGACCCTTATGTTTTTATTAGCTGTTTTACTCAAAATATACATTCTAAAATGTGCACATTATTGAGGTGGTTAGAATAAATCCTTGGTTCAACAATCTCAGCTCAGCCACTTGCTCTCAGTAGACCGGTAAAAGAAACAAGTGAAAAGCTGAGAGAAGAGTTCAGTGACTCCCACTCCCAAGTCCATCTTTAGGGACTTTGATCTGAGATTCAGGCATAAATACAGGAAAGACATCTGCTTAACTAAGTAGAATCAGTCAGTATGTGGTCTTCCCATAATCTGTCCTTGTCTAATAGGCTCCTAGGCTTTCCTATCAATTGTCAGCACTGTGTGAAATCTTTTCTTGGGAGACAAATTCTTTTCTGGATGGAATCATGTTTCAGCCTTTTTTCCCCCAGCATTCTTGGAATGCTAATATCTTTGAGTTCCATTGTTTCCGTAGCCAAAGGGAGGTGCGCAAATTTCACTCTTTTTTTCCCTCTTGCCAGGACAGTGTGTTAGCATACTTAAAAAAAAAATCTTTTATTTACATTTTTATATCTCTTTCTCCCTACTCCACCGTAATCCCTTCCAACACCCCAATACCAGGTAAGAGAGAGAAGGTGTTCGTGGGAGAGGGGGAACAGTTCTCTTAGCTGCCTCCTGCTGGTTATGGTTGTCAGGCTCCTTGGAGTCAGTCCAGTACACATTTCAGGAGAGAGCTCCACCTTCTTATCTCACTGTGCCATCAGCAACAGGAGCCTCAGGGTGGGGAAGCAGGAGCAGCCTTGTTCTCCTCTCTTCCTCACTCTCTTCCATCCTCAGAGTTCTCAGATTTAAAATGTCTGCCGCTGGCAAAGAGCTCCTCTCAGAGCCTGCAAATAGTTGGCTGCTGTGGACAATCTGAGTTAGTCCCACATCCCACATCTGAGATTAAAACAAAAACATGTTTCTATCCACAACAGTGGTGAGCTTATATATAGAACACAATGTGGGAACTCGGACATGTTGACACTAAAGTTGTTAAGTGTGAGGAATGCTTTCTTACCCGTCTAGAATTGTGCAGATTTACCATTTAGTTCAGTTTTGTATTACCTATCTAGTAAAATGCCGAAAGACTCCTGAGTAAACAGAAGTGTTTTGTGTTTAAACAACAACAAACTAAAAAACCAAAACCCAGAACAAAATAAAACCTTTCTTACTAAAATGTAGTAATGTAGTAAAGAGTCAGAAACCACAACATATCTTAGGTTCATGACACATTTAGATATTCAGGATCCAAATTTAGAAACATATGGCCAACATTCAATAAGTACACCCTTTAACACTGGGATAAGCTATGTGCTGATGACCATGCAGACAGGCTTTGCTTTCTTTATGCTTTATATAGATTCAACTTCCACATCTGGATTTCTTCATTTAGCTTTGTAAAATTACATTGTTGCTTGGATTTGATTGTGCTATAGCAGTCTGCTTTGGGACTATTATATCATTAACTGTATTCAAATATTCTTTTGATGATCAACACTCAAATGAGTTGTTAAGATAATACTGTACCACATGGTGTAAAACCAAGCCCGCTTCTGTGCAGACACTGAGGAATTAGAAATTGTATTGGTTTTGATTAGAGGATGATATGATATGATATAAAAGAGGAACAGACCAATTTTTTTTGGAGGAGTGAGAGTGAGTTCTCACTGACAAGAGAACAACATAATGAAGTTAGTTTCGAGTCTGCCCACTCCACCTTTAATAGGTTGGAGCCAAATACAGGTCAGCCATCAGTGGCTCCTTTTTACAAAGGATCTTTTAATTAGAGAGAGGAGAGAGAGAGACAGAGACAGAGACAGAGAGACAGAGACAGAGAACGTGTGTGTGTGTGTGCACGCATATGTGTTCATGTGCTTGCATGTGTGGGCAATGTGCCAGTGCAGGCCAGAAAAGGGAGTCAGGTCTTGGAGTTGGAGACAGCAGGTATGCACCCTGTTGTGTGGGTGTTGGAATCCACGCTTGTGTCTTCTGCAAGAGCAGTGTATGTTCTTGACTGGTGAGCCATCTCCCCAGCCCGTATATCTTGTAAGCTTCATAAGGATGGGACTATTTCCTCAGCACTTTGCATGAAGCATGCTCGACAGTGTCTGAGCAGCGGAATCCAGGACAGCAGACGTTTGTTAACACAGATGGCTCTAAACAGGTGTAAACTTAGTTAGTTGTTACAGGTAGACTATCTTCACATGAAAATCTTTTGTTAATATGTTATAGATTCATAGGATG
>CM053755.1:54304619-54316970 GCA_028658305.1 Pachyuromys duprasi | reverse complement strand
TTACACCCACCAGAATGGCTAAGATCAAAAACTCTAGTGACAACGCATGCTGGAGAGGTTGTGGAGAAAGAGGAACCCTCCTCCATTGCTGGTGGGAATGCAAACTTGTACAACCACTCTGCAAATCAATTTGGCGCTTTCTTAGACAATTAGGAATAGTGATTCCTCAAGACCCAGCTATACCACTTTGGCATATATCCAAAAGATGCTCAGGTACACAACAAGGACATTTGCTCAACTATGTTTGTGGCTGCTTTATTTGTAATAGCCAGAACCTGGAAGAATGAATTTTGTTAGGTTTGATACAGCGTCTCTGGTGTCCAGTCCTTTTGTTCTGCAATATAACTTCTCTAAATAATTCAATATAACTTCTCTATAACTTTTCAAAACCATTATACATTCCTAAAATTATAAATGAATAAGATGTTTATGATGAAACTAAACTATAAACCAATTTTATCTATGCCACTTAAAAATGGCATAATAAATTTGGAGGATATTGTAGTCAAGGATTTATTTGCCATGTAATATTGAAGTTCTAGCTGGAGACATTTTTATGTCTCATCAGTTTCTGAGTTGTTCCCATTTGAAGAGATGAGCACTTTAGTTTACCTGTTCTGTTTCATCTTCTTGATTTCCCTCTTTTTGAGTATGGCCAAGATCTTCAGGTAGTCTTCCTCTGTCATATCTGATTTTTATTAATTTTGATGGAACCCATAATTTCTCTTCTCTTCCCCAGCAAAACACATTCCCTGCTCTCCATTGTGAAGTTATGGTATCTTTGAAATACATAGGGTGAAATAATTCTATAACCCAGTGTCTTTACACTGCTGTTGTTTGTTGTTTATTAACATTTAAGAAATTTAAGGTCAACAAAGCATTATGCAATCTATCTCTGGGATCTCTCATACTCCTCTCTGTTTGTTAAGCATGTCCCTTAAAGTACGAATAGATCTTTCAATGACTGCTTCTCTGGTCGGATTGTGTGGTATTCCTGTGACATGTTTCATCTTATAATACATAAAAAATTGTTCCATTTTATTAGAGACATACGCTGTAGAATTATCAGTCTTAGTTTGTTTAGGTATACCCATAACTGCCATCACTTATAATAAACGCATAATAACTGAATCAGCCTTTTCAGGACTTAAGGTTGTTGCCCATTGAAACACTGAATATGTGTCTCCACTATGGTGCACATATTTCAGTTTACCAAACTCTGTAAACTACAACACATCCATTTACCAAATTGCATTTCATTGGTTACCATTATGGTTACTTCCTGCAGGCCGTGGAGTTTGGTTATGTAAAGGACAAGTGGGGCATTTTCTCACAATTCCTTTGGCTTGTTGCCAAGTGACAGAAAACTCTCTTTTTAAACGTTTGCTGTTAACAAGGTGGTTTTTTTTTTTCTTTAAATGAAATTCTGAGGCCTCTAACACGCTTCCTATCAGTAGTTCATCAATTTCATCATTGCCTTGTACTAGAGGGCCTGGTAGACCTGTATGAGATCTGATAAGTGTTATATACAATGGATTATTTCTATTTCTGATAACTTGTTGTAAATGAAGAAACAGTGAAGTTAACTCCAAATTATCCCGAATTAGATCAGCAGTTTCTATAAGCAGAACAACTCTTTCTTCATATTGAGAATCAGTGACTATATTAAGAGATTTCTGAAAATCTGATTAACACCAAGAGAATTGCATATAATTCTTATTTTTGAACTGAATCATAAGGACTCTCCACGACTTTATACAAATTTTCTGACTTATAATCCGCCCTTTTTGATTTACTGGCATCTAGGAGCTCCAGAAATTGGAGTTCCTTTTATTATTTGAGGGAGAATACAATTGGTTCTTTTTATAAACTGAAGTCGCTTGCTGTTTGGGTATCTGTTGTTGATTTCTCTCAAAAATTCACAGCAAGCTCTTTACCAAAATTCGTTGTCTGCCCATAATGATGAAATCTCAGCATTGGTAAAGGGGACCACAATTTCAGCTGTATCTAATACAGCTAATTGATGAAGTCTCATTTTTCATTTTAGGATTAATTCAGAAAATTTTTCTATAAAGGTTTTTAATTTTTTATTTTGTTTGTGTGCAAAATATATCCATTCGAAGATATAATTCCTATAAGATAAGATAAACATACTGAAATCTATAAACCTAAAGAAGAGAAACAAGAAAGAGGACCTGGGGTAAGATGATCAATCCTCACTTAGACAAATGGGATGGACATTGGATGTAGGAGAAAACAAGTAGCAGGACAAGAGCCTACCACAGAGGGCCTCAGCAAATATTAAGCAAATATTAAGAAACATAGCCAACCCTTTGGCAGAGTGCAGGGACTCATATGAAAGAAGGGGGAGTTAGTATGACCTGGAGAGGACAGGAGCTCCACAAGGATCAAATATATCAGGGCACAGGGATCTTTCATGAGACTGTTTCTCTAACCACGGAGCATGTATGAATATAACCTAGGACCCCTGCTTGAATGTGTCAAATGTTAGCTCAACATCCAAGTGGGTACCCTAGTTAGGGGAACAGGGACTATTTCAGACATGAACTCAATGGCTGACTCTTCGACCCACCCCCGCCCCTGAGGAAGGAGCAGCCTTGCTAGGCCACAGAAGAGGACATTGCAGACATTCCTAAAGAGACTAGATAAGCTAGAGTTAGATGGAAGGGGAGGAGGTCCTCCCCTATCAGTGGACTTGGAAAGGGGCAGGGAGGAGATGAGGGAGGGATGGAGGGCATAGGGAGGGAATGCGGGAGGGGGCTACAACTGGGATACAAAGTATATAACCTGTGATTAATATAAAATAAAATTAAAATGTTAAAAAAAGAAGACATAATCCTCCATCTGCATAAGAATTTCTGTGGAAGAATGAGTGGAAGGCAAGATAACCACAATACAAGCCATCTTTGGATCAATATTGTCTATACATGCATCTTATAATTTCCTTTCTACCAGAGCCAATTCCTTTTCAGCTTCAGCTGAGAACATTTTTGGACTATTTAAGTCCTTATTACCCTATAAGGTTTCAAATAAATTATTAGCTCTTGAATAGCTAAACAGTGGTATGACATGGCCAGTTAATATCTCCCAGCAATTTTTGAAAATCATTAAGAGTCCTTAATTGGTTTCTTCTAATTTGTACCTTTTGTGGTCCAATTTTTTGTAGACCTATTTTGTATTCTACGTAATTAATAAAATCTCCTCTTTGTATTTTTTCCGGAGTAATCTGTAATCTCCAACAAGACAAAGTTCTATTTACTTCATGAAAAAGAAATATTTATATTTTTGTATCTAAATCAGCCAATAAGATATTATTGATATAGTGGTAAATTATGAATTAAGGAAATTGCTTACAAATTGTCTCTAACAGCTGTTGTACCAAATAATGGCACAAAGTAGGGCTATTTAACATCCCCTGTGGTAAGACCCTTCAGTGGTATCTCTTTATTGGACAGCTTCTATTCAAAGTGGGTACTGAGAAAGCAAACCTTTCCTGTAAAGGAATTGTGAAAAAGCAGAAAAAGAGAAAAGTCAACTGGGTGCTTACTCTGTCTCTCTGAGCTAGCAGGCTTTCACTTCAGCACCTGGCCCCCAAGTCTTTATTGGTAAAATTGATCCATTGAGATTTTGTTTAAAACAATATTAGATGCTCCAATGTGTGTTGATGACCACACAGACAGAGAAATCACACCAGCTGCAGACAAACTGAAAAGCTATAAGATTTGGTAAGATACCTGCCAAGTCCTCAAGGGGAGAGTTAAGTAATATTAAAAGGAAAATAAATCTTTCCCCCATTAAGGATGCGAAATACTATACAGGGATTTTGTACCCTCTCTAGTGCTACTTTAGATGGCTTAAAAATAGAAGCAGAAAATGAAAAGATAAATGATTTAACTGAGTCTGACATAATACTGACTATAATTACTATCAGTCAGGTAATTCATATTTTATCCTTAATAGCCATAGTGGCTTTTTATGCCAAATATGAAAAGTGGTTTGGTGGTTCTGTCAAATTTTTTAAAACGGATTAATAAGATATAATATTAGACAAAACTGCAAATTAAAATAACAAAAATACTCAAACACAGACAGAGGAATTTAGACAAGAACCAGCCCAACGTTGTTAGAAAGCCAACCTTAGTTTATCCAGCTACTATACAAGAACTATCAGGAAACAATAGCACCCCCCAAGGTTATGAAGAAGTTAAACAGAATCCTACAGACATATAGATTTGAGAAGATTTAAGGAGGTGATAATTTCATATGCTACGCATTTACCCTATATGAAGCAGATATTAAATTCATGTGTAACTCAGAACAGAATTACACCCCAAGCCTGAAAGATTTGGCAACAACAATAGTGGAAGCTGGTCCTCAGTTACAATGACAAACATAATGGAAAATGGAAGCTAGGTCCATAGAACAATAAAATAGAGCAAAAGGTATTAATATTTCCCAAGATCAGTTTCTAAGTGAAGGTCAATATGCTGAATTACAAAGGCTACATTTTTTTAGCAGCTTTAAATACTAAGAATCAGGAAAGAAGTCTGAGTCATTTACTGAACTTATACAAGGCCCAAAAGAAGCCTTCACTGCTAAAATAGATTCGAAAGTCAGACAGATTTTATTTAAATCTGTGGCTTTTGAAAATGCTAATTCAGAAAGCAAAAGGATAATCAGGCTTTTAAAAGCAAGATCAGTACCAATACATGAATGGATTAGAAATACAGGTAATAATTGGATCTTACATTTATGACGCTACTCTATAGGAAAAGTAATTTCTATATGTTTTAAAACAAACCAAAATGTTAGATGTTTTAATTGTGGTAAGCCAGGTCATATGAAAGGAGATGTTGGCAATGTGCTTCTAGAAATGTTTTTTCTAGAGATAATTAAAAAAAAAGAAGGGCCAGCCTTCCAGAGTATGCACAAAGTGTGGCAAAGGCAGGCACTGGCCTAATGAATACAGATCAACAATGAACAGTTAGGATAACCATCAAGAAATGCCCTAAGGAGTCTCCTGCAGGCCCCGATATCAAATTTGGTTCAATTGTTCCCTGTCAGCATCTAAAAACTCATCCACAGAGCAATTAAAAGATTTAATGCCTGTTGTTAGAAACAACACTGCTCTGGATGTAATAAAGGGTAGAACAGCTTCACTAGATAAAAGAAAAAAAATGGGGGAGAGACCAGAAAACAATTTTTTTGGCACACTACTATAAATGATCAGAAAGCAAAGCTAAAAATACAAATAAATGGCATTGAAACTGAGGGTTTAGTAAACACAAGAGCAGATATAACAATAATTTCACCAAAATCTTGGCATCAAGATTAGCCTCTTCAGCTTCGATGGACTGGAACTTTATCTCAGGAAAAACAAAGCACAAGATGGGTCAAGTATATAGGGCCAGGAGAACAAACAGAAAAATTAAAGCCATATGTGGCTAATATAGCCATGCACTTATGGGGACGTGATTTGTTGCAGCAATGGAAAACACAGAATAACATTCCTCCAATCTCAGAAACAAACCATCAAATGCTTCTGACAGTCACAGAACATTCAGGTTATACATAAGCAGAATACAATAGCTGTTGAGTCTTTCAAAGGTACCAATTGCCCTACCTTTAAAATGGCTAACTGACAAACCTGTAAGGACACTAAAACAGCTGGTACAGGAGCAGCTAAATGCTCATCCTATTGAAGAATCTGCCAGCCCATGCACTTCCCCTGTGTTTATTACAAAAAAAGAAGTCAGGAAAATGGAGGATTTTTAACAGATTTAAGAGCCATAAATAAAGATGATTCAGCCAATGGGCTCTTTACAGCCTGGAATCCTGTTGTCTTCTTCATAAGCCATAAGTCATGGCTTATGACAGGAAGTGATTTAAAAATTGCTTTTCCTATACTGTGAGACCTTGTCTCTAAAAAAAAAATGGAGATGAAGATCACAATGAAAATTACTTGTTATTATTCTTTTAATATGTTAACTTCTGAAGAAATGAATGGCTATTTCTATAAACAGGAAAGGATGAGCTTCACCATCTCATAGACATGTCTTGGTTAGAGAATATGGGGACACCTGTCTGTTTAGCAAATTGCTTGAAATTTTTATTAAGAAATGCTGACATTACATTAAATATCAATAAATAATTTTGTTGTAATAAAAAAATAAAAAATTGCTTTTCACAATCCCTTTGCATGAGCATGACAGGGAAAGGTTTGCTTTCACAGTGCCAACCTATAATAGTCGTCCAATAAAGAGATCTCATCAGAGACAGGCAAATCCCTGCTGTTTAAGGCCAAAGTCCTCCATGTCCAGACCACTTTCCAAGCTCAGCACAAAATGGAGGGCTCCCTCCCCCAAGTAGGACCTCCCACTCTCTGCCTGACCTTTTCTTAAGGTATAAATATCTCAAAATCTGTAAGTTTGTTATGTATATATAAACTTTCTGTTATGATACTGGTAGTCATACAGAGTATTAATTTTATAAATAAGCTTCATCTAGCTTCCTGTACATGTTTTCAGGTTTCAGTCTGAAGCAGGTAATTGGAACAAAGTTTGTGTACCTTGGATGTACTCAATAGATTGTAGTCCTCAAACCTTTCAGAAATCTGCTAAATACAGCATTTAAAATGTTTAAGTTTTCTACAATAAACAGTGACCATTCCTGACAGTAACCTCTGAGGTCTCCAAAAAGATGATGGGCCCTGGAATGATGAATCCACCTGCATTGTGGTACTGTTGGCCATCATGCCTTCAGCCACCAGGTTCTTCGAAGTGGACAGTGACATTTTTGGGTTGATTTCTGTACTCCATCTAGCCAGAACTGTCACTAAACTGACAAACAACACTCAAAGATCAGCTGCAGACTACAGACTGATAGGACATTCGAATTGCTGAGTTCATAGGAGACTAACACAAACATTTTACAAAACTTTCACCTCAAAAATATTTAATCCTAAAATGGCCAAATACAACCAAGCTGGACATTGTAGAAAACTTGGCAGAAATAGCTTCATTGTTGTAAACGGTTTTACCATGTTAGAATTAAACGTTCTTTTTATTTAGAGAAATGTTGCAGGATATATGATCACACTGTGAGCTCCAAGACTGTGTTCTTCACTGTAAAAACTTGTTTTCAGTTGTGATGTGGCTCAGCCTTAGTACATACCATTAATCCAAAAGCTTTCCGCTTAAATACTGTAAACAGGATTTTAAAAAGTCAACCTTAGGTCAAGAGGCAGAGCAAGCAACCAGTTGACAGGAAGTGAAAATAGCATTATTTAGGAAAAAACACAGGGAGGAACAGAAAGTCGGAGGATGGATAGAGAGACGCACAAGAAAGAGCAGAGAGGGACATCAAGTTTGAAGTAGGTAGTTTTAAAATGTGCAGGAGGGAGGGATTCCCTTCCAAGATGTTCACTGAGGAGGAAGGTCAGCTGGGTGCTTTCTCTGCCTCTCTCAGCTAGCAAGCTTTCACTCCATTATGTGGCTCCCAAGTCTTTATTGTTAAATTCAAAACAATGGGATTTTGTTAAAAACAGCATAAGGTCACTATCTAAAGAACCACAGACACACTCAGAAAGGCAGAGGCAGGTAGACTGTTCTGAGTTTGAGGCTACCCTGGTCTACAACGCAAATCCCGGACAGCCAAGACAGAGAAACCCTATCGCAAAACAAAACAAGAAGAACCATAGACACAAGTATTTCTATATGTAAATTATAAGGAGAAAAAGAGAAATCAGTATAGACTATAGTTATCAAGGATGACCCCATGCATCTAAATAAAATTGGAGGGGTGGAGATATTGATCAGTATTAGCTGCTCTTCCAGAGGACCCAGGTATGGTTTCCAGCACCCACATCACAGCTCATATCCATACCTCTAGTGTCAGGGAGTATGATGCCCAGAGCAACAAATAGCCACATAGCAGGCAAAACAACATGCACATTAAACAAACAAACAAATAAATAAATCAAACCTGAGTTGAGACTTGAAAACCTGGCAGGATTTAAAATGACAGGAGACCAAGGCATCTGTAGTGGTTTGAATAAGAATGTTTCCCATAGGTCCATGGAGAGTGACATTATTGAGAGGATTGGCCTTGATGGAGTAGGTGTGGCTTTGTTAGAGAACCTGCATCATCAGGGGGCAGGCTTTGAGGTCTCAGAAGTTCAAGCCAGGCCTAATAGCTGATATTTCTTTATGCTGCCTGCCAAAACAGATCCAGAACTCCCAGGTACCACTATAGCACCATGTGTGCTGGCACACGAGGCATGGCCACACTTCCCGCCATGCTGACAATGGGCTAAACCTCTGAACTGCGAGCCAGCCTCAGTTAAACGTTTTCCTTTATAAGAGTTGCCATAGTCACAGTGTCTCTTCACAACAATAGAACAATGACTAAGACAGCGTCCTAGAAATAAGTTTGCAATATATATAGAATATGTAGAATATTTTAAATATTGTAGAACTTAAAGTACAGAAATGCTGTAGAGAAATGCTTTATTATATATATAATATATATATATTATATATATATAATTACTTTATAAGTATGAACTCAAACTCAAGTGAATTTTAAGATCAATAAAGCAAGGGCCACATACTACAATTCTTTTCAGTCTGGTAGAGAGGCTTTACCATGGTCAAATTTAATGTGCTAAACCATTTATTTGGAAGATTTACAAAGGGGAGAAATAGTTAAAATGTAAGACTTACCTGTAGAGCTTAGCTAGGATGAATAAACTGTAAACCTCTTCTTGAAACGTAATTACAACTCATTAGAGAATCACCCCATGAACATCCTGACCAAACTACCAGAGGTGACTAATACTCAAAAAAAAAAAAAAAAAAGAGAGTTTGTGTTCCTGTTCCTATACTGACTCTGCTATTTTTCATGTTTTTTCAAATAAATAATTTATGCTATTTTTACTTTCTAATATTGCCAAGGGAGTTTAAATGTATAAAGACAATATAAACGGAATACAACAGTACCACTAAAATAATTGTCAGGTAATGGGCCTCAATATGTCATACAGATTTTTAAGTATTTTCAATACTGCACTCATCGACAGCACCGCAATGGCATTAGAATAGCAAGCATATCCCAATTTGTTCCTCATTGGGTATTCAAAAATATTCCCTCCTTTCTTCCTCCATCTATTTACTCCACTTGCCTCTCCAAGTAACCCTTTATCTTTCCTAAAAACACAAACACACACTTGGGTCCCCCTTCACGCCTATATCCTTCTTAGGGTAACTACAGCCACTAGACAGCAATAATATATACAAAGATAAATTACATATCTGTGCCAAAGAGTCACAAATCCTAAAGACTGTCATTACAAATCCTATAGCACAAAAAACTAAATTTGAATATGCAAGGTATATATTTCAAATGCAAGATTGCCATGAACCAAAGGCAGGTAGCTATGATTAAGAGAATTTTAAAAAGTGTATTTTTAAAATAAATACTTATTTATAGAAATACACCTAATTCTCTCAAAAACATACAGCAATAAAAACTTTATTTTATGTGTACGTATGTTCTGCCTGCATGTCTGTCTGTGTAATCACATGTGTGCCTGGTGTACAGAGGCACTAAGGTAGGAACTCATAAAACTGAAGTTATAAAGAGCTGCAGGCCCCACTGTGGGTGCTAGGAACTGAATCCAGGTCCTCTGGAAGAACAGCCAGGGCTCTTGACTGCTAAGCCATCTCTCCAGCCTCCATAAAGACTTTTTAATTATCAGTTTAAAGAATATACAAAGAAGAAAGAAATGGCACACAAAGATGGGAACAGAAAAATATGTAGAAACGTGAGGACTAATTTTCCAATAACCTTTGGAAAGCAGTGAGCTCTAAAAAAAATAAAAGTCTCTTCTACTTGAAAGCAAGGCTTTTGTGGCAAGTATTCTGGGTAAAAGAAAATAGTGCTTGTTACAGAAAAACGACTCTTAGTGAAATAAAGTCAGAAGTTAAGAGTTGCACATCTTTAATAATCCACTCCTACACAGAATCTATACTCGCCTTGGGTTTATTCATTTTATTATTACAAAACTGTATGACTCAAAACCAAAGCTTTTAGCAAAATGTAATTTCTTACCCTCATAGGATGTATATCGGCATAAGGAGGTTTTCCCTCTGCCATTTCTATAGAGGTGATGCCAAGGGACCAGATGTCAGCCACACAGTTGTAGCCTATTTCTTGAATTACCTCAGGAGCCATCCAAAATGGAGTTCCTATTACAGTATTGCGCTTGGCCATTGTATCCTGCAATGGTATTATATAAGCATAAATACTATACAAAAACAAAAAAAAATGTTAAAGCAACATATTCATTAAAATATGATCTGCTAATAACACAGATTCTATTCAAAATTGACTATTTTCCTAATATTTCAACTAGTTATATGTTAGGAATCTCAAATTATAAAATAACCAAGAGTTATTTTATCAAAGATAGCCATTAAAGGTAGTATAATAACAATAAAAGCAACAAATACCAATATATCAAGAGATTAGATAGTTTCCCTTTCATAAATGTGAGCATTTTGATGATGAATTAATTTCATTATCTAGTGAGCCTCACAATGTAAACAGACTCATATATGGCTTCTTCTCCATAAGAGTAACAACGTTACCCTTCCATACTCGCTAATTATCAATTTAGTCAAAATCAAGCCTGAAAAATAGTCAAAAATATACAAAAATTTATTACAGTCAACTTACGGTTAACTGGCCAGCCACTCCAAAATCTGCGAGCTTTGCGTGTCCTTCTGTATTGAGGAGAATATTCCCAGCTTTTATATCTCTGTGTATTTTCCTCATAAAATGCAAATATTCTAATCCTTTCAACGTGGATTTTAGAATAGTTGCAATTTCATCTTCTGTTAACTGGAAAGAAATATTTTTAAAATCATGTTGAGATATAATGTCAGATAAAGTCATAGAAGACAACGGTAAAAAAAAAAAAAGTACTTCTTTCTTCTTTCTTTTTTCTTTCTTGCTTGCTTGCTTTCAGACAGTGTTTCCTTGTGCAGCCCTGGCTGTCCTAGATCTGGCTCTGTACACCAGGCTGGCCTCAAATTCAGAGATCTGCCTGCCTCTGCCACCCAAGTACTGGGATTAAAGACAGGTGCCACCACTATCTGACATTAGTACTTAACAGCCATTAAAACTCTACAGAAACAGATCAAGATTAATAAATCACAAAATTTCTACCCTCCACACAATACCGTTATTCTATTACATACTTTACTTAAAAATGAAAGATTATATACCAAGTGTTTCTTTCTGCTTTTGGGATACCTCACTCAGGATGATCATTTCCAGGTCCCACCATTTGCCTGCGAATTTCATCATTTCCTAGTATTTAATTGCTAAGTAGTATTCCATTGTGTAAAGTACCACAATTTCTGTATCCATTCCTCGACTGAGGGATATCTGGGTTGTTTTCAGGTTCTGGCTATTACGAATAAAGCTGCTACAAACATGGTTGAGCAAATGTCCTTGTTGTGTACTTGAGCATCTTTTGGATATTTGCCTAAGAGTGGTATAGATGGGTCTTGAGGAATCACTATTCCTAATTGTCTAAGAAAGCACCAAATTGATTTCCAGAGTGGTTGTACAAGTTTGCAATCCCACCAGCAATGGAGGAGAGTTCCCCTTTCTCCACAACCTCTCCAGCATGCGTTGTCACTTGAGTTTTTGATCTTAGCTATTCTGACAGGTGTAAGGTGAAATCTCAGTGTCGTTTTGATTTGCATCTCCCTGATGACTAAGGACGTAGAGCATTTCTTTAAGTGTTTTTACACTTGGTATATACTCACTTATATAGACCTATAGGATAGGATGGACACGCTGACATCTATACACCTAGGGAAGATAAGCAAGAAGGAGGACCCAGGGTGGGATGATCAATCCTCGCTTAGATGGTCAAACGGGATGGACATTGAATGTAGGAGAAAACAAGCAACAGCACAGGAGCCTACCACAGAGGACTTCTGAAAGACTCTAACAATGAATCAAAGCTGATATTAAGACTCACAACCAAGTCATCGCCAGAGTGCAGGGAATCATATGAAAAAAGGGGGAGTTAGTAAGATTTGGAGAGGACAGGAGCTCCACAAAGACCAAATAGATCAGGGCACAGGGGTCTTCTATGATACTGTTTCTCCAACCAAGGACCATGTATGGATACAAACTATAACCCCTGCTCAGATGTGGCCCATGGTAGCTCAGTACCCAACTGGGTACTAGTAAGGGGAACAGGGACTATTTCAGTCATGAACTCAATGGCTGGCTTGTCGACTCCCCCCACCC
>CM053755.1:54255452-54295912 GCA_028658305.1 Pachyuromys duprasi | reverse complement strand
CTCTCGTGGCAGCCATCTTGGATCTCTCCGTGTCTTGACCCAGTTTATACTTTTGATGAAAATATGGGCTCCTGTAAACAAGGGTTACTTTATCCATAGTCATTGAGAATTGTGTGAGAGAGGTATGAATTTTTTTAAAAGTAATTTATTTATTTTTATATTAATCACAGGTTAGGTACTTTGCATACCAGGCATAGCCCCCTCCTTCATTCCCTCCCACTCTCCCCATCCCTCCCTCATCTCCTCACTGCCCCCTCCATACATATTGATTCATCACAATATGTATGCTTCATCATTTTAATCTGAAATATATATGTATACATATCACATTTATGAACATGACATCTATTACCTTCCCTCCTCTCCTTGAATTATTATTTTAATGTCTAAAAAGCCTAGGTTAATAAGTCTAATTAGCTGTTTAAAACTATGTCCTTGTGTTGCTGGTGTGATAGCATATGCCTTTAGTCCCATCACCCTGGAGGTAGAGGCGGGTATACCTGGTCTGTATGTTGAGACCAACTCAAAAACCAAAATGAAACAAAAAGCCCTGTTCTCTTAATTCTATCATACTACCTACATTGTAATGAGGAATTTGTATTGTATTTCCTGTTTGATCTTAGTTTTGAAGCAAGTTTGCGTCACATGTTTTTTTAATTGAACCTGGCAAAAATGACTTATGTATAAAACTATTCATCACACCAGGAGCAGTGCTCCACACCTGTACTCCCAATACTTGGGGAGGCAGAGGCAGGGGCGCTCTCTGTGAGTGTGAGGAAAGCCCGGTCTACAAAGGAGTCTAGGACAGCCAAGGCTACACCCTGTCCCAGAAAAAATAGAAACAGAAAACAAAACTAACATAAAAAAGAAACTTATTTATCAGATACTATTGTTAAGTGAATGTGAGCTAAGTTCCCCTTTCTATCTCAAAGATAATTCTCTGATATCAGTATGAAACATGGTGAGCTCAGATTCTTTTTGTACAATAATAAATGCTTTACTTACAACTTATGGCCAGGTCAAGAAACAAAAGTATTGACAGTAAATGCTAATAAAAAAAAATTTGAAACCCCATCTTTCGTTGTATCATGCCTTTTAGCCTTTTATTTAACATAATTTATTTAAATTGTAAATTGGTATTTTTAATTTTTTTGAATATTTTAGATCCTGTTCCCTTACTGAAGGAAAGCATTTACTAGTTCTGACCTGTGGACACAACAGCTTAGTTTGTTAAAGGAATATAATTGTTATATTATTTGGAAGATTTCTGTTTGTTTTAAAGGGAATTGTGTGGGTTAGTACATTGATCATTGAATATATTGTAATGAGTGTTGAATATGGAGAACTAAGGTAGCAGTTATTACAGAAAACATACAAGCCAGTGAATGTGTGGCTTGATGATAGGTATGTTGACAGGTGTTGATTGTAATTTCAAGTACAACACTTGGAAATACATAATATTGTTGATAAGAAATAGTCTTTCTTACCGAATAGTCAGGTTTTCAAATAGTCAAGTTTGACATTTGGAATTATGCTTTTATAGACCCACAAAAATGACAACAGACAAGACATACTTAATGCACCTTCCAACTAAAATGTCCTCAGAAAGAATTATTTAATGTCTTAAAGAACTGTATATTAGGTTAGTTCAGAAAGTGTGTGTTGGTATTTAGTTTTCAATATAACTTTTACACTAGTAGAACCTTCATTGCAGATGGACTCATATAAATAGCATAATTACATTTAGCTGAGCTTTGCATTGAAGGGCAAGGAATATATGATAAAGGTGACTTTACAAGCGTTAGAGTGGCTTATGATATATGAGGTACCATCTTCGTTGGAAGGCTTGTGAATCTCTTAAATTCTGTAATCAAATAAATGATATTAAAGAAAGAAGTAACATAACAATTGCGGCTTATACCGACCATATGTTCTTGCTAATAAGTTGCATTATGATCTTGAAGGACATGTATTTAGTTAGTACATTTTGGTTTATTTGATACCCTCAGTTTTTCTTAATTTTTATTAGCAAGTTGTTACAGTGGTTAACAAGAAATACACAGATTTAAGCTGAAATAGTTTTCCCAGGGTTATATGATCCAACTTCACAAGCTTCTTGAACATATGTAGATGCTTTTCTCTTTTGCTTTCGCTATGACATACAATTGATATAGGCAAGCATGAAAGCTTGGGCAAATTTTCCTTGCTTTTTCTGGATCTTACTCAGGCTCTGTGGTATTTATGTAAAGAACAATTTCGTTACTTGGGAATGCATGTTGAAATTACCATGTGCACTGTTTTGCTGTAGGCCTGTTGGCACTGCCACAAAGGTAATACGTTGCCAGTAGGCCATTTCCTTGTCGGCTGCATTTACAGTTTAATCGAAATATTACATGACTTTTTAAACAAGTGTTTTGGCAGGGAGGAAATGGCAGATTCCTTACAAACAAGCATAGCTTCCTTTTTTTAACCACACTACAGCTACTCAAGAAATTGTAGTTGGTTTCATGTTTGGGGGTTTAAGGGCAGAATGGGGAGTCAGGTTGAAATAGGAATGACATTGATAGTTACTACGTTTTTACTGCTGGATTTTATTACTGTTTAGTTTCAGTCAGTGACAACTAATATATTTATGCATCACAGCTCAGATAATTTTAATGCAATTTAGAAATAACTGGGTTTTGATTGATTGAAAAGGTCCTGGATGGTAATGCTGCTTTTTATAGTTTTGTTTCATATGCTTTTGGCCTTGCTGTGTGATTGGTCCTTTATTACTTTGCTTAAGCATTACTTTTTTTTTTTTGTCTTGAATGATTTTGGGAGATAGAAAACACAGCAGAGAAATTTGGGTGACTTGTTCACACTGACATCAAGCCTGATATTCCTATCACATCTTTTGGTCAGTCTGTTCTGAGTCTGTGGCACTCATCTTGAAACTTGAAAGGTCATATTTACAGTTTTTATTTGGAAGTTACTCCATCATATAATTCTTTTACTTACTTAATGTCCTGGCTTTTGAATCATTTGCAGTTTTGAATAAAACTACCATCTTTAGTTGTAAAGAATTTAGACTTTGGAAACTGCCTACAGGGAAGAAATTGTACTTTACTTTTTAACATTTCTTTGACTACATTCTTTTTCTAGTATAGGTCTTTCTTCTTTTGTAGGGAATTGGGATGATTTATGCTTGACTTCTTTCTTCTTTTCTTCTTGTGAATTCTTACCCAACTACCTGGCAGCTGTAGTACATTACACTGCTTGTGGTGTGGTAGCAACTGGCATTGGGTATGTTCTTACAGCCATCATAGCACTGGCTTTTGTTATTTTCCACGTTTCAGTTTGTTGGTAATGGACATATGGACATCATATGTTCAATGGAATACTGTCTGAAGCCAATTTGAACTGTTTCCATTTGCCTCAAGTCCAATCATGGTATTTATTTTTCCATGGCACTTACCCAGATTATCCATACCTCCTGCTTAGCCTGTGTCCCTGCTACCAGGGACTGTGTTTCATCTGATTGCCTCCATTTTTTCACAGTATGTAATTGCCTTTTCCCCATAACTCCCTTTGCATATCATTGATTGATGTTTATAAACGAGCCCGAGATCTTTTTGATAACAGATGTTCAGGTTCATAGTAGTATGATATTCAGTTTGTTTTTTGTTTATAGACAAGGAATGCTTTATATCTGTTTTCCTGGACTGGAATTGAGTATTCTAGTGAAAAAGTTATAAGAGTGACAGGATGCTTTAGGCAGCATTGCTTACATTTTAGTAACAGCTATATGATGTCGGACTCCATTTGCTATATCAAATCAAGTTACAATTTTATTCCTATATTTTGAAGGTGAAACCCTCAAGTTCTTTTACAGAGATGAAGAAATATTGCTATGATGTCATTTATTGTAGTGGTCTTTAGCTTTCTAGCCTTGCATGAAGGTATTTTAAATTACTGCTTTGCAGAGCATGAATAGAGGAGTTGCCATACTCTTATGACATTCGATGAGCCAACTAGTGTTGTTACTGGGAAGCTCTGGCTTTAAGCTTGTGGTTTAACTGGCGTGGGGCCATGTATTTATTCATTTTGCTCATGTTTACTAAGTACTTACTGTCTGCCTGAGACTCTTTCACATCCTGGGGATACAGAAATAGAAGAAAAGTCCAAACATTTCTCTACTGGGTTTTGTATACTGAAGGGGAAAAGAGAATGTAGAAAAGAAATACATCATTTTTAATTACATGATAATAGGAAATAAAGCAAGGGCACAAAATAGGAAATGATAAGCACCAAATAGAGTGATGTATTTTGTTGTATTTTTAGCCAATACCTCATCTAGAAACTGGTACTTGAAATAAAACCTGAGGAAATTTAGACTGAGCATAGAATACTTCAGACAGAAGTAGCAATTTCGTATTTATCTATGTGGAAAGCGGGTGTTCCTGTTGACTCCTGGTATATGTCAGAAAGCCGTGAACGTTGCAAATCGGTGCGTAGACGTTTATTTTGAATAAGCTGACGAGATCTGTGCAAAGGAGGGTTGAAGCAGTAGCCTGAAGGTGGTGAAAGGTAGAGACTCCTTTGGAGAGAAGTTGCATGAACTACGAGAAGGATGTTGGCTAGTTGGTGAGAGTGATAACAGCAATGGCATCGCCAGCAGCTGGAGTCCGACAGGTATATGTTTAAAGTGGGTTACCTAATCTAAGTCATGTACATCAACACTGATGATCCCCAGACGCTGATGAGCTGCTCTTGAAAGATGATTATTTTCTACTCTGTCAGGTAAAGTGGGGGAGGGGGCAAAGTTGATTGGAATATTGAGTTTGTTTGTTTGTTTTTTAAAGCCCAATTACAAGTTTAATATATGTTTGTCGTACAAAGGAGGGAAAGGTGTAAAGGAAGAGTGCAGAGCATGAAGGTGAAGATGAAAATTGCCAGTATTTGTACTGCTGAGAGGTTTGTAATTGAATGTCTGATATGTGGCCTTCCTGTTTGTTTTTCGTATCTATCACAAGAACATGCTGGCTCTTACAAATATATTTCAAGTCACAGTGGCAATAATGAGATTATATTGTTTTAATTTTATTCTCTGATTTACTACTTTATCTTGACTGCATCTCCTTGTCTTTGTCATTGTGACTCAAGCAAGGTATAGTTGTACCTATGCTTATAACTCAGCTCTTAGGAAGCCAAAGCAGGAGGAGGGCAAGTTCAAGGTCACCCTGGGCTACACAGCAAGGTCCTGTATTAGTAGACAAATAACAAACCAGCAGGCAAATGCATTTTTAAATAAAAAAATTAAGTGGGTTAAGTAAAATAGTTTGATATACAATCTGCATTAATGCAAAGGCTTTAAAAGAACAGTTTCTTTACAGTGAAAAAGAGCAACCTAGACAGAAGAGCTCCACGGGTCACTGTCTTAAAGTTTATTAAACATCCAGCTTCAACTTTGTATGCCCCTGTTACCTATTAATTGTAAGTCATACCTTTTATTTTTGTTTTTAGACAGAGTTTCTCGGTGTAGCCCTGGCTCTCCTGGAACTCTGTAGAGCAGGCTGGCCTTGAACTCAGAGCTCCACCTGCCTCAGCCTACTGAGTGCTGTGCGTGCCACCGTTGCTCTACTTTTAAATAAAGTACTCTGAGGGCAACTTTCTGATTAAGGCACATCAATTCTGCATGAATTTGGTTTTAGTGTTTTTTTTTTCAGAGTATTATTTCTATATCCGATTTTTAAGAACTCTTAAGAGAGCGCTATAGGTTAGTTATATTTACACTGCAATTTATACATTGAACTTTAACTTTGTATCAGTAAGAAGTCTCAACCAGCTGAATGATTACATCAAGTCTAGATAACCATATCAGAAACATGCAATTAATAACAAACAGATTGTTATATACTTCCTTCTAGAGGTCCAGTGATTTTAGAAAGAAAACATTCTGAATATTTTCTTCATTTAAAATGTATTTAAGTTGCCAAAAAATACAAATGTGGTTTTCTTAACCTTGAATACTTGTATATACATAAGCATTTGGAAGTACTCCACTGTTGCCAACCCATTGGTCACTTGGGTGAGTGGAATTTTTTCTCATTACCTGGCTGTATTTGCTATTCGCTACCACTCTTGCTGCTGATATTCTGAGTTTATAAAGCATCCTCTGAAGTCTCAAGCAGAGGAGTTCTGGACAGTTCCTAGGAGGAAACGGTGCACTGAAGAAGGGTGGCATAACAGTTGCCCACATTTTGAGAGATTTGGCGGATGTAACTGATGAAGCTTCTTTTTTGCCTTTATTTTGGTTGGTATGAATTAGATCATCAGATTGAAGGGCAATGGTTGGCTTTCAGGACTGTAATTATTAAAGTTCTCAGGCAAAAATAAATTCTCAAGAAACCAAGAAAAGAATAATGGGTAGGGAAGTGGAAGCATCAAGAATAGACATTATTTGAAGGGTTTGGCAGCCAAGAAGAAGAGGTAAGTTGGGATCAAAATTGGAAGGTATCAGATTCCAGGGAAGGTTTTAATAGGATGAGAAGACTTCGTCTGATTTTAGAATTACAGGAAGGACCTAGAGTAGAGGACTGAAAATAGGAGTAGGCAGTAATTAAGCAGGGGGCTAGTTAGATAACAGGGGATATAATTAAGGTTTCAGTCCAGTCATCAAATGTAGGAAAAGAGATGTAAAGTATGTTTATAAAATGCTCATGTCTGAATACCAGGTATTTTAAAAGTCTATTACTTTTGCTTCAGAAGCAGTATAAAGCATTCTATATGGCTGTCAGTCTTAGGCAGAACCAGTAGGTTGGCAGGCAGTAACAATTTTCCTAAGCTAACTGGTTTCTGCATTCTGGTTAATGGTAGTGCTGGTGTAGTTGCTTACAAATTATTTAGCAGCCTTTTAGCAGCCGTGCATGACCAGCTTGAAAACAGTACAGACCGAAACTCATTATTGAATGACTTCAACAGTTCTTTTGTTTTGTTTTGTTTGAGATAGAGTTTCTCTGTGTAGCCTTTGGCTGTTCTGGAGTCACTTTGTAGACCAGGCTGGCCTTGAACTCATAGAGTTCCACCTGCCTCTCCCTCCCCAAGTGCTGTCAGTTTGCCCCCCACCTTTTTAAAAAAGATTTATTTATTAGTTTTATGTATGTGAGTGCTCCTCTGCACGTGCACCTGCACACCAGAAGAGGGCACCAGATCTCAGGGTAGATGGTTGGGAGCCACCATGTGGTTGCTGGGAACTGAACTCAGGACCTCGGGTAGAGCAGACCGTGCTCTTAACACTGAGCCATCTCTCCAGCCCAACTTCAGCAGTTTTTTAGAGTTGTGAAATGTACACAAACATTCATCTTTTAAAAACTGCTGTTTGTGTGCTTGTGTTCTTGTTCATGTGTGGATAGGCATGCATGCTCATGCATGTGGGTGTAGCAGCAAAAGGTTGAAGTAAGGTGCCTTTTCCTCCTCCTCCTTTTCTTCCTCCTCCTCCTTTTTTTATTTTTTACCTTAGATTTTGTGATCAGGTCTCTTGTAAACCTGGAGCTTTCTGTTTCAGGTAGGGTTGGTTGGCTGGTGAGCTTCTGGGATCTTCCTAGGTATATATAAACATGCCTGGCTATGTTACGTAGTGCTAGGAATTTGAACTCAGGTCCTTGTGCTTGAACAACAAGGACTTTGTTTATTAGCCATCTTCCCAACTCCCAATTTTACTACTTTTAAATGGTATTAATTATGTTTACACTATTCTGCAATCTCCACCAGTATTCACCTAAACTAATCATTCCCACTTCAACTTCATAACTTAGACAAACTAAATGTTTCCTGGTTACTTCATCCATATGACATTAAGTAGTCCCCCTCCTCTATACATTTGACTAGTCTAGGTACTTTATCTAAATAAAGCCATGTAATATATGTCTATTTGTATAGGGAGAGGGTGTTCTGGACTCTTTTGCATAGACTAGTGTTTTGTAGGTGTGTCCACATTTTTCCTGTGTCGTAATTTCATTCTCTCTTCAGGGTAACTAGTATTGCCTTCCCACCTCCCATGTTTATTCATTCTTTTGTTGGTGGACAGTTGTATTGTTTTCAATTTTTTGTTATGAATGATGCTGCCACAGATATCAGGTGCAGATATTTATTTGAATGTTGAGTCTCTTTTTTCGTTTTTCTGGGTATACACCCAGACATGGAATTCCGGGTTTGTATGGCAATTGTATTTGTTTTTTTATAGCTCACCAACACCCCCTGTTGTGTTAGCGCAACAGGATAAGGGGGCAAATGGAATATAGTATTTCTCTTAAGGATTTATATACTTTGTGGTACACAATATATACCTGTACTTATCGCTACTTGAGAGGCAGAGGCAGGAGAATTGGCTTTAAGGCCAGCCTGGACAATAAAAAGAGAGCGCATTTAAAAAGAAAATAAAGCAAGATGTATAGGACTCAAGAAACACAAGAAAATCCTGTCTACGTGTTGGGTGAGTTGTTTCTGTCTGATGTTTCTGGAAGCTGGATTGCTTATCTCAGAGGAACTGAGGACATAGATACTCTAATATTACCATCCCCAGAAGTTATATTGCTGTTTCACAGATCAATGCAAAGCTAAGAACATATTGGAATGTGATAATTTGTTAAATGTTTTGTTTTCCACAAGCAAAGTAGTTCATTTAAATATCTCGATTCATATAGTACTTATATGTATTTCCCTTACTTATTAAACATTTCTTATAAGTAGGTTGACTTAAATCTACATTTTTTGAACCAGTCTGAGTTAATGTGTCATGCCCTAATTTCAATATACAAATTTGAAAGTTTATTAATAATATAGTGTAATATTAAAATTAATACCAACATTCTTTTTTGTTGTTCACAAATGTGCATTTGGAATATATGGTTCTAAACAAATCTGCTGTAACACATTTTATGCCAATTTTAGTATCATCAGTGTGCTTGAGAAGACACAAGAACCACGTCTTCATACCAGTACAATGCATATGGAGCAGTGAAATGGAAAATATAAATTATTTTCTTGCATTTAGGGTATTTCAGGGTTTTTTTTTTGAGATGTTAGTTGTAAGAGTCTTATAATTTCTTTTAATCTGTTTTATTTGGGGTGAAGTGGCTTATCTTTTGGCCGGGAAATAATGCTTTATTTAATGACACATTCTGTAAACTATAGGGTAAGTGTTTCAAATTTGGTGGATGGAATCCTGGTATTTTTTTGTTTTTGTTTTTTTTTTGTTTGTTTTGTTTTGTTTTTCCCTGTCTTTTTTTTCTTTACCTTAAAGAAGGGAAATTAATCCCTCGCTCTGGCAGTGATCATTTAGAGGTACAGGTTTATGAACAAGTCCGTCGTTCTGGCAGTGAGCATTTACTGTTACAGTCTGATGATACTTGCAAGTTTCCTTTCCCCAGGCCAGTGCAATTCTTTTCACTTTTGACATTGAGATATGTGGAAGGATTGTGATCATAAAACTGAATGTCTGGGATATAAGAAAGTGTAGAGATTGTAAATAAGTATCACCAAACATTAACCACAGACTTAATTTTGATAGTGTGATATTTTTGGAGCAGAATACCACCACAAATCTATAATGTGTTATCTTTAAAAAAAGCTATAAAGCTGATAGCCTCTTTTTAAAACCTCTGAAACATGTCACAATTGTTATAAAAGCTCTTGGTGAAAATTTTAGACTTCTAAAAAGTGTTTTAAAACATGTCCCCAGCACTAGAAATCAATAATAATTTGAAGATCAGAATGTGCTAAAATTGTACATTTCCCCAGAAATTTCACTCAATTACTGTAATGCCACATAATTCAAATAACCTTCGCTTTTAAAATATATGGTTTGTAAGTGAACCTGGGAATGGGAGAGCACACAACTTGGTTGTCAGTTGCCAAACAGCCTTGAAAATGTACATCTACAAGTAACATTATGTGGTCTCAACAGGTTATATTTAGGAAAATGTATGTATATACAAATACATACATATATATATTTAACAATCGATGAAAAAAGAGTCCATGAATTTGAACTTGTTTGAGAAAATTCGAACAGATTAAATGAACACGAATCTGAATAAATTTGAGAGGCGTACATGGGAGAGTTTAGAGATAGGAAAGAGAGAAACCTTGTACTTAAAATACAATTTCAAAATAAAAATTACATGTCTTGGATAGTAAAAGAAGCATACTTTTCCTACCAGTAATGAAGGAAGGTTTCATGCTCCACATTCTCTCCAGCATGTGTTGTCACTTGAGTTTTTGATCTTAGCCATTCTGATGAAATCTTAGGGTCATTTTGATTTTCATTTTCCTGATGACTAATGTTGAGCATTTCTTTTCTTTTATAATTAATTAATTTATTCAATTTGTATCCCAACTGTAGGCCCCTTCCTCATGCCCTCCAAATCCCACCCTCTTTCCTTCTTCCACACCCATGCCCCTCCCCCAGTCCACTGATAAGGGAGGTCCTCCTCCACTTCCATCTGATCCTAGTCTATCAGGTCTCATCAGGAGTGGCAGCATTGTCTTCCTCTGTGGCCTGGTAAGGATGCTCCCCTTTCAGAGAGAGGTTATCAAAGAGCAGGTCACTGAGTCCTGTCAGAGACAGTTCCTGTTCCCATTACTAGGGCACCCACATGGACACTGAGCTGCCATGGGCTATATCTGTGCAGGGGTTCTAGGTTATCTCCATGAATGGTCCTTGGTTGGAGTATCAGTCACAGAAAAGATCCCTGTGCCCAGATTTTTTTTTCTCCTGTGGAGATTGCGTCCCCTCCAGGTCTTTCTATTTCTTCCTTCTTTCATAAGATTCCCTGCAGTCTGCTCAAAGTTTGGCTATGAGTCTCAGCATCTGCTTCAATATCCTGCTGGGTAGAGTGTTTCAAAGGCCCTCTGTGGTAGGCTCCTGTCCTGTTCCCTGTTTTCTCCCTCTTCTGGTGTCAGTCCCGTTTACATTTCTGAGTGAGGATTGAGCACCTTACCCAGGGTCCTCTTTCTTGCTTAGCTTCTTTAGGTGTACAGATTTTAGTATATTTATTCTGTATTATATGTCTACTATCCACTTATAAGTGAGTATATACCATGTGTGTCTTTCTGCTCCTGGGATACCTCACTCAGGATGATCTTTTCTAGTTCCCACCATTTGCCTGCAAATTTCATGATTTCCTTGTTTTTAATTGCTGAGTAGTATTCCATTGTGTAAATGTAGCACAATTTCTGTATCCATTCCTCCGTTGAGGGACATCTGGGTTCTTTCCAGATTCTGGCTGTTGTGAATAAAGCTGCTATGAACATGGTTGAGCAAATGTCCTTGTTGTATACTTGAGCATCTTTTGGATATATGCCTAGGAGTGGTATAGCTGGATCTTGAAGAAGCACTATTCCTAATTATCTGAGAAAGTGGTAGATTGCTTTCCAAAGTGGTTATACAAGTTTGCATTCCCACCATTAATGGAGGAGGATTCCCCTTTCTCCACAACCTCTCCAGCATGTGCTGTCACTTGAGTTTTTGATATTAGCCATCTGATAGATGTATGGTGAAATATCAGGATTGTTTTGATTTGCATTTCCCTGATGACTAAGGATGTTGAGCATTTCTTTAAGTGTTTCTCTGTCATTTGATATTCCTCTATTGAGAATTCTCTGTTTAGCTCTGTACCCCATTTTTTAAATTGGATTATTTGGTTTGTTAGTGTCTAAATCCCTGAGTTCTTTTTATTTTCTGTTTATTAGCCCTCTATTAGATGTAGGGTCGGTGAAGGTCACATGTAGGGTTGGGGAAGGTCCCAATCTGTAGGCTGTTTTATTCTGATGACAGTGTCCTTTGCTTTGCGGAAACTTTTCAGTTTCATGAGGTCCCATTTATTGATTGTTGATCTTAGAGCGTGTGATGTTGGTGTTTTTTTCAGGAAGTTGTCTCCTATGATAATGAGTACAAGGCTCATCCTCACTTTTTTTTTCCTACTGGCTTAGTGTGTCTGGTTTTATGTTGAGGTCTTGCTGGTGGGAATGTAAACTTGTACAAGCACTTTGGAAATCAATCTGGCACTTTCTCAGACAGTTAGGAATAGTGTTCAAGATCCAGCTATACTACTCCTAGGCATATATCTAAAAGATGCTCAATTACACAACAAGGACATTTGCTCAACCATGTTTGTAGCGGCTTTATTCATAATAGCCAGAATCTGGAAAGAACCCAGATGTCCCTCATCTGGAGAATGGATACAAAAATTATGGTAGGTTTACATAGTGGAATACTACTCAGCAATTGAAAACAAGTAATTCATGAAATTTACAGGCAAATGGATAGAACTGGAAGAACTCATCCTGAGTAAGGTATCCCAGAAGCAGAAAGATACACATGGTATATACTCACTTATAAGTATATATAAGAAATATAATATAGGATGAACATACTAAAATTTATATGATGATAGAAGCTAAGCAAGAAGGAAGGCCCTGGGTAAGAGGCTCAATCCTCATTCAGAAGGGCAAACAGTATAGACATCTGAAGGGAGAGAAAACAGGGAATAGGATAGGAGCCTACCACAGAGGGCCTCTGAAACACACTACCCAGCAGGGTATCAGAGCAGATGCTGAGACTCATAGCCAAACTCTTGGTAGAGTGCAGGGAATCTCATGAAAGAAGGGGGAAATAGAAAGACCTGGAGGGGACAGGAGCTCCACAAGGAGAGCAACAGGACCAAAAAAGTCTGGGTACAGGGATCTTTTCTGAGGCTGATACTCCAATCCAGGACCATGCGTAGAGAGGACCTAGAACCCTTGCATAGATATAGCCAATAGACTAAATCTCCAAGTGGGTTTTGTAGTGAAAGGAACAGGGGCTGTCTCTGATAAGAATTCAGTGGCTGGTTCTTTGATCACCTCCCCCTGAGTGGTTGGGGAGCAGCTTTTCCAGGCCAAACAATGCAGGAAGTCAATGCAGACTGTCCTGATGAGATCTGATTGTCTGCGTCAGATAGTTTGGGAAGAGGGCCTCCCCTATCAGGGGACTGGGGAAGAAGTATAGGGTGAGAAGAGGGAGGGAGGGTGGAATTGGGAGGAGACAAGGGAAGGGCCTACAACTGTGATACAAAGTGAGTAAATTGTAATGAATCTAAATAAAGTATTAAGGGCCAAAAATGCTGAGTAAAAACATATAAAGTGTATGGAATAAAGTTAACTGAAAATAAGACATAAAAAGCATACTTTATTGAAGAGTTTGTTTTTAAAAAACTTTTGATGAAAATATTTAAGTTTGTTTCAGGTTTGCTGAGCTGGCTTACCAGGTAAAAGTGCTTGTGTTCAAGTCTGGCAACAAGATCCTTCCCTGGAGCCCTTATGGAAGTAGAGACTCAAGTCTTACAAGTTTTTCTCTGACATCTACAGTCTCGCTGTGACACATGTGTATGCACACATAAGAATACATAAATGCAAAGTCATTGTTTAAAGTTTGTTATAGGCCTCTCTTATCACTGAACCCTGAGTCCAGGAGCGATAAAACTCAGACCTTTTGAAATATATTAGTGTTTGAAGTGACATCTCAGAAATTAACTTGATGACTTATTAACTTGATGGGAAAGTTTGTCAGATAATATAATATTATGGAATATATCTATAGCAAAAAAAGAAAAGACAAAATTTCTGCAGCAAAGAAACGTACACACACATACACATGAATGCATGCATATACACACACATACACACATGCATCTGGTGGAAAATCATCTAAGGGTAGTTTGTGAGCTAGGTGTTTGGTTCATATAGTATGAGAAGAGTCTTTTCTGGCTCACAAAAAATTTCGGGCAAAGCAGTTTACAGTAATAAATCTTTTCATGAGATAGCAAGTGTAATGCAATTGACACACACACAATCAATTGGCATGTTCAGAGTAGTCTGGTGGTATGTCTGTTGACAAATAACATAAAACCTCATGATTTCTAAAATCTGAAGAACTAAGGCTTCTGTTCTTGCCATCTGCATTCACTGCATAAAGGGTAGATAAGTTATTAATGAATTGAAACTAATTTGTAATTAAAATGTTTATTAGTTACCACACTCATTAGCTTAAAATAAGATGTGAACTACTGTCTCTATATCTACTATAACATAAAATACTTCCCTTTAAATTTGTTTGCTAGATAATAAGAAAACATTAATTTGGCATATGTAATCAAGTAGCAGAAGTAATTGGAAAGCTGGATACAGTTGACATTTAATTGAAATCCAATAGAAAACACTTCATATTTCTAAATACGGTTTTAATTAAAATAAAATGGACTCATCTTTTTTGACATGTCTTTGAATAGGAAATTTGAAACCTACTTCAGTTGATGGTTGGCTTTCTCCGGCTTTGATTAATTACTTTCAGAGTAAGCAGTGGGCCAGTAAAGCCACTGGTAATTGCACAGAGAGAGGTTATTGGAGACCTAGCTAATGCAGCTACACAGGGAATCTTACACGGGTCATCTTTACTCAGTACCGTGCACGTTTGCCTTCATGACTCACATACACAGGTCCAGATCTGAAAGAGATTCTGCTTTGATAACTCTTCTCAAATATAATTCAGTAGAATAAATTTTAAGCCGCTGTGCTGTTCCTTGCCTTCTCTCGCTTCTGATCTCTTTCCTGTTTGCCCTTCTGAATGAGGATTAAAAACGATAGGAATAGTTGTTTCAAAGATATTTTATCTTTTAATACTAAAAACATTAATTTTTTTGAAAACTAGCTGATGAAACTATTCTTGTGCTTAAGTACTGGAAAGAATCCAGTTAGTGGAGGGAAGTTCTGATTTCACACTAATGAACCTATTTAAAAATTTGAATAATGTGAAATATTCAAAATGACAGTCAAACATGGCACTTGTGATCTGAACAATGGAGCTCTCAATATAAATACTGAGCAGTTCTGACAAAATTCCTAAGGAGAGGATTATTTTCTGATTGCATGCCTCGTGCACCTACAAATGGAGGACGTAAAGGGAAAAAGTACTTGACCATTTCTGAAAGATCGTTGTATTAGCAAGAATATTTTAAACCTTTTTTCTTTATTATTATTATCATTATTCTTTATTAAAATTTATTCACCTTGTATCCCGGCTGTAGTCCTTTTCCTATCTTCCCTCCCTCTTCTCCCCCTTTGCCTCTCCCCTTGTCCACCGATTGGGAGGTCCTTCTCTTATGAGGTCTCATTAGGACGGTCTGGATCCTCTTTCTCTGTGACCTAGTTAGGCCATGTTGTCAGGGAGAGGTGATTAAAGAGCCCCATACTTGAGTCCATGTCTGCGACAGCCCTGCTCTCCTAACTAGTGAACCCACTTAGAGACTGAGCTGCCCCTGAGCTACATCTGAGCAGAGGTTCTAGGTCCTCTCCATGCATGGTCCTAAATTGATGCTTCAGTCTCTGCAGGACAACCTTGACCTAGAGTTTTTGGCTCTGTTGCTCTCCTTGTGGAGCTCCTGTCCCCTCCAGGTCTTTCTCTCTCTCCTTTCTTTTATAAAGTTCCCTGCACTCTGCCTAAAGTTTGACTATGAGTCTCAGCATCTGCTTCAATATCCTGTTGGGTAGAGTCTTTCAGAGGCCCTCTGGTAGGCTCCTGTCCTGTTCCCTGTCTTCTCCTACTTCAGATATCTATCCTCTTTACCATTCTAAATGAGGATTGAGCCTCTTCCCTAGGGTCCTCTTTGTTGTTTAGCTTCTTTAGGTGTACAGATTTCAGTATGTTTATCCTATATTATATGTCTTATAAGTGAGTATATACTAGATGTGTCTTTCTGCTTCTGGGTTACCTTACTCAGGATGATCTTCTCTAGTTCTATCCATTTGCCTGCAAATTTCATGATTTCCTTGTTTTTAATTGCTAAGTGGTATTCCAATGTGTAAATGTAGCACAATTTCTGTATCCATTCCTCAACTGAGGGACATCTGGGTTCTTTTCAGATTCTGGCTATTAAGAATAAAGCTGCTGTGAACATGGTTGAGCAAATGTCCTTGTTGTATACTTGAACATCTTTTGGATATATGCCTAAGAGTGGTATAGCTGGATCTTGAGGAAGTACTGTTCCTAATTGTCTGAGAAAGCACCAGATTGATTTCCAAAGTGGTTATACAAGTTTACATTTCCACCAGCAATGGAGGAGGGTTCCCCTTTCTCCACATTGTCCCCAGAATATGTGCTGTCATCTATTTGTAAATTTCTCATCTGCTCATTTTGTAGGCTCAAACATAATAAAAGAAAGGATTTTCATTAATAGTGAGCAACCAAGATTAATAGATCCGATAAATAGAGTCAAAATTAGTTTTATGCACCTACTAAAATATCACTGATACCCTATGTATTTTAAATGTATGCTAGTTAAAATTTAAATGTAGGGAAAGGTAACAGACAGAAAATAGAAAACATCTAAAATTAATTATTTTTAAACAAATTTGTTATGAGGTTAATCTCTATATTTATTCATATGTGAATGTTATGGTTAATGTCTTTTTAAGAGGAATAAAAAATACTGCTTAAAGGCAAAAACTGAGCATTTATATTCTGTTTAATACTAAAGCAAGAAACAAAAATTTAAATTTTTTTTGGTAGAGGAAATGTCATCAAATTTTAAAAAACAGATTATTCAATAATTAAACAGTTAAACTTAGTATAATATTGCTAAATACAGGTTTCTTACATGTTGTGAATTTAATTTTCTTTTTTTTTAAGTTTTAAAATTTTCAGAGATTCTTTTCTTATTTTGAATTGACTTATATATTCATTTTTTAAAAGGATGCTACATATTTAATGAATGAACTTTTCTTTAAAGGAAGTGTTGCCAATCAATCTAAATTTGTTACAGTTAAAATGTGATGGTCTACAGACAATTTATAATCCTTTTCTTGTTATAAAATATTGTCAAAATTTTAGTATCAGTTCGAAAGTTTAGAGAAACGTTGTTTAAGGTGGTTTAAAGTAGAACTAAATCTTTAATTTGAATTTGATGGCACCTGTTTTCATTTTGTTTCCTCGGCAACACCACTGGTATCCAAATTGCCCATAGACCACCCTGGTTTTGGAGGAGAATGAAATCATTCTGTCTTTTTCTTTTTTTCAAAAGTGTGTGTGTGTGTATGTGCATGTATGTATGTGTATCCCTTCATCCTTTTACTGGCTAAATATTTAAAAAGAGTTAAAAAACATCTGTCAGAATTTGTGAACTCACTTTCAAGTGAAAGAGTTTAGGACACATAACTGGAAGTTTTGAATAAAAATATTTGTGTAATTCTACTTTGACTTTCTTATAGTTAAAAATTTTAGTAGAATGAGAATTAAAAATTAGAAAAGTGACGAACAGTAAAAGTAGAACTTAAAAGGTTTTGTAAAAAGCTATTTTTGTTCCTTTCCTTTATTGAGAATTCATATTAAAATGAAGAGATCTTGCTGTTCCTGGCAGTCACGGTGTACGCTCGAGAGCGGTGTTCTCACCCTTCCTGACGCTGTGACACTTGAATATAGTTTCCCATGTTGTGGGCCCCCGCCATAAAATTACCTCATTGTTTCCTCCTAACTGTGACTTTATACTGCTAGGAATTGTTATAGAAATGTGATATTTAGGATATCTGAATGCAACCTTAAAGGGAGTGGGAACTCTGCTTTTGAAGTTCCTTCTGTGGAACAGTGGAGCTGTCAGAAATGTAACCTTCTCTAACAGGCTCTACAATTTTCATATTCGGTCATGTGTCCCTCTGTTTGCGTACCATAAAATGTTATTAGCTCTTTCAGGTGTGGGCAATTGCAACTTAGATTCATTGAAATAAGGGGTTGAAAATTCCTAGTTTTCAATGACCTGAGGCTAGAATTGATTCTTACAGTAGGCGATTATGTTTTCTTTTGACAAACTTTCTTGATCAAGTAGGATTTATTCCTGAGCCTTCCAAGGAAAGTTGTTACGGGAATATTTTAGTTAATATTTATAGAGTTGGCGAATTTATATAGCCCTTAAGATCTTTATTTTAAAATTTTTAGTTTTTATATAGATTATATCTTGCCATGGAAGTATTTATAGGAAGCAGATTTTAAGTCAGACTTGATAAGGAAGCCTTGTATACAGAACCAACATGAACACTAGATATTTGACATCTATTAAAAGTGATATTCTACTGTTATTTTTTTTGTAAGATTACATTTTAAAGACAAAGTCCCTTTTCTTTTTTGAAGAGGCGGTTCTGGGAATAATTACATTTTCTGTAGAATAGAAGTCGGGGTGTAACAAGACTAAAGTATGGAATTGCTAATAGTCCAGGTGATAAGTGATGAACACTTAAAGTATCAGCTGTGGAATTTAAAAGAAGGAACCTTCAAGAGATAAAGAGGGCATAAAACAGAGGAGATAACTTAGGCTTTAAATTTGCATTCAGTTTAGATGATGTTACGCTTGTAACTGTGTTTGTTACACCTGGAGAGACGGTTCTTTACCCATGAGTTTCTTCTGAAGCATTTCCTTAATATCAAAGAAGCTTCCCTATTCAGTCTTTTTTTTTCCCACTTTTTTCTCCTCCAGAAGAGAGAGAGGAAACCTAATTTACTGAGTACCAGGGATTGGACCTGGGATATACTAATCAATATGCTACTGTATCTCCAGGTCCTCTCTACCCCTTGACTCTCTCAGTTTGCTTTAAAAAACAAAAACAAAAACAGAATTACATCATTTCCCCCCTTTCCTTTCCTCCCTCTGCCCTCTCATGCCCTTTGCCCTTTCTCAGAACCACGGCCTTTTCTTTAATTGTTGTTATACACACATTGTCTCCTACATACATAAATATAACCTACACAATCTCATTATGTTACCTGTATGAATATGATCTCAGGGCTAACCACTAAATATTGGATAACTAGTTGGGGACTCTTTCCCAGGGAAGACCATCCCTCTCACCCTTAGCATTCACCAGTTGCTGAGTACTTCTTTGTCTATGATTGAGTCCCTATGAATTTTCCTTCTTCTGTGTTAGAAGGTCTGTTTGTGTTATTGTTCAGGTCTTATTTAGGCAGGCATGTTGATCAGACTTAACGGGTTGGAGACATTTCTAGTAAGTACAACCTCACAGCAGACTTTTTCTTTGAGTTTTAGATGATTTCCTCCTCAGTGATCCTTGAGCCTTAAGTTTAGGAATTAAGTTATAGATGTATGAGATGGGACTGGACTCGCATGTCCCTTCTTCTCTGTGTTAAGATCAGTTATGGTTTTCTGTAATGGTCTCTGTTGCAAAATGATGTTTCTTTGGGGAGGGGTAAAAATTACACTTATCTGTGGGTCTAAGGATAAATATTTAGAATGTAAGTAGGAATTATTTTGGTTTAGTAATATTAATGATGTAGGTTCTCCTTCATGATCTAATCATTAGCCCTGGGTAGTACGATAAGTTTCCATACCACGCATGGTTTCCCTCTTGTTCAATGGGCCTTAATCCAGTTAGAGAGCTGCTATTTACTGCTAAGGTATGCATGACACTACTATACCCTGAGGGCTTTCCTGTTATGCTAGACGCTTTTGTAGTTCATAGGCATCATGGCTGGGTAAGACTGTTGGCTCCTTCCTTACTTGAAAGCTTCTATGATGCCTTCTGGCTCTGTAGTATGTTGAGACCTTGAATGATAATCCCGCCAACATTGTTCTTTTTGTTCATGATTTTTAAAAAAATCTTTCCAGAGTCTTTTGTAGTTCTGTATGAATTTTATGAAAGCTTTTTTTTTTCTATTTCTGTGAAGAATGAGATGGAGATTTTGATTGGTATTGTATTGAATCTGTAAATGGCTTTTGGCAAAATGCTTATTTCATAATATTAATTCTACCAATATATGAACATGGATGTCTTTCCATTTTCTGGTGTCTGTCTCTTTCTTCAGAGATTGAAGTTTTCATTGTGGTGGTATTTAATCTCCTTTGTTTCATTTATTCCCAGATATTTTCTTTGAGGTTATTGTGAATGGGACGGGAAGGTGTCCATGAGCTCTTTCTCTGTATATTTGTTGCTGTTATTCTTGTATTGAAAAACTATTGAATTTTTGCAAATTGATTCAGTATCTTACTGAATTACTATTGGGTGTTTCTAGATGTTTTCTGCTAGAATTTTTGGTTATGTAATGTAGAATATCATCTGCATATGGAGATACTTTGACTTCTTGATTTTCTGTTCATGTCCTTTTCCTTGCCTAACTTTTCCCGCTAGTTCTTCAAGTGTGATATTGAGAAGGAGCGGCGATAGTGGCCAGCCAGTCTTGTTCCTGATTTCAGTGGGATTGCTTCAAGTTTTTCTCCATTGGCTGTGGGTTTATCATATTTTTCTTTTATTGCATTCAGGTATGTTCCTCTAGTTGTACACCGTTAGGACTTTTATCAAGAAGGCGTGTTGGATATTTATCAGTCTTTTTCTGCATCTGTTGAGATGCTTGTGAGATTTTTATCTTTAAGTCCATTTATATAGTTTATTACATTTATTGCATTGAGTATTTTGAACCATCCTGCATTTCCCAGATTCATTATATATAATCTTTTTGATGTATATCTGGGTTGCAAGTATTTTAGTGAACATTTTTATTAAGTAATTTATTTATTTTTATATTAATCACAGGTTATATATTGTGTATCCCAGCCATAGCCCCCTCCCTCATTCCCTCCCACTCTCCCCATCCCTCCCTCATCTTCTCCCTGCCCCCCTCCAAGTCCACTGATAGGAGAGGACCTCCCCCCCTTCCATCTGACCCTAGCTTATCTGGTCTCTTCAGGGCTGGCTGCAATGTCCTCTTCTGGGATCTAGGTGGGCTGCTCCTCCCTTGGGGAGGGGGGCAGTTGACAAGCCAGCCATTGAGTTCATGACCGAAATAGTCCCTGTTCCCCTTACTAGGCATTTTTGAAGCCGTGTTCTTTGGGAACATTGTCCTGGACTTTTCAGTTTTGTTGTATCTTTACCTGGTTTTGGTACAGCATCATACTGGATTCTTTACTCCCTGTCTCCATCTGTACCACCCTTCCTTCTTCTTCTGAAGAGTGTAAGACTGGCTGTGGATCTTCCTAAAAATCTGCTAGAATGTATAAAACGTTATTATTATTATTAATTGCAATTTATTCAATCTGTATCCCAGCTGTAGCCCCCTCTCTCATCTCCTGGTCCCATCCTCTCCCTTCCCCTTTCCCCCTCCATATCCCTCCCCTGTCCACTGATAGGGAGGTCTTCCTCCCCTACTATCTGACCCTAGCTTATCAGGTCTCATCAGGACTGTCTGAATTCTCTTTCTCTGTAGCCTAGTAAGGCCACCTGCCAGGGTGAGGTAATCAAAGAGCAGGCAACAGAATTCATGGCAGAGACTGCCCCTGCTCTCATTACTAGGGAACCCAAATGAAGACTGAGCTGCCCATATGGTACATCTGTGCAGGGTGTCTAGGCCTTCTCCATGCATGGTCTTTGGTCAATTCAGCAGTCTCTGCATGGGCCCAGAATTTTTTGTTTTTGTTTTTGGCTCTGCTGGTCTCCTTGTGGAGTTCCTGTTTCCTCCAGGTCTTTCTATCTCCGTCTTCTTCCATAAGATTCCCTGTGCTCTGCCCAAAGTTTGGCTATGAGTCTCAGCATCTTCTTCAATGCCCTGCTGGGTAGAGTGTTTCAGAGGCTTTCCGTGGAAGGCTCCTGTCCTGTTCCCTGTGTTCTGCTTCTGTTGTCTATTCTGTTTGTCCTGTTAGAGGATTAAGCATCTTCTGTAGGGGCCTCCTTGTTGTTTTCTTCTAGAATTTTACTTTGGGTCCATCTGAATCTGTACTATTTTTCTTTTTCTTTACTTTTTTAAGTTGGAAGGTTTCAATCTCCTTATGTGTTATGGGTCGCTGTTGAGGTTGTTTATATCTCTTCTTCTTTAATTTTAGTGGTTTGGCTGAATCTAGAAATCTGTCCATCTCTCTTAGGTTTTCCAGCTTAATGAAGTACAGGTTTAAAGTATGTCCTTATAACTCTGAATTGCTTTGTATCTGCTGTAATGTTTACCTATTCATATCTGAGTCTGTTAATTTGGGTACTCTCTGTCTTTGTTTTGGTTAGTTGGGTCAAGGTCTTACCTTCTCATAGAGCCAGCTCTTAGGTTCATTGATTCTTTTTTGTTTTGTTCTGTTTTATTTTAATAATACAGTGTCTCTTTATTACATAGCTATTATCTAAGTCTGGCTGTCCAGGAACTCACTATGTAGACAAGGGTGGCCTCAACTTTATAGAGATCTATCTGCTTTCAGCTTCATTCTTCCAAGTACTGTGGTTAAAGACATGTGTCACTGTGCCCAGCAGAGTCTTTGATTCTTTGTATTATTTTACTTGTCTCTATTTCATTAGTTTCGGCTCTGATATTTATTATTTCTTGCTGTCTAGTGGGTTTGAGTGTTTTGTTCTTTTTTTTCCCCAAATTTTTGAGTTGCTTTATTAAATCATTTACGTGTGTTCTGTCTGATTTTGTTTTGTTTTGTTTTTGTTTTTTGTATATTTTTGGCTGTACTGGATATACTAGGTTAGTCTCAAACTCACAGTGCACTTACCTCTGCATCGCAAGTGCTGGGATTAAAACCGTGAGCCACCATCTCTCTGCCTAATTTTTTAATATTGTTTTGTTTGAATTTTTTTAATGTAGGCACTTAGAGCTATAAAGTTATCATTAAGGACTGCTTCTAACTTGACTTGTTTTCATTGGCATTTATTTTCAGGAGAATTTCAAGTTATTTAAGGTTTTTAAAAAGTGTTTCAGCATTTATTGAACGAGTATTGTTTATTCATGGGTAAAGAGATTCCTTACTGCAGTACAAATATATAGTGATAACTGTGTATAGTAGAAAAATGGAGAACTGTAACTGCATGGATTTTTTATAGTGACAGTATAATTCTGGAGAAGGTCAGCATAGTTGAAAGAGGCATCTTAGTCATTACTTAATACTAATTAACTTGGTTTTAAGGCTGGTAAGGATTTTAATTTGTGGAGGTTTGAAATAAACTTACACAATAAAAATATGATTTTATTCTTTTACCCATGTAAAACATGAAAATCATGATCGTTTGTAAGTTTTTTATCATTAATTTTCTTTTTAAAAAATTTTTAAAATTACAAAATTTTCAGTTTATATCCCAGCTGTAGCCCCTTCCCTTGTCCCCTCCCAGTCCTGCCTTCCACCTTCCCTTTCTCTTCTCCCATGCTGCTTCCTTCCCCAGCCCACTGATAGGGGAGGTCCTCCTCCCCCTCCATCTGACTTTAGCCTATCAGGTCTCATCAGGACTGGCTGCACCATGTTCCCCTGTGGCCTGGTGAGGCTGTTCCCCCAACACCTACAAAGGGAGGTGATTAAAGAGCCAGCCATTGAGTTCATGTCAGAGACAGCCCCTGTTCCTTTTACTAGGGAACTCACTTGGTGACCGAGTCTTTGGGCTACATTTGAGCAGGAGTTTTAGATTATCTCCATGAATGGTCCTTGGTTAGGGTATCAGTCTCTGCAGGGCCCCAGTGCCCATTTTTTTTAAGCTCTATTGGTCTCTTCTCAGAGCTCCTGTCCCCTCCAGGTCTTTCTAACTCTTCCTTCTTTCATAAGATTCCCTGAACTCTGCCCAAAGTTTGGCCATGAGTCTCAGCATCTGCTTCAATATCCTGCTGGGTAGAGTGTTTCAGAGGCCCTCTGTGGTAGACTCCTGTCCTGTTCCCTGTTTTCTCCCTCTTCCAGTATCTGTCCCATTTGCCTTTCTGAGTGAGGATTGAGCACCTTACCCAGGGTCCTCCTTCTTGCTTAGCTTCTTTAGGTGTACAGATTTTAGTATATTTATTCTGTATTATATGTCTACTATCCACTTATAAGTGAGTATATACCATGTGTGTCTTTCTGCTCCTGGGATCCCTCACTCAGGTCCTACCATTTGCCTGCAAATTTCATGATTTCCTCGTTTTTAATTGCTGAGTAGTGTAATGTAGCACAATTTCTGTATCCATTCCTCTGTTGAGGGACATCCGGGTTCTTTCCAGTTCTGGCTACTAAGAATAAAGCTGCTATGAACATGGTTGAGCAAATGTCCTTGTTGTATACTTGAGCATCTTTTGGATATATGCCTAGGAGTGGTATAGCTGGATCTTGAGATAGCACTATTCCTAATTGTCTGAGAAAGTGCTAAGTTGATTTCCAAAGTGGTTGTACAAGTTTACATTTCTACCAGCAATGAAGGAGGGTTCCCCTTTCTCCACATCCTCTCTAGCATGTGTTGTCACTTGAATTTTTGATATTAGCCATTCTGATGGGTATAAGGTGAAATAATCAAGGTTGTTTTAATTTGCATTTCCCTGATGACTAAGGATGTTGGACATTTCTTTAAGTGTTTCTCTGCCTTTCAGTATTTCTCTATTGAGAATTTCCTGTTTAGCTCTGTACCCCCTCTTTTAATTGGACTACTTTTTATTTGTTCCTATTTAAATTCTTTATAAATTCTGGATATTAACCCTCTGTCTGATACAGGGTTTGTGAAGATCCTTTCCCAATCAGTAGGCTTTCGTTTTATTCTGATGACAGTGTCCTTTGTTTTCCAGAAGCTTTTCAGTTTCATGAGGTCCTATTTATTGATTGTTGATCTTAGAGCCCGTGCTGTTGGTGTTCTGTTTTTCCTGCTTCTGTTTAACTTGAGTGCATTTATCCATCGTTTTCTATCTTTAAAGCTAAAATATGTTTCTTATAGGCAACAGAGAGATGAATTTTGTTTCTTTTCATTCTTGTATATATTTATTCACGAATTGAGGCAATTTTATATTTAAAGTTATTGAAAGGTATATATTGATTTCAGTCATTGTGTTGTTGACTTTTAGTGTTGTGGTCGGTTTTTTTTTTTTTTTTTATGTTTCAGTAATTGGTAGTACAATCTCTAGGATATACTCATTTCTCTCTTCAGTCCAAAATATTGCTTCTTCTTTTTCTTTGGGTTTAATCTGTTGGATGTGATTTTCTTTTAGTCTGTTTATATCTTTAGGTTTGGTCTAGTAGATGTAATTATTTTTAGGCTATTTATATTATGAGAAGTTTTTCTTTCTCCTTTAACTGTGGTAGATATTGCTAAGTACATTTGCGTAGGTTAGCTGTTTTTGGTTTTTAAAATTTAAATAATTAATTAACATATTCATTTATTACAATTTATTTACTTTGTATCCAGTCAGTAGCCTCCTCCCTCATCTCCTCCCAGTCCTACCCACCCTCAGTCTTCTTCCCCTCTGACAATTCCCTAGTTCACTGATAGGGGAGGACCTCCTCTCCTTCTATCTGACTCTAGCCTATCAGTTCTCATCAAGGCTGGCTGCATCGTCTTCATCTGTTGCCTGGTAAGGCTGCTCCCCTCTCAGGGGGAGGTGATCAAAGAGCCAGCCACTGAGTTCATGTCACAGACAGCCCTTGCCCCTGCTTACTGGGGAACATACTTGGAAACCGTGCAAGCCTCTGGTCTTCCTCTGATCATGGGGTGTAGGTCCTCTCCGTGCATGATCCTTGGTTGGAGTATTTCTCTCTGCAGGCCATCCTGGGTTTAGGTTTTTTGGTTTTCCTGTCTTTTTGTAGAGCTCTTGTGCCCTCCAAATCTTCTATGACCCTACCACCTTGAACACGCCTGATCTCTTCTGATCTCGGAAGCAGCTGCCCTAGTTTTTAGAACTAGGAGAAAGGGGAACCCTCCTCCATTGTTGGTGGAAATGTAAACTTGTATAACCACTTTGGAAATCAATCTTGCGCTTTCTCAGATTACTAGGAATAGTGCTTCCCCAAGATCCAGCTATACCACTCCTAGGCATATATCCAAAAGATGCTCAAGTATACAACAAGGACATTTGCTCAACCATGTTTATAGCAGCTTTATTTGTAATAGCCAGAACCTGAAAACAACCCAGATGTCCCTTAATGGAGGAGTGGATACAGAAATTGTGCTACATTTACACAATGGAATACTACTCAGCAATTAAAAACGAGGAAATCATGAAATTTGCAGGCAAATGGTAGGACCTGGAAATGATCATCCTGAGTGAGGTATCCCAGGAGCAGAAAGACACACATGGTATATGCTCACTTATAAGTGGATAGTAGACATATAATGCAGAATAAACATACTAAAATCTGTACACCTAAAGAAGCTAAGCAAGAAGGAGGACCCTGGGTAAGATGCTCAATCCTCACTCAGAAAGGCAAATGGGACAGACACTGGAAGAGGGAGAAAACAGGGAACAGGACAGGAGCCTACCACAGAGGGCCTCTGAAACACTCTACCCAGCAGGATATTGAAGCAGATGCTGAGACTCATAGCCAAACTTTGGGCAGAGTTCAGGGAATCTTATGAAAGAAGGGGGAGATAGAAAGACCTGGAGGAGACAGGAGCTCCACAGTGAGACCAACAGAACTAAAAAAATCTGGGCCTAGGGGTCTTTTCTGAGACTGATACTCCAACCAAGGACCATGCATGGAGATATCATAGAACCCCTGCCCTGCTTAGATGTAGCCCATGGCAGTTCAGTGTCCAAGTGGGTTCCCTAGTAAGGGGAACAGGGACTGTCTCTGACATGAATTCAGTGGTTGACTCTTTGATCACCTCCCCATGCGGGGTTGGGGGGGTGGTATCCTTACCAGGCCACAGAAGAGGAAAATGCAGTGAGTCCTGATGAGACCTGATAGACTAGGGTCAGAGGGAAGGGGAGTAGGACCTCCCCTATCATGGAAATTTGGGAGGGGCATGGGAGGAGATGAGGGAGGAAGGGTGGGATTGGGACAGGATGGGGGAGCGGGCTATAACTGGGATACAAAGTGTAAAAATTGTAATTAATTAAAAATTAATTTAAAAATAGAAATCAGAAAAATTCACAATAATAATAATAATAATAATAATAAACTAAGTATGCCTTGTTCGAAGATCTTCTGTTTTTACAGTTTCCACTGAGAAAACTCATTATGTTGATGGGTTTTTTCTTCTTGGGTATATTTCGTGTCTGAACTATGATACACCATGAGGTACCTCTCTTTTGCTCTAGTTTATTGGACTCTCTGTGCTTTTTATATCTGAGTGGGTATGTTTTTCCTTAGTTTGGTGGACGTTTCTTTCATGATCTTGTTTTGTCAGTGCCGTTGATCTGGGTTGATTGCAGTCACCATGTTGCTGTAGTTTGGAATTGTTATGTTTTCAGTGGTATTTTATGGTTTAGTAATTAGAACTTCATTTTTCTGTGTATAGTCTCTCAGATATATTTATTCCTTTGTTAAGCCAAAACACAGATTTTTGTGCTTAGGTTTGGTCTATTGGATATTATTTTTTTTAAGACTATTTCTATGATGAGAAAGTTTTCTTCTCTCTTATCTATTCCTATAATCCAAACATTTGTTCTCTTCTTGATGTCCCACATTGCCTGTGTGTTTCTTTCATTGTTCTAAAATTTTAAATATATTTGTTTGCTTATTTCAGCTAGATCATCTATTTTAAGTCCTGATAATCTATCTTCTGCTTGAATCTTCCTACTTCTAAGTCTTTCCATTGACTTTCCTAGTTGTGTTATTGGATTTTTAAAAATTCCATCTTCATTCTGCTTGAGTCCTCTTCTATGTTTCTATCTTTTTATTAAATTATGCTTTCTGCTTCTGGACTCTCTTTGTCATTTCCATTAGCCCCTGTTTGTCTTTTCTTGGGTATCACTCTCATTTATTCTCTTTAAGTTCCCTGAGATGTTTCTTTAAATTCTTTGAGTTATTTGATGGAATTTATGATAGTTCGTTTAAATTCTGTGTCCTGGTGTTCACCTACATTATTCTCATTGGTGAAATTTTTCATGGGAGTAATAGTTTTGGGGGTGAGGTATACTGCCTTAATTTTTCGTATTGTTTTTATTTTGTGATGAGATATGTCCATGTGGCATGTGGACTTCTTTTGCTAGTTCTGTTTCTGATGTGGACAGGCAAGATTGGGTTAGAACATGGGAAGTACAGGTCAGGTTGGATATGGCTTCGGTGGACTCATGGTTGACCTGGTGTGTAGTATGTGCATCCTGGTCTTTGCCTGAAGTTTGGGGTAAAAGATGGGGTCTGATGAGGATGCATGGAGTACAGAATCGGGGGCATTCTCAGGGACAGACCCTGCAAAGGATATTCCCAATCTGGGTGGGTGAAAAGGTTGGATGTGGCACAGGAGGGGCCTGTAGGTTGGGAAAATTTAGGGTCCTAGTGGAAGCCTAGTCACTGGGATCCTCTCAGGCAGGGGTGACCAGACTAGGCCTGCTCTCTAAGTGTGGGTTCTGGGCTGTATCTGGAGATGTGGGGCCACATGTGGAGGGAAGGATTAGGTGGGCTGATCTTGTTAGACCTAGGAGGACAACTCAGCTGGGAATAGAGTCCCAGCCTCGTTTTAAAAATTAGCCATAAAAAATTTCTTATTTTCCTTTTGAGACACAGTCTTGCTAAGTTTTCCATGTTGGCCTTGAGTCTATCCTATAGCCAATGCTGACAATGAAATGTGTGATGCTCTTGCTTTAGCTTTCTGAGTAGCACTGATTACAACCTGTGATAGCAGACTCAGCTTGAAAAATAGATTGTTAAAGCAGGTTCACTGTTGACCTGTTACGGTTCTACTTTTTAATAGTAATTCATATCCATGATACAAGGACCATACCATTTTACAAGCAGATGTATTCATTCTGTCTATCCTGTCCTTCACCCTTACCTGTAACTGTGCATGACAGTTGCCCTTACTCCTCTGTTTTGTTGTAAGGGTTCAAGTTGCTACATAGTGTCTTCTTTCAGCTCAAAGGCTTACTTCTGTGTTTCTTTGTGAATGATGTTTAATGACTTGCCTGAGGATATCCTCCTTGCTTTTGAGACTTGTGTCATCTAGGTTGGCCTTAAGCAGACCCTTGTGCTCCCCATCACCAGAGTACTTGACCATTCCTGGATGCAGGTTTTATGTTGGCGGTAAGGCAGTAAATCTTGGCTTGGGTATATAGAACTTTGGTGGGAGGAAAGGTGGTGAAAATACTTGGGATTGATTAAAAATAAACGACTAAAACTTAAAGTGCTTAGAGAGGGTGTTATATCCCGTTTATTGACCATTAGACACTGTTAAAGATCCTTTGGTTTAAGGGACAGATCATCTAGACAGAAGCCAAATGGGGAAATAAAGGCACTCACAGAGGTCCTAAATCAAATGGACCTAATAGATATCTACAGAACTTTTCACCCAAATTGAAAAGAGAATACCTTCTTTTCAGCACCTCATGGAAATAGGTACTGAAATAGACCGAAGTAGACAATATAGTTGGTCAAAAAGCAAGCCTCAACAGATGCAAGAAGATCTAAATAATCCGTTGTATTCTATCTGACCACCATGGACTAAAGCTGGACTGCAACAACAACAGAAATAGCAAAAAGCCTACACACATGGAAACTGAACAAATCACTACTCAGTGATAGCTGGGCTAAGGAAAAAATAAGGATAGAAATTAAAGACTTCCTAGAATTCAATGAAAATGAAGGTATAACATACCCAAACTTACAGAACACAATGAAAGCAGTGCTAAGAGGAAAGTTCATAGCACTAAACGCCTTCAAGAAGATGAAACATCTCATACAAATAACTTAATGGCCCAACTGAAAGCCCTAGAAAAAAAGAAGCAGATACACCCAAGAGGAGCAGGTGGCTGGAAATAATCAAACTCAGGGCAGAAATCAATCAGAATCAAATAAAACTATTCAAAGAATCAATGAAACCATGAGCTGGTTCTTTGAGAAAATCAACAAGATAGACAAGTCCCTAGCCAAACTAACAAAAAGGCAGAGAGAAATGGTCCAAATCAGCAAAATCAGAAACAAAAAGGGGGACATAACTACAGACACTGAGGAAATCCAAACAATCATTAGGTCATATTACAAAGCCTATACACCACAAAATGTGAAAACTAAAGGAAATGCACAATTCTCCTGATAGATTCCATTTACCAAAATTAAATCAAGATCAGGTAGAAAGATTGAATAGATGTATATACTCCAAGGAAGTTGAAGCAGTCATCAAAAGTCTCCCTTCTAATAAAAGGCCTGGGTCAGATAGTTTCAGCACAGAATTCTACCAGACCTTCAAAGAAGTGCTAACTCTAATTCTCTTCAAAGTATTCCACAAAATAGAAACAGAAGGAACATTTCCAAACTCATTCTCTGAAGCCACGATCACCTTGATAGTAAAACCAGACAAAGACCCAACAAAAAAAGAGAACTTCAGACCTATCTCTAATGAACATTGATGCAAAAATACTCAATGAAATACGTGCAAACGAAATCCAAGAAACATAAAAGATATCATCAACCATGACCAAGTAGGCTTCTCAGGCATGCAGGGGTGGTTTAATATACGGAAATCCATCAGTGTAATCCACCATATAAACAAACTGAAGGAGAAAACACACATGATAGTCTCCTTGGATGCCGAAAAAGCATTTGACAAAATTCAACACCCATTTATGTTTAAAGCCTTGGAGAGATCAGGAATGCAAGTCACATACCTAAACATAGTAAAGACAATATACAGCAAGCCTATAGTCAACATCAAACTCAATGGAGAGAAACTTAAATCAATCCCACTGAACTCAGGGACAAGGCAAGGTTGCCCACTTATCTCTTCAACATAGAACTTGAAGTCCTAGCTAGAGCAATAAAACAACTAAAGGAGATCAACGGTATACAAATCGGAAAGGAAGAAGTCAAATTATCAACAATCAATAAATGGGACCTCATGAAACTGAAAAGCTTCTGAAGCAAAGGTCACTGTTGTCAGAACAAAATGACAGCCTATGGACTGGGAAAGGATCTTCCTCAACCCTGTATCTGACAGAGGGCTAATATCTAGAATATATAAAGAACTCAAGAAGTTAAACAGCAACAAACCAAGTAATCCAATTTAAAAATGGGGTACAGAGCTAAACAGAGAACTCTGTAGAGGATTGTAGAATGGCAGAAAAACACTTGAAGAGATGCTCAATGTCCTTAGCCATTAGACGCAAATGAAAATGACCCTGAGATTTCACCTTACACCCACCAGAATGGCTAAGATAAAAACTCAAATGACAGTACATGCTGGAGAGGTTGTGGAGAAAGAGGAACCCTCCTCCATTGCTGGTGGGAATGCAAACTTGTACAACCACTCTGGAAGTCAATCTGGCACTTTCTCAGACAATTAGGAATAGTGATTCCTCAAGATCCAGCTATACCACTCCTAGGCATAAATCCAAAAGATGCTCAAGTATATAACAAGGACAGTTGTTCAACCATGTTTATAGCAGCTTTATTCATAATAGCCAGAACCTGAAAACAACCCAGATGTCCCTCAACGGAGGAATGGATACAGAAATTGTGGTATATTTGCATAATGGAATACTACTTAGCAATTAAAAACAAGGAAATCATGAAATGTGCAGGCAAATGGTGGGGACTAGAAAAGATCATCCTGAGTGAGGTATCCCAGGAGCAGAAAGACACACATGGTATATACTCACTTATAAGTAGATACTAGACATATAATATAGGACAAACTTATACAAACCTGTAACCTAAAGAAACCAAGCAAGAAGGAGGACCCTGGGTAGGATGATCAATCCTCACTAAAAAAGACAAACAGGATGTACATTGGAAGGAGGAGAAAACAGGAAACAGGAGAGGAGCCTACCACAAAGGGCCTCTGAAAGACTCTGCCCAGCAGTGTATCAAAACAGATGTTGAGACTCATAAGTAAACTTTGGGCAGAGTTCAGGGAATCTTATGACAGAAGGGATAGTTAGTAAGACCTGGAGAGGACAGGTGCTCCACAAGAACCTAATATATCTGGGCACAGGGGTCTTTTTTGAAACTGTTTCTCCAACCAAGGACCCTTCGTAGATATTATCTGGAACCCTGCTCAGATGTCGCCTTGGCAGCTCACTATCCAAGTGAGTTCCCTAGCAATGGGACTGTCTCTCACATGAACCCTGTGGCTGGCTTTTTGACAACCTGCCTCTGAGGGGGAGCAGCCTTGGCAGGCCACAGAGGAGGACAGTGCAGCCAGTCCTGATGAGACCTGATAAGCTAGGGTCTGATGGAAGGGGAGGAGGACCTCCCTATCAGTGAACTTGGAGAGGGGTTTGTGAGGAGAAGAGGGAAAAAAGATGGGATTTGGAGGAATTGGGGGGAACAGCTACAGCGGGGAAACAAAATGAACAAACTCTCATATAAAAAGAATGACTTGAGATTAAACAGTAGCTTCAAAAAAGTCTTTACTATTGAAAATTAAAAATTTAATGATTGAATATGAATTTACCACTGATATTGTTAATAAACCAAATAAATTAAATGCTCACTTAGACTAGAAAAAATTCTTTGTTTTTTCTTATGTTGTAAGTCATGATACATAGGCTTTTTCTTAACATAAATTATTTTCATGTTTTTAATTTACATATTTATACATTATATAATATTATAGAACTATATATACATATATTGCTATTTGTGACAGAGTTTCTCTGTGTAGCTCTGGCTGTCCTGGAACTTACCTTGTAGACCAGGGTGGCTTCGAATTCAGAGATATACCTGCTTCCTGAGTGCTGGTATCTTTAAAGTCATGTACCACCACTGGCCAATTAATATATTAGTATATTTACATAACTTACATAATCACTTTATAACCAATTGTAATGCCTGCTGTTTGTCTCCGCGCAGTGTTCTTTGGAACTGCCTCTGCGATGGTGAGAGCGTGACAGACTCTTTCATGGTAGTCTCTCCAGTTTGCTTTTCATTGCTTTTAAGAATATTTCCATTGCTGCGCACTGGGGGTTTTCTAAAAGGATGTTTTTTTGTTTGGAAAACTAAAATTCTGTGCTAATCACATACATATTTCTCAGTCATTTTTCCATGCTTGTCAAAATTTATTTTTTCCTCTGCCTTTAATTGTAGTAAATAAATACTTATTTGTATTTGTGGCTATTTTTTTTCATGTACTCCAAGGTCTTCAATGTTTATTCATCTTGTGTCGGTGACTAAACTTCATTTTAAAGACCAAAATAATATTTATTGAATATATCATATTTCATTTATTCTCTTTATTCAGTTTAAATTTTGCTTTTACTGTAGCTTATATATCTTTTTTTTCTTTTTTTCTCCAAGTTTCTTTGCTTTCAGGTTTTAGCTTATATAAGGCTATAAAAGCATTGGCCTGCCTTATTCTTTGAACGCTACATGGTTGTGTCCTTTTCCTTTTTTTGTAGCTTTATTGATGATTTATATGTTGTTATGTTCTTCACTTGTATCTTTTTTGATTTGTTTTGTTTCATTAGCTATTTAATAGATTGCAAGTTTTAAAAGGATTGAGAACTTTGTCAGTTGAATAATTATAAATTATGAGGCTAACATTCTTTTCCCATAGCTTACAGACCCTATGCTTCTCAGCTTACTGGGGGCACCTCGTACTGCCTCAGGGAGTATGATGTTAGAACTTCAATTGAGCAGAGCTTAATTTGTTATGAAAGTAAAAGAAAAGTCACGTAATGCCAGCAAAACTCTGCTGCTGACATCTGCTTCTGATACAATTTTGGTAATATGATAAAAATTAAAAACGTGTTGTATGATTATTGTTTGTGATTCCCTTGGTAACAAATGTAGGCGACTTTTCTCCTTTGTGAACTGTTTGTATGAGTTAGGTGTTATTAAGTCCAAATGGAAGTGAATTGTAATTGCTGAGAAATGTTAAGTAATTGATTTTTTTTTCCTGACACTAATCCTTTTAAATTACCTGTTTAATTTGTTAAGTAAGTTTTATTTTGCTCCTGGAATTTTGTGAAAGTAGTAAAAATAATACCAGAAATTTCAAAATGTACATTTATACATTAGGGAACACTTTTTCTAAAGCCATTTATATTTTTATAACAAGCTGGTATATTCTGTTTTTTACTTTGATACAGGACAACTGCTTTTCTTTAAATTATTTATATTGGAATTGGAGCTATGACCATTGAGATGAATAAATGGAGTTAGTGAAAGTATGTATAAATGCTCATAGACACAAACTTGTGTAGAGAATAGAAAATGGTTTAAAACAAGGTGCTTCATTAATTAATGGGGCAGAGGAAAGCGAGTAGAGAAAAATCAGAAAGTGAAACAATCAGATTAAAAAGGAAGAAAGAAGAACGGAGTGGGTAATGCAAAGTAAAGAGAGAATGTGAGAGAGAGAGAGAGAGAGGGGCGGGGCCTGTGGCCTTCTTAACCTCATGGACAGTGAAGTCTCCAAACAGTCCCTTGAGCTGTGTGATCAGATATGCTGGGATTTAGTTTCGCTCTTTGCTGAGCAACCATGTTACTAGTCCGTCCAGTAGACTTATCAGAGTGACCTTCCAGGTATCAGAAACAGTTCCTTTTCAGGTAGTACAGCAGGCTCTTCTACCAAACTTGAATAAAGCATGTTTTTTTGGTACAATATATACTTCTAAATGAAATCATCTTTTTGTATTTGCCATGTATCCTGTTACTTAGCTAACTCTTATTTCATGTAGTTATCTGTGCTATTGCTGTCTATTCATATTTCATATACACTTAATGATACTGATATGTTACAAATTGATGTTTTACTTCTTGTTTTTCTCTTATGTGACTTTAGTGCTATTATTTTTGGTTTCGTTGAGACCTTCACTGCTTTTTTAGTTATATCATTCTTCTTTTTAGTTTTAGAAATATTTTTAAAGATTCACAGCTTGATTTCTAGTACTTCTTTTTAGCATTTTAATCTTTTCCTGGTTACTCTTCTTTTGCTGTGGTAAAACTTCATGGCGAAGAAAACTTCTAAATGAAAGCATTTATTTTGGAGTTTGAGGTTTCAAAGGATTGGAGTCCATGACCATCATGATGGGCAGCAGGCAGTAGGCAGCAGGCAGGCATGGAGAAGTAGGTGAGAGCTCACACCTTGACCCACAAGAATGAGGCAGTAGAGCTAAGTGGAAATGCTTTTGAAACCTCAAAGCCAGCTCCCAGGGACACAGTTCCTTCAACAAGGCCATATCTGCTAAGCCCTTTTAAACAGGTCCACCAACTGGGGGCCAAGTGTTCAAACTTGTTGGCATAAGGGGCCGTTCTCATCCAGACTACCACCAGCTTTATGTACTTCATTAAACGTGTTCTTAATAGGATAATAAAAGGTTTTCCTAAGATACCTAGAACCCCTGCTCAGAGGAAGCCCATAGGCTGCTGAGTTTCCAAGTGGGTACCCTAGTAAGGGAAGCAGGGGCTGTCTCTGACATGGACTCAGTGGATGGCTGTTTGATCACTTCCCCCTGGGGGGAACAGCCTTACCAGGCACAGAGGAAGACATGCAGCCAGCCTGATGAGACCTAATAGACTAGGGTCAGAGGAAAGGGGAGGAGGACCTCCCCTATCTGTGGATTGGGGAAAGGGCATAGGGGGAAGAAGAGGTAGGATGGGTGGGACTAGGAGGAGATGAGGGAGGGGACTACAGCGGGGATACAAAGTGAGTAGATCGCAATTAATTAATTAATTAATTAGAAAAATCATCTTCTGTCTCTGCATTTCTTTCCTTCTTTCTTTTAGAAATGGTTTCCTATATCCCAGGATGGCCTCAAACTCCTTAAATAGACTAAGATCTTGATTCTCTGATTCTCCTACTCCCCCCCTCAACCTGTATGCTGGGATTACAGGCATAGACCTTCACGTCTGATTTATGTTGTGTTGGGGATCAAAACCTGTGCTTCCTGCATGTTATATCAACAGTATGCCAGCTAATCTATATCTCCAGCTGAGATGGATGTTTTCTGTAGATTATTTGAGCCACACATTCTAAAATTTGATCCATGGATATAATTCAGGTATTTAATACACACATATATTAGTTTCCTTCATTAAGTTTATAAAATATATCCATAACCATTATTTGTAGTGCCTCTTTCATTTGCGAGGAAGTCTGTCTTTTGTATCATCCTATGGTGTCTACAAGCTGACATTTTTTTTGTCTCTATACTGAGATGACATATCAGAATGTACTAAAGGTAATGGCTGAGAGTTGGGTGGTTTGACTTAACTACTTGCTGTTCTACCTTGGGAAGATAAACATAAACTCTGCTCTCATTTTTCTCTATTGTGACATTGTCGTGACTAAATTATTAAATGTGTGTCATCACTTCTCATTTCCGGCACTGCATCCGTGTTAACTGCATCATTGTTGGCGTCGTTGTCAGAGCCATCAATACAGAGGCCTTTCCTGACCAACATGTATAAACTGTGTGCTCTATTCCATCATCATTATCCATTTTCTTTTTCCTTAGTTCTTACATTTTGCTTAGTACTTCATCTGATATGTTTGCTGTTGATATTGTTCAACTGGAATGTTTAATCTTTGACAATTTTATTTTCTTCATGATTAGCCCCAGTATATGGGACAGGGCATATTAGACTGGTGTGTGTGTACGTGTGTGTGTAATAAATGAATTAGTGACACAGCTAGTATTTTATTTGCTTATCAAAGTGAAGTATATTTTTAGTATCTAAAGACTGACATAAGGTATCTCATTTACCTCACTTGAGGATGATATTTGAATAAACTTTAACTACATATCAACTTAATTAAAATAAAACTGAAGCTGTGGAAGGTTGTGGAGTAAGGAGGAAACAGGTGAACAGTGAACCTTTTATAATTTTACCAAATTTGATATCATATCTTATAATAAGAATTGTGAAATACAAATAATATGCTAATTAGTAGTCATTTACCCAAGATAATGAACTTGAAAAGAATTAAGAGAACAGTGTTCAGTAAATTGAAGAAGAAAATCATCTGGATTAGAAAAAAATTTTTTCTCAATCAACAAATGCTAAAACATGGTTAAATTCAAGTCTTTCTTAAGTACATTAGTGTAAAAAGTATATAAAATTCTGATCCTTTTTAGTAAAAGAAATTATTATTCAGTATTTTATGTGTTTGATAAGGTTAAAAATTGGAATCATCACAGTTACACAGAAGAAAAGAGAACTATGGCCTTCTTTTACTCTTCCAGTTGTGGGCTCAGCCTCTTTCTCTGGTACTCTGGTGCAGTAATCTCTAAAGAAAATTGCTAACAGGAAAAGTGTATGGTCCATAGAGGAACTGGCTTGTCTTCACTCTCTGTATCTGCGAAGATCGCTTGCATTCAGTGTGGTGCTCTGTGTTGTTTGATGTTTTAGTTTTATTGATTGCTGTCAATGATACTTATTACATGTCATTAAATGAAAAAGTTTTTTAAGCAATTTATTTATTTTTATATTAATCACAGGTTATATACTTTGTATCCCAGCTGTAGCCCCCTTCCTCATTCCCTCCTACTCTCCCCATCCTCCCTCATCTTCTCCCTGCCCCCCTCCAAGTCCACTGATAGGGGAGGACCTCCTCCCCTTCCATCTGACCCTAGCTTATCATGTCTCTTCAGGGCTGGCTGCAGCATCCTCTTCTGGGATCTAGCTGAGCTGCTCCTCCCTCGGGAGGGGGGAGGAACATAAGTTTTTTAAAAGTGTACTTAATTTGGTATTTTTATTGGACTTAAACTAATAGGCTGTTCCTAGGCTGACTTGGCTAATTGAATATTGTTAATAAGTTATGAATGCATGTTTTTGCAGTGAATATTAATAAATTTCAAAACGACTTGAAGCGTAGGAATCTGTGGAAGGCACTGCTTGTAGAGCTGGAGGATTGGGTGGGAAAACAGCAGGAGCAAGACACCTGTGTAACCTGTAGGAGGTGACAGGTCATTTCAGGAGTGACCTTCTCTACAGCCTGAATTGGAGAGTGGAGCGGCATAGAGCTGAGCCCTCAGAGCTGCGTGGGAGGGAGAGAGGGCAGTGGTGTAGTTAGAGTGTTCTCCGTGTGCGGAGGTCCCTGACCTTTCCTGTTACTGCCAAATCTGACAGTGTTCAGAGCTGACGCCAGGACAGTCTGCGGAAGACAGGGCTGCTATTCTCAGTGCTAGAGTCAGAATGCTGTCACTTAGAAGGTAGATTGTAGTTCTCTGCTTGAAGACATGAAGCAGACAGGAACCAGGGTTGACTGAGCACATGCAGTCAAAACAGGCCGCTTAGGAGCTATGGAGAGAAAGGGTCTTGAGTAGTGAACTGTGTAAAGAACAGCTGGATTACGTGTATGTTGGCTTTAAGAGAACTCTGAAGTGGGAGTCACTCATTTTTTAAATCAAAATAATTGCTGTTTTCTTTGCTTATGTATGATCACATGAATAAGGAAGGCACTAACTAGAGTGAGGAGTTCAGCAAAGCCGTTGTGTTTAACACATGAACTTAGTAGCAGCTGTCTAAGGGCATGCTGGCACCAATTGGCTTTTTAGAGTTAATGCTTAGGAGTTAGGTCAGATTTAGTGTGTAGAAACACTTGTCTTCCTTTTCTTCAAGTGGACATTGAAGGTACTGAAACTGTATTTGTTTTAGAACAGATTTCTTAATAATAGTATCACTTTTTGTGCTGTATTTACCACTTGCTTGGTCAGTATTGACTGACTATCAGTTCTGTACTCAAGTACTAAGAATTCAGCTGTGAGTAAGTCAGAAACAGTCTGTTACACTGTAGCTTGCAGTTTATAGCTATCTATGATAATGTGTGAATACTTTCAGGTATTCACTTGATTTTTTTTCTCAACAGGTTTTATTCACTTCGGCTCTAATGTATGATAGTGTTTCATAAAAAAGTATTTGTGTGTGTTTATTATTTATCTTCTAACGGCTTTATGTACTTAACACTTATTCTGTAGTATCTGAGCTGTCCAAATTATCTCTCAGCCTGTAAGGGCTGTTTCAGGTCAGAAATTAGGTTCAACATAGTTTTCAAAAGTTCTGTGATGCTACCACTGTGGTCCAAGGGTCCTTGAACCTTTTAAGACTCTGAAACGAGAGGGTGGCTACCCTGCTGAGACATTAGTGGCGACTTCTGATTAGAAGTTGATATTCAACTCTCTCCATCTGGCTCTGTTGTTTAAACGAGTCTGGTTCAGCAGAGCAAAACAAAAAGTCAAGGGATTTAAATCACTTCAGTACCTGTATGTAAACAATCAAGTCTAAGTATGAACTCCCTCCCACATCTTTGGTAAAGGGTTGTATGAATAACTTGTAATTGGTCTTTGTGGCTGTATCTCTAAATGTTGGAAATGGAACTTTAATGGAATATGCAGTAAATATTAACCGTAGAGGCACATACAGGTTTCAGCGTAATCCAGAGCAGGAAAGAGACACAGTAAACAGACATATTCTTCATCTTAGTATGTGCAGCTGTCTCCATGGAATTGCATTCAGTGTTTATACAAAGAGCGTTGGAAATGGGAAACTGCTGTGCCTTTGGTTTACTGTGTATTTTGATCTTTGGGTATTTACTTTTCTGAATGTTAAGGAATGGTATTAAAGATGCTGGTATTAGTTAAATATTTGATTGAGGTAATACAATTTCATAATCATGGAGATGCCACTAGGGTTCATTAACTTTGAAAATTGAATTCTGAGGGAAAAAGTAAGGAATGTAAAAGATACAGATATTTTAAAATATAGCATAGCATTATATTTTCTGTTGCATTTAGGACAATGTATTCATATGCATATTTTATATTAAAATATTTGGTCACAGTACAAGGAACTTATTTTTGCTTTTATATGTTTTTTATTATTTAAAAATAAATACATATAACATAACATATATGTCATAAATATTATATAATGTTAAGTAGTAGAGAAAATATTTGGCATCAGTTGCATACTTTGTTCTGTGCAGATCAAATTCTTCAAGTTGTTTTTAAGTGGCTTAGTGGTTTTTTAATAGTTACAGGTTTATCTATTTTAATGAATGAGTGGTTTGCCTGCATGTATGTAAGTGTACCCCATATGCGTAGTGCTCAAGGCAGTCAAATGAGGGCGGAGGATCTGATGAACGGGAGACAGATGGTTGTGTTGACATGAGGGCCCTGCAGACCTGACCCAAGTCCTCTGTGAGAGCAGTCTGTGCTCTTAGCTGCTGAGCCATTTCTCCATCCCTCAGTGGTTTTATTTTTGAGAAAATTTTGTTTTTACCTTCCTACCAGATATGAATGTTTATTTTCAAGAGTACTACAACCTGATAGTCTCAGTTTTTCAAACCTACTAGCCATTGACTTGCTTCTGCTGCTGTTTGTTTTTAAGATAGTCTTACTATTAGCCTTGACCGGAGTCTTGCTCTGTATATCAGACTGTCCTGGAAACCATAGAGATCATACCTGTCTCTGCCTGTGCTGGGATTGAAGACATATGCTATCACATACAGCTAGCCATTAACTTTAAAAGCTATGTAATTTATTATCTGTTGCTTCTGCCGTGATTACTGGAATTTTAGCCCATACAATGACTTATATGTATAATTTTGACTACACAGTTATTTTTAAGTACTTTTATATATATATATAT
>CM053755.1:54237143-54254952 GCA_028658305.1 Pachyuromys duprasi | reverse complement strand
ACATGGTTGAACAAATGTCCTTGTTGTGTACTTGCGCATCTTTTGGATATATGCCTAAGAGTGGTATAGCTGGGTCTTGAGGAATCACTATTCCTAATTGTCTAAGAAAGCGCCAAATTGATTTCCAGAGTGGTTGTACAAGTTATTTTTAAGTACTTAAGTGAACTATTATTGCAGACATTGTTTGAAAAGGGAGATAGAGTTAGAATATCATAGACACCCATAATTGTTTAAATGAAACTAACATTATTTCTATTTTTTCTGAGCTCTTTGTTCAACTGTTGGCTATTTGATAAAGTTTAAAATAACTTTGGTAGTTTAACCCAGTATTAAAAAATATCTATTTCATGACTGAAAAAAGAAACAAACCCTGAATTCATTTCTCATGCCTTTTTGTTTTTGTATTTTGAGCGGGTGCTTAGGAATCTAAGCTCAGAGTGCGGCTTCCTGGGCAATAGACATTCATCTTCTTGTGATGTACATAGAGAGAATGGGCTCATCCCAACCCCCAGGTCCTATCACATGAGGGTTAGGGTTTAAGATAAGATCAGAGTACGGCTTCCTGGTTAATAGATATCCATCTTCTTGTGATGTACATAAAGAGAGCAGGCTCACCCAACCCCCAGGTTCTATCACATTGAGGGTTAAGTTTTAAGATAAGAATTTCAAGGTTCATTTATAATATTTGCATGCTCAACGTAAGCATTTTAATGAATATATAGTACAGACTTGACTTGTCTAATCTACTCATTTTTTGCTATTCATACACATTGCTCTTATACCCTCCGTTCTTTGCTGTTTCCCTTTGCTGCTGGTGGTGTCATCAATCAAAGGTGTGGCCTTTGATTATCTTTTTCCTTTTACTATTAATAGCAATGAGATTTCTGCTGTAACTACTGGCCTCTTATTTCATTGCTAGCACATGATTGGTTTCTTTTGCTTATTTTTATGTTCTTCTTCTGTTTGAAATTAATGTCTTGGTTAGTTAAATTGCTACTGCCCTTATGTGAATAAGTGAAGGCCATCCACTGGAGTGTGATGAAAACCAATGCTTTCTCCCCAGCAGTCATCAGCTCTGAATAGCTCTTCCGCTAGGGCTGGGGTTTTGTGAGTTCTCACCCACCCACATTAGAATACTAACTGGCTTGATCTCATGAAGGTCTTGTGTATGCAGACATTCACTGCTGTGAGTTCATGTCATCATGTCTGAGCAACACAGTTTTCTCAGCAGTCCACCAAAACCTGGAGGTCTTTGAGGGTTTTTTTTTTTTTTTTTGGCTTTCCCAATGTGGTACCTGAGCTGTAGGAAGGGGATGCAGTGTAGATGTCCTCTCTACTCTTCCGTTCCCTAGCCTCTGCACTTTGGCTCATTGTAGGCCTTTGAATTAAGCAGTGGCCAAAAGAAGCTTCTCTGGTAATGGTTGAGAGCCAGACTAATCTCTGGGCATAAAGGTAAGTATTTAGGGAACAGTTTGATATTATGTCCAGTGAGCAATTAGTGTCCAGTAGTACCAGCTTTTCTGCTGTGGTCTATGACCAGCCCTATGATATACTTCTCTATGGAAGCTTTTCCTCCACTATTAAGGGTAGACACAGCTGCTAATGAGTCTCTATTTTCCTCCAAGGTTAACATGGGTTACCATAGTAAAAATATTTTTATGTCTGTAAGTGTAAAAAAGAAAGGAGAGATAATGTCTATTGTTAAATGACAGAATAATTCAAAACCTACAAGTACTTTGAAGGACAGAATAGCTTGAAATAAAAAGATAAAATTAGACATGTATTAAGTTTGAATATCTGCTTGCTCTCACTTTCATAACGAAACAGTATAAGCAGGGAAGTTGACCTGGTTAGATTAATCAGTTTCCAGCGACCATACAAAAAAACACTTAGGAATACTTGAAATTTTGGCAGATTTTGTTTTTTGAGATAGGGTTTTACACTGTAGCTCAGGCTATAGTGTGTAGCTTGGGCTGGCTTCAACTGCAAGAAATCTATTTGCTTCTTCCTTCTGAGAACTGGGATTACAAGTGTGAACCATATTTGAAGGAAAAAGCTTTATGATCCTGGGCTAATGTACTTTTTAATGAACAATATACAGAATTTGAATTATTTTCTCTAAGAAAGAACAAATTCAGTTATTGGTCTATTTTGTACTAATATTTATATTCCAATATACTTAACATTTTATTTCTTTTGAGTAGTGCTTAGACTGAGAAGTGCATGATTCCTTCTTGTCAAGAGTAGAAAATGGAGAGATGCTGTAGAAATGTGTTTTGAGATACAATTCCTTATCAGTGCTGCACAGGCCTTCCTGAGGCTGTTTGGTGGGGCAGGATTGGCTTTGTCATTTTCACGTACGCTGGCTGGTGGGCATCTCAGAGCCCATCCTGCCTTCGCTGCAGTCCCAGGCATGCTGCTGCTCCCTTCACGGGCGCCGCCGGCTTCTGCAGAGGAGAGCTGCTCTGTTACAGTTGATTTCAAGGCCTTTTGTTTCCTTAATTTACATTTTAATCTACATAACTTCCTCCTTTAGACTAACACTACTGAACACCATGTAGTAGAAAATACTTCACACCCAGTGGCTACTTATAAGAGCTGATGAACTCCTGTTCCTGACATATGAGGCATCTGGTGTTCTGTGCCTTCTGTTCTCATTGTGCTTTAGGGATGGTGTGTTGGTTGTATCTCCTGTAGTGGATAAAGTACACAGGTTTAGTGCCTTTCTGCTTCCTTCTAGAGCACTTGTTTAACAGTTACACAGTCAGGAAATGGCAGGCCGCCATTTCCATTACCGCATCCTTACATTCATGAGTGCCTGCAGGAACAGGATGCTCTTCTGATGGAGCTAGAGAAGTTAAATATCAAGCTAACTAAAACATTTAGAGACTTCAGTTTCTGTAGTCACTGCTGAACAAATGGTTTTCAATCCTTTTACTAGTAATTCTACAATTAATTAGGATTTGATGTAGATTTGTATACAAATGCACTGATTTTAACTTACGGCTTTATGTTCATTTTCACATACACTATAATTTTTATTCAGCCAGCATATTAGTGAGCCGAATTTAAAAAATAAAATAAGCCATGTTTTTATGTGATAAATTATAAAAAAAAATTAAGTGACAGCTTCTGATAAAGTATTAAAAAGAATTGTTTTTCAATCGTGTTTCTTTCTACTTTCCAGCTTATCATTTGCCTAGTTACACAGACGTTCCTGTGAGATTCTAATGTTGAAACATTATAGCACTGCATCATCTTTATGTATGTGTGTTGTGTCAGCCAAATCACGACTGTCCTTTGCTTATGTACACTTTTGATTCAGAACGTGAGTTACCCCTTTCCAAAGATTGCTAATCTGCCTCAGTGGGGCAAAAAACAAACCAACCAAACAGAAACATTTGTGTTAGGAAGGGACAACTGGTCTCACATGGGCTCATGGGTCCTCACATTCAGGAGGAAGTTCGTTTAAGTTGCAATTCCCAAATCTGGTAAGTATGAAAGAAATAAAAAAACTCTAGTTCTTAATATTATGGTCAGTGTTAGGCAGAACGAGTCAGGCTGCTCTTAGCCACTGTGTCACCACCCAATGGCTGTCAGGGTGACTTCTTCCTGCCGTTTTTCCTTTGTGCTATTTTTTTTTTTAAACTAATTGGCTCATGTTTAGTTTACAGAATGTCATCTGGACTCAGTAAAAAGCAAGTGACCTGCATTGAATTAGTATAATTGTAACACAAACAGAAGATTGCATAGTTTTGGTCTTACACAGGAAAGGAGAAAGTTGGAGAGATTTTCCTGTTTGATAAATAGAAACTGAAGCTATGGGGTGCAGACCTGGCTCATACTTGATTTTACCTTTATAGTTTTGTTGTTGTTGTTCTTAGATCAGTATTTGGACTTTAGGTACTTGTACCTTATAAGAAAGATTTTTTTTTCCTTTTGAAACTCTTAGAAATTTTTTTCTTTTAATCCTTCAAATTCAATGTACTAAGTTGTGAATCTAATTCCTCTTTAATCGTAGTTAATGTTGTCTAAACAGAAGTTGTGTTGGAAGTTTGATGTATCATTTCATTTTACCCTGATTAACACTGAAGTGTATTGTCCAATGCTATTTAATTAGTTTTAGGTAGTCTATATTATGTTCTGTTTCAAAGAGATAATAGCTCTGTTTGCCAAGCATAAGTAGAGCTAAAGAATTAATATACCACTTAAATAATGTGTTTTTTTAAAGAAAGATTTAACTTAATGGTCAGCTCTGAAAACATACATATAGACTGAGCAGATTAATTTTGGGAACGTGTGTATACATATATGAATGTAACAATTAATGAAATAAAAGCTAAACAAGAAGGAGCTCCTGGGGTAAGAGGATCAATCCTCACTGAGAAAGACAAATGGGATGGACATTGGAAGCAGGAGAAAACAAGCAACAGGACAGGAGCTACCACAGAGGGCCTCTGAAAGACTCCACCTAGCAGTGTATCAAAGCAGATGCGGAGACTCATAACCAAACCTTGGGCAGAGTTCAGGGAATATGAAAGAAGGGGGAGTTAATAAGACCTGGAGAGGACGGGAGCTCCACAAGGACCTAATATATCTGGGCACACAGGTCTTTTCTGAGACTGATTCTCCAACCAAGTACCATGCATGGATATAACCTGGAACCCCTGCTCAGATGTAGCCCATGGCAGCTCAGCATCCAAGTGGGTTCCATAGTAAGGAGAACAGGGACTGTCTCTGACATGAACTCAGTGGGGCGCTCTTTGCCCTTCCCCCCACCCACCCCCAAGTGTCGAGCAGCCTTGCTAGGCCACAGAGGAGGACATTGTAGCCAGTCTTGATAAAACCTGATAAACTAGGGTCAGATGGAAGGGGAGGAAGACCTCCCCTATCAGTGGACTTAGAAAGGAACAGGGAGGAGATGAGGGAGGGAGGGTGGGATTGGGAAGGAATGAGGGAGAGGGCTATAGCTGGGATACAAAATAAATAACCTGAATTAATATAAAAATAAAAATGTATATATATATATAAAATATCTGAAAATTTACAGGGTAAAAATCTGAGCAATGAAAAACAAAACAATACCAGCTCAGAGCTTATTTTGGGCTTTAACTTCAGTGCTCTATTTCTTTTTGGTGGAAAGTACCCCCTTCTTCCTTCCCTCATGGAACCTCACAGGTTCAGGGGCTTCTTATTGGAGGCTCCTCTTACTTCTCCTTGAGGAGACTTTGACCCTTTTTCACTACCCACCTGAAATTGTTGACAGAATATCTATTTGCTGTCCTTACCTATTTTGACTTCTTTGATATCTCATTACTTGACTCCCACCAACCTCCATAGCTATGTCTTCAGTGCTAGATACATTTTAATGATCCGTTTAGATAATTATTTTTGTACTTTTGACATACTTCAAATATAATATTTATACATTTATTTTAACCTTTTATTTAATATCTTGTCTTGTCTATTGTACAACCAGTTGCCAAATTGGGAAAATCTGGAAATTATCTTTCCTCTAATCTTCCACTTTTATTAATCATCAAGTTCTGTTGGCATTGTCTCCATGCCCAGCCTACACAGCCAGAGGTACTTCATTACTCAACAGTGACTACATGTAATACTTCCTTACGATTTAATTGTTTTCCATATTTCAGACTTCATATTCTTCCCCTCTGTATTTCTGCATCAATCTTCTAACTAATGTCGTAGTCCTCTGTCTTGTTTCCTTCTCCAGAGAAACCTTCATGATGCTGCTAGATTCTACATCAAGTCCCAGGTCCTCTTATTCCCTTAAAAACCTCCCCCATTAAAATCCAGTTTTCAAAATGTGTGGCCAGTTTGATAGTCAGATTTTTAAGAGTATTAGAGAAGGCCTTTGGTTCTGAATACCTTTCTATATGTGTTCCACCTTTTATTTTAGCCATTCTGTGTTTGTAGGTGATCTTAGATGTTTATCTTTGCCCTTTCTCTGCTCAGTGTTTCTTTGTTACTTATATTTTCATTATCTTGCCTCTAAACAGTCGCCACTGAAAACATCCTGAGCTCTCTTACCACCCTGTAAACCCCAACCTCAGACATTTTATTTTATTTGGGTGACTTCCCTAATTATGACTTTATAGACAACAGATGTACAATATTCAGTGCATGTTTTTATTGTAAAAGGGTATTAATGCAGTCCTTTGTAATGTGCAGGTGTTAAATAAGTTAGTACATTGTATAAGGATTGGGTTCTTTGTGCCTTTGATAACCTGGAAGGGAGATGTGTCTATGCTCATTGTGGAGTGCCACCTTCTGAGCACAGCGGCCATTGCATTCAGCAGTCAAAGACCTGAGAGCAGGCCTGCTGACTGTTGCCATTCCTCCTTAGGAGGAGCGGGTGGATGGGCCTTTGGGCCCTCACCTGAGATTCTGTCCCCTTCCTCCTATACCTCCAGCCACTGTATATCTTTCTGCTTCAATTGTGCATGGCCTTCTGGTAGTGGGAGATGCTAGAGAGACTGGAAAGTTAACAGAAGGGGGTGGGTCTCCATCAGTTTAGCTGTGTAGAGGTAGATACACATTGTGCAATGAGGATTTTTGATAGTCATGCTTTAATACATAACCCTTCCCCAAGTTATGCTCTTTCAGGAAGCCCAGTAGAGTCATTGGGATCCCAATTTGGACTTTGGTGCATTGTATTTAAGTTTATAGTGGATGACCTATAATGCACAGGTACTCTGTTATTTACGTCTCTGCAGGGGAAGAGTTTTTGCAGCAGTGGTGTAAGTCAGTAAATGTGGCATTGCACACCTGTAGCTCCAGCGCTGGGGGGTGGAGGCAGGAGGCTAGACTTCAAGGGTATCTCAGCGACATAGCAACTGCGAAGGCAACCTGGGCTGTGTAAGACCTTGTTGTGCGCTTGCGTGTGTTGTGCGTGTGTGTTCGTGTGTGTTTATATATAACGAAACTTGAAGAAAAGCGGAGCATTATCTGCTTCATCAGGTAACAGCTTGAGTGCTACCATGTGTTCAGCCCTGAGTGAGGCACTGCATGAATGAAATCAAAAGGAAGAGGGAAGGGACCAGTGTTACAATTTTCTTTTTCTCTGACAGAATATTTCTTTTATCCATTTTATACTCATAATCCATCATGTTTTATTTTAGCCTAGTTCAGTTTTGAGAAACAAAATGGAAATTCTTTAGGTTAGCATCTGAAATGCTAATTTTGAACTTTACTATGGCATTTGTCCAATAGAATCTGTTAAAAATTTTCCTCTAGGTCAGATCTAAGTTGAGAAGAATGAGGTAACTTTAATATGAACCCAGATTGTAATACAGTCTTTCTCTCTAGTGAGTTGGCAAACTCACTATTCCATTTGTATTTTGATTTGGGGAAGCTGAGTTAATATGGATGTTTGCCAATGATAGCAAATACTGGCAAGATAGTCTTCTTCCCTGTGCTTAATTATGTAGTTTTATTGTAACATTTTTCACTATTTGTTGATACTTACTAGTCTTTCAAGGTAAATTTGCTTGTTTGCCAGTGTCTCATATATGCTTTATTCTTTCTGAAGTTAATAATTTACTAGCAAGTCTTCTGTCTTCCCAAGGCCAGCCAGCATGTCTCTGTGTGTACATTTTATTTAGTTATCCTGTTCCATCTCTTTGTAGGATTTTACACATCTTAAGTACTCCTCTTAAACCTAAGATGTAGGTGTAGGAAATCATCACATACTTACTCATTTGTCTTTTCAGTGCTGGATATCAAACTCAGAGCATTGGGCACGCTAGACTAACAGTTTATGCTCCCAGCCTTCTCTCACTTGTAAGTGCTTTTTCTCTCAGTGTTTTAGGTGTTGAGATATAATAATGAGTGAAGCAAGAGGTACTTACATGACAAAAGAGAGAGGCAATAAGTTATATATGCACATATTTAAAAATGATATGAGGTATTGATATCTGTGAAAGGGACACCGAATGACAGTGTGTTGGTGACATTATGTGTGCACAGAAAGGTTGAGAAAGGGTATTTGATGCTGTTAAGGTTAGTACAGATAAAGGACGCAAATAAACGAACCATGCAGATCTTTTTTGAAATCATGTTTTATTTAGAAGAAACTAAGTGGAATATTTGGTATGAGGAGCAACCTGGAGGCTTGAAGAGCTCCACCTGGGTATGCAGGGGAAGGAGGAGCTGTGACATGGTGCAGCACAGGGCCAGAGCAGTGAGGCTTCCTAAGCCGTGGCTTGCTGTTTAGCCTTTACTCTGACCCTTGAAGGCACTGGGAGGTTTTAAACAGAAGAGTGCTGTATTTGATGCTGGCTTTAAATGAGCTATTCTTTTTATTGAGAAGAGTTAGTAGCCATGCAAGGGTGCAAGCAGGGAAAATAAACAGTGAAGACGTTAACTTCTTCCATAGGGCAGGTAAGAGATGTTGGGGGGCTATGGTAGTAAAAGTATTAAAAAGGATGTAAAGTTAATTAATTAAAAAAGAAGTCAGAAACTGGATGGATGGATAGATTTCTTTTGTTTTCTGATTGTCCAAATGTGAGATGTGATAGAAAAACAGACATAGATTTTTATCTAAAAATTTTAGTTAGGATATCTGGAAGCATGAAAGTTAAAATGCTAAGCTTATTTATAAAGTGTTTCCTCTCTGATCATTTTTTTAAAAGACATCTGACCTTAAAGTATTTTAGCTACAAACCATGTTCCTCCAGTGCTAACAGGAAATAACAAAAATCTATTAGAATGACCTCTACCTGGCTAGTGGGTCTGAGCTGGGGTTCTCAGGCTTGTAGGAGACATCGTCCTCAGGTACCCCCCATTTCTTCTTTAGTTCTCATATGTGTCCAGACATGTACTGGAAAAACACTCTTAGTCTGTGTTTTTAGCCTCCGTGGGTTTCTGAGATTTGTTATACCCAGGAACCACGGTCGCCCCTTTTACTTCCTTACAGCTATAAAATAGAGGAATAAACTAATTTTCTTTCCTCATGTTATAACCTTTTATCTTTCCTGAAAATTTGCCAAATGGATGCATTTGGAACCATAATCACCAGATACTTGAAACCTATGCATAGGTCGGAGAGTTCTTATTCATCCTTCTCTTCTGGAATGGCATGGTTGGTTTGTCTTTCTGTTGCTGAACTGGAATGAGCCTGACAATGGAAAGTTTGATGTGGCGTAGGAAGGAAGAAATGTTATAAAAGAGAGAATGGAACTTTCAACCTTTGTGGAAAGGTAGCCAGCACTGAGAGCCCATGTGTGGAAGCTGGTAGAGAGGAAAGGAAAGTTAAGGCATGGGTGTGTGAATGTCCCCACCACATCTGCCTTTCTCCACTGCCTTTAGTTTTACTAGTCATGATGGTAGGTGTGCACATAGGTGTTTTTGGGAAAGACAGGGGTTAAGGGGAAGCAGAGGGAGATGGAGGTGGAAGAGAAAGTAGAAATACTTCCTAAGGAACCACTGGCTAGCAGTTAGGCCCACGTGGTTTAGTCTTGTTTTCTTGTATGTCATGTTACTGAGTCTTATCAATGAGGTTTTGCTTCTAATTTTAAGTCTTCCCTTCCTCCTAAGGTCCTGCCATGGGCTTAGTATTGTATTGATTCCCATTGTCAGGCTACTTTATTTTCCCTTGTATTTCATCCTTTGAGCTCATCAGAGGTATACTTCCTTGCCAGTGTATCTTTGACTATGCTTTGCATTTTTTGAACCACTTTTTAAAAACTTTTGTCTCTCTTCTTCCTCCCCTCCCTTCTCTGTATTTGAGCAACATCCCAACTCTAGATCAATGATCCATATTGATAATTATAGGACTAGTAAACATTTGTAGTGTGGCAGACCTTAAAAGAGACAAGTTCATGTATTAGTCTGCCAACCCTTAAGATGTGCTGCTGTCACTCCATGAAACTGCTGTCACTATTGTTGTTAGAGTTGTGATATCTACCCAGGATGCAGCCTCACCGGCAGCAGAGTCCTCATGTAGAGGCATATACTCTGAAAGGTTTTACTTTTCCACTGTACCGGCTTCCTCCAGACCAGGCTGCTAAACTGCAACTAAATAGCTATGAAGACAGATTCTATCCAAACCTTGATCTATGTTCGAGAACAGACTTCTGGCAATCCTTTCCCACATTCCTCTCTCCTTTCCTAACTTCCGAGTCTCTTTTAGTATCTCCTCGGTCTTGTAAGGTCTTGTCCTTCTACTCAGAGTGAGCACCAGAGACTGTTAGCTACTTGATGTTTCTGCTCTTTACTCCAGGCCAGCTCAGTACTTGGCTGCTGCCTCCGAGACTTGATGGCTGTGCAGAAGCAGTTTTCTTCTGACTCTGGAGACTGTGTTCCCCAGGTCTTCTTGCTGCTGAGGTCTCTCTCTTTGCTTTAGATCATTGTTTTTGTGTCCATGCCTTCTTAGTCTTTCTCTCTCTTTTAAAACAAGAAAAAATTCATATTGAATTAGAGTTCCACTCTTTTTTTGTTTGTTTTAAATTTCAGTAATGGTGCTCATGTGCTTGACATCACAGTTTGATATTCAGCATAATTTCTTTTTCTTTATTAAAATGAGAAAAGGGGCTAGAGAGATGACTGAGCCATTAAGGGCTAGGCTCACAACCAAAAAATAGAAGAGCTCCACTCTTACAATATCATTTCACCTTAATTATATTTTTAAGTATCCAGTCTTTAAATCTGGAAACACTGGGGAATTAGGATTTGATTCATGGTTAGTATTGATCAGCTTGGCGGAATCTAGAATCACCTAGGAGACAGATTTCTGGACATACCAGTGAGAGAGTTTCTAGATTAGATTGAGGTAGGAAGATTCGTTTAAATGTGAAAAGCACCATTGCAGGAGCTGGAATTGCGGATTAATTAAAAGCAGAAAGAAAGCTGGGCACTAGCATTCATCTCTGGACTTGGTGACTGTGACCGAAGTTAACCAGCTGCCTCCCACATCTGCCATGCCTTCCTTTCCTTGCCACAGTGGGCTGGATCCCCTCCAATTATAACCATAAACAAATTGTCCTGCTTTAACATGCTTCTTATCAGGGACTTGGTCAAAGAAATACTGGAAAGAATAGTAATACTGGATTGAACAGAAAAACGAGGGGTGAGGGGGACAGAATCCAGTCCCAGCAGTTAAGATATATAACATTCTGGTTTGTTTTCCTCACTGTTTTATTTTTCTTTCTCTTCTTGCTTTCTTTCCATAGTTTTTCTTTCTTTGTTAATTTTTTTCACTTTCGTTATGTCTTCCTTCAGCACCCTCTGAGTAGAACATTGGTTCTCAAGTTGTGGGTTGCAGCCCCTTTTGGGAGGCCATCAAACAACCTTTTTATAGTGATTGCCTAAGGCCATCTGAAAACACAGATATTTACATTACAATTCATAACAGTAACAATTATAGTAATGAAGTAGCAATAAAAATATTTTATGGTGATGGGTCAGCACTACATGAGGAAGTATACTAAAGGGTCTCAGCATTAGGAAGGCTGAGAACAGTGCTTTGGAGGAAGTAGTTCCTCTTTTCCTGGCCAAATCAGATCCCCCAGCATTCAGTATCCTGTTCTTCCTTTTCTTGTTCTTTCGAATATTACTTTATTATACACTTATTACTCCACTGAGTTTTCCAGTCTCTTCTTCACAGATTCCTTTTTAGCAGCATGTGAGCAAGATACTACTCTCATGTGATGGTAAAAAAAAAAAAATCACACATTTGCTCAACCATGTTCATGGCAGCTTTATTTGTAATAGCCAGAATCTGGAAACAACCCATATGTCCCTCATCTGAGGAATGGATACAGAAATTGTGGTACATTTACACAATGGAATCCTACTCAGCAATAAAAAACAAGGAAATCATGAAATTTGCAGGCAAATGGTAGGGACTAGAAAAGATCATCTTGAGTGAGGTATCTCAGAAGCAGAAAAACACACACAATATATGTTCACTTATAAGTGGATATGCAATATAGGATGAACATACTAAAATCTGTACAGCTAAAGAAGCTAAGCAAGAAGGAGGACCTGGGTAAGATGCTCAATCCTCACTCAGAAAGGCAAATGGGACAGACATAGGAAGAGGGAGAAAACAGAGAACAGGACAGGAACCCCCCACAGAGGGCTTCTGATAGACTCTATCCAGCAAGGTATCAAAGCAGATGCTGAGACATATAGCCAAAATTTGGGTAGAGCTCAGGGATTCTTATAAAAGAAGGGGAGATAGAAAGACCTGGAGGGGACAGGAGCTCCACAGAGAGCAACAGATCCAAAATATCTGGGCACAGGGGTCTTTTCTGAGACAGATACACCAACCAAGGACCATACATGGAGATAACCTAGAACCCCTCCACAGATGTAGCCCATGGCAGCTCAGTCTTCAAGTGGGTTTCCTAGTAAGGGGAACAGGGGCTGTCTCTGGCATGAAGTCAGTGGCTGGCTCTTTGATCATCTACCCCTGAAGGGAGAGCACCCTTACCTGGCCCCAGAGGAAGATAATACAGCCAGTCCTGATGAGACCTGATAGGCTAGTGTCAGAGGGGAGGAGGACCTCCCCTTTCAGTGGACTAGGGGAGGGGCATGGGAGGAGAAGAAGGAGGGAGGGTGGGATTGGGAGGGGATAAGGGAAGGGACTACAGCTGGGTTACGAAGTGAATAAATTGTAATAATTTTAAAAATAAATGATAGCAGTCATAGTTATTACACAGTAGATCCCAGTGTTAGTGCTATTAAGGTCACCTTGACTTTAAAGAGTGATGTAGTTTACACTTCTGCAATTTTAGGGTAATCTCAGTTTTTTAGTTGAGAAAATACTTGCTTTACTTTTTTTTTCAAAGAAAAATTTATTTTTTAAGATTTTAATTTTTTTAATATTAATCATAGGTTATTTACTTTGTATCTCAGCTGTAGCACCCTCCTTTATTCCCTCCCAATCCCACCCTCCCTCTGTCATCTCCTCCCTGTCCCTTTCCAAGTCCCCTGCTAGGGGAGGTCCTCCTCTCCTTCCATCTGACCCTAGCTTATCAGGTATCTTCAGGACTGGCTGCAATGTCCTCCTCAGTGGCCTAGCAAGGCTGCTCCTCCCACAGGGCAGGAGAGGAAGTGTAAAGGAGGCAGTCATTGAGTTCATGTCCGAAATAGTCCCTGTTCCCCTTACTATGGAACACACTTGGATACTGAGCTGCCATGGGCTACATCTGAGCCGGGGTTCTAGGTTATATCCATACATGGTCCTTGGTTGGAGAAATAGTCTCATAGAGGACCCGCGTGCCCTGATATATTTTGTCGTTGTGGAGCTCCTAGCCTCTCCCGGTCATACTAACTCCCCCTTTTATCATATGATTCCCTACACTCTGCCGAAGGTTTGGTTATGAGTCTCAGCATCTTTCATAAGCTGCTAGGTAGAGTCTTTCAGAGGCCCTGTGTGGTAGGCTCGTGTCCTGTTTCTTGTTTTCTCCTACTTCCCATGTTCATCCCCATTTGTCTTTCTAAGTGAGGATTGATCATCGTACCCTGGGTCCTCTTTCTTGTTTATCTTCTTTAGGTGTACATATTTTAGTATATTTATCCTATCTTATAGGATTATATAAGTGAGTAAATACCACGTGTGTCTTTCTGCTCCTAGGATACCTCACTTAGGATGATCTTTTCTAGATCCCACCATTAGCCTGCAAATTTCATGATTTCCTTGTTTTTAATTGCTGAGTAATATTCCATTGTGTAAAAGTACCACAAGTTCTGTATCCATTCCTCAATGAGGGACATCTGGGTTGTTTCCAGCTACGAACATAGTTGAGCAAATGTCCTTGTTGTGTACTTGAACATCTTTTGGATGTATGGCTAGGAGTGGTATAGCTGGATCTTGAGGAATCACTATTCTTAATTGTCTAAGAAAATGCCAAATTGATTTCCAGAGTGGTTGTACCAGCTTACATTCCCACCAGCAATGGAGGAGGGTTCCCCTTTCTCCACATCCTCTCCAGCATGTGTTGTCACTTGAGTTTTTGATCTTAGCCATTCTGACAGGTATAAGGTGAAATCTCAGGGTCGTTTGGATTTGCATCTCCCTGATGCCTAAGGACGTTGAGCATTTTTTAAAGTGTTTTTCTGCCATTCTACAATCTCTACAGAGAGTTCTCTGTTTAGCTCCATACCCCATTTTTTAATTGGATTGCTTGATTTATTGCTTTTTAACTTCTAGAGTTCTTTATATATACTGGATATCAGCCCTCTGTCAAATAAAGGGTTGTTGAGCATCCTTTCCCAGTCTGTAGGCTGTTGTTTTGTTCTGGTGACAATGTCTTTTGCTTTACAGAAGCTTTTTAGTTTCATGAGGTCCCATTTATCAATTGTTGCTCTTAGAGCCTGTGCTGGTGGTGTTCTGTTCAGGAAGTTGTCTCCTGTGCCAATGAGTTCCAAGGCCTTCCCCACTATTTCTTCTGTCCAATTTACTGTATCTGGTTTTATGTTGAGGTCTTTGATCCACTTGGACTTCAGTTTTGTGCAGGTTGATAAATATGGATCTATTCGCATTTTTCTGCATGTAGACATCCAGTTAGACCAGCACCATTTGTTGAAGATGCTGTCTTTTTTCCATTGAATAGTTTTGGTGTCTTTGTTGAAAATCAAGTATTCATAGATGTTTGGGTTTATTTCTGGGTCTTCTATTCCATTCCATTGATCTACTTTTCTGCTTCTATGCCAATATCATGCCATTTTTATTATTATTGCTCTGTAGTACAGCTTGAGATCAGAAATGGAGATACCTCCACATGACCTGTTTTTGTGCAGGATTGTTTTGAAAATTCTGGGTTTTTTGTTTCTCCATATGAAGTTGAGAATTTTTCTTTCGAGGTCTGTAAAGAATTGTATAGGTATTTTGATGAGAATTGTATTGAATCTGTAGATTGCTTTTGACAGGATGGCCATTTTCACTATGTTAATCCTACCAATCCATGAGCACAGGAGACCTTTCCATCTTCTGATATCTTCTTCAATTTCTTTCTTCAGAGAGTTGAAGGTTTTTTTCAAACAGGTCTTTCATTTGCTTGGTTAAAGTTACCCTAAGGTACTTTATGTTATCGGTGGTTCTCATGAAGGATGTCGTTTCACTGATTTCTTTCTCGGCCCTTTTGTCTTGGGTATACAGGAGGGCTTCTGAATTTTTTTTTTTTGAGTTAATTTTGTATCCAGCCACTTTGCTGAAGGTGTTTATCAGCTTGAAGGAATTCTCTGGTTGAATTTTTGGGGTCACTCATGTATACTATCATGTCATCTGCAAATAGTGAAACTTTGACCTCTTCCTTTCCAATTTGTATCCCCTTGATCTCCTTTAGTTGTCTTATTGCTGTAGCTAGGGCTTCAATTACTATGTTGAAGAGATAGGGAGAGAGTAGGCAGCCTTGCCTTGTCCCTGATTTCAGTGGGATTGATTTAAGTTTCTCTCCATTGCGTTTGATGTTGGTTATAAGCTTGCTGTATATTGCCTTTACTATGTTTAGGTATGTGCCTTGTATTCTTCATCTCTCCAAGACTTTAACCATGAATGGATGTTGGACTTTGTCAATGCTTTATCGGCTTCTAAAAGATGACCATGTGGTTTTTCTCTTTCAGTTTGTTTATATGGTAGATTACATTGATTTCCATATATTGAACCACCCTTGCATGCCTGGGATGAAGCCTACTTGGTCATGGCGAATGATATCTTTTTTGTGTTCTTGGATTCGGTTTGCAAGTATTTTATTGAGTATCTTTGCATCGATGTTCATAAGAGAGATAGGTCTGATATTTTCTTTTTTGTTGGGACTTTATATGGTTTAGGTATCAAGGTGACTGTAACTTCATAGAATGAGTCTGGTAAGGTTCCTTGTGTTTCTATTTTGTGGAATAGTTTGAAGAGAATTGGAGTTAGCACTTCTTTGAAGGTCTGGTAGAACTCTGCACTAAAACCATCTGGCCCAGGGCTTTTTTTGGAAGGGACACTGTTGATTACTGCTTCTATTTCCTTGGGAGATATAGGGCTATTTAACCTCAAGGTACCCTTGTTTTACTTTTTAAAGTGTACTAAAGCTAGCATAATACAAATGTAATGCGTTATAATATAAAACATATTAATTCCTATCTTCTGAGATTTAAAATTTCACGTATTTAAGCTGTTGAATGAATTTCCCTTTTAAGCTATACAAACCTTTATTATTATATTCTTGTAGGCCCTCAATGGTTTAATTTTTTAATGGACTGCTGAATCTGTGCTTACTTTAATAGTTGTTAAATTTCCTGCTTGTATTTGTACGGGGCTATAGATGTCAAACTCTTATGTTTGTTACTGGCCTAACCTCTGGGAAGCAGTGTATTACTATATAGCTCTAAGCAGTTCACACAGCTGAGTGGTCAGCAGTATAGTCTATATGTGTATATTTTTTTGAAAACTTAGCTAATTCTGTAATGTATTGGATTTATTATATTCAACAGCTAGTAAAATTAGGCAAAGTAAGTAAAAGTCTTACATTTTTGTATTCAGAGTTCTGAGTGTGACTTTTTTCTTAGTCATGGTTATATTTTATTGGTAACAAATTCGTCTTCCAAGTGTGCACAGTTTGAATCATCCAGCTGTGTTGAACTTCGTGAGAAATTGCTGCCAATTCTTGGTCTAGCTGTGAGAAACTGGGTTCATTGGAAGGGAGGAAGGCTACTTACCACTTTGATCCATGTAACTCATCATGTTTTAATAGACTAAAAGGGAAGATGATATAATGCACTGAAATTCATTTGACAAAATTTAACACCCATGTATGATGTGGAAATTTTCGCAATATTCAAAGTAAAGAATATTTTTTTAATTTGATAAAAAGCATATATATAAAAAGTATAATGGTGAAAGAATAATTTTCTACACTGTTAAGAGCGTGAACTATGTTTTACTGTCACCATTTTTATTCAGTACAACATAAGAAATTTGGTCAGTAAAGAAGGCAAGAAGTAAAGACGTGCAAGGGAAAGAAAAAAAAAGAAATTGTTCATTGTAAGGGAAGTTTTGGTTTCTTTAAAAACTCAGTTATGTTATATAAATATGTTTTTATATTAATCTCAAGGATATGATTTTAGTTTGGCCTTTAGTTTGTCTATAGCTGATAATTATCTTGTGTGGGCCATGGTCATTGCTAGCTGATAACAGTGTGTCTCATGCTTCAAAGAGAGGGGCATGGTCTAGGACTCTGAGGATATAAATATGAGAGTCCAGAAAGAGAAAATGTGGTGTGCAGCGGTGCATGTGGCCAGTGGCAGTTTGGCGAGACCAGAGATGGATAGTATGGCAGCTTAGAGACCGACTGAGAGAAATGTTTCAACACAGCAGCTTGGAGAAGACTGCTTGCTATGTCTGCTGTTGACCTAGATTGTTACAGTCCCCAAAATAACCCTTCAACCTAAACCGCAGGGAGAAGTAAAGGAGTCTGTTCCCCCTCTCCCCGCTACCCTCTGTCCTACCGAGGGTTGGGGGTTGGTATAGAGAGCCTTTAAGGAACCCCAATAAAAGAGTCTAAAAGCGAGTGCTACAGTCCATCATTCAGATGGTATGCTTTTCTTCACAGCAACTTCACACATAGATCTACACATGTGTGGTGGCACATAGCATTCCAAAAACCCATTGCAGTTCTCTGTCCTTCAGCCACAGACACATTGATACCAGTGATAGAAATGCACCAGCATTTGAAGTCACTTAAAATAGCTATTCTTTTTTTTTTTTTTATGAAAAATCCCTATTTTATTTTATTTTATTTTAATTTTTTTATTTTTTGTTATCAATCACAGGTTAGGTACTTTGCATCCCATG
>CM053755.1:54200145-54227476 GCA_028658305.1 Pachyuromys duprasi | reverse complement strand
GGACATCTGGGTTGTTTCCAGCTTCTGGCTATTACGAATAAAGCAACTACGAACATAGTTGAGCAAATGTCCTTGTTGTGTACTTGAACATCTTTTGGATGTATGGCTAGGAGTGGTATAGCTGGATCTTGAGGAATCACTATTCTTAATTGTCTAAGAAAATGCCAAATTGATTTCCAAAGTGGTTGTACCAGCTTACATTCCCACCAGCAATGGAGGAGGGTTCCCCTTTCTCCACATCCTCTCCAGCATGTGTTGTCACTTGAGTTTTTGATCTTAGCCATTCTGACAGGTATAAGGTGAAATCTCAGGGTCGTTTGGATTTGCATCTCCCTGATGGCTAAGGACATTGAGCATTTTTTTTAAGTGTTTTTCTGCCATTCTACAATCCTCTACAGAGAGTTCTCTGTTTAGCTCCATACCCCAGTTTTTATTGGATTACTTGATTTGTTGCTGTTTAACTTCTTGAGCCTTTATATATACTGGATATTAACCCTCAGTCAGATATAGGGTTGGTGAAGATCCTTTCCCAGTCTGTAGGCTCTCATTTTGTTTTCTTTTGCTTTACAGAGTTTCATGAGGTCCCATTTATTGATTGTTGCTCTTAGAGCCTGTGCTGTTGGTGTTCTATTCAGGAAGTAGTCTCCTGTGCCGTTGAGTTCTAGGGTCTTCCCCACTTTTTCTTCTAGCCGATTTTATGTGTTTGGTGAACTATTCCACAAAATAGAAACAGTAGGAACATTACCAAACTCATTCTATGAAGCCACAGTCACCTTGATACCTAAAGCACACAAAGACCCAACAAAAAAACAGAACTTCAGACCTATATTTCTTAAACAGTGATGCAAAAATACTCAATAAAATACTTGCAAATCGAATCCAAGAACACATAAAAGATATGATCCACCATGACCAAGTAGGCTTCATCCCAAGCCTGCAGAGGTGGTTCAATATATGGAAATCCATCAGTGTGATCCACCATATAAACAAACTGAAGGAGAGAAACCACATGGTCATCTCCTTAGATGCCAAAAAATCATTTGACAAAATCCAACTCCCATTCATGTTTAAAGTCTTAGAGAGATCAGGGATACAAGGCACATACCTAAACATAGTAAAGGCAATATACAGCAAGCCTATAGCCAACATCAAACTCAATGGAGAGAAACTTAATTCAATCCCACTGAAATCAGGGGCAAGGCAAGGCTGCCCATTCTCTCCTTATCTCTTCAACATAGTACTTGAAATCCTAGCTTGAGCAATAAGACAACTAAAGGAGATCAAGGAAGGAAGATCAGAAAGAAAGAAGTCAAAGTTTCACTAACAGATGATATGATAGTATACATGAGTGACCCCAAAAATTCAACCAGAGAACTCCTTCAACTGATAAACACTTTCAGCCCTGCAAATCCCCTAGGCTAGGCCTATTATACCCTCTTTTCTAAACTCTGTGTTATTCCTTGTTTCACCTTCAGGTCATAGATTCTTTTCTGTCTTGATTTTGCTTTTCAACCTATTGAGCTAGTTTTTTTTTTCCAGTTACCATATTTCTGGGTTGTAAACTTTGCCATGTATCCTTTTTATGTTTTTTGTGTAAGATATTCTGATTTTTCTTTCATTTACAAGCCTGTTTGTTGCTCTCTGCTTTTGTAATGTTTATGTCATATTACTGTTAGGGTCTGTTGATTGCCTTTTTCCTACTTAAATTAAAATCTTTCTTGATCAGAGATTTTTCAGTTCAAAACTGGGCATTTTAACTATCATGCTATTGGACTTTAGATTCTGTCTATTTATCATCTGCCTGTATGTCTGTCTGTCTGCCTGCCTGCCTGTCTATCTAGCTATCATTACCTATTAATCATCTGTCTTTCTCGGTCTGTCAGCTAGTCAGCTAGCTGTTGTCTATCCATCCACCCATCCATCTATCCATCAACTCATCCATGTATTCTATCTATCTATCTATCTATCTATCTATCTATCTATCTATCTATCTATCTATCTATCTATCTATCTATCATCATATAGCTAGCATCTCTCTACCTATTTATCATCTATCCATCATCTATGTATCTATCATCTATCAATCAATCCGTTTATTTTTCTATCCATCTATCATCTCTCTGTGATCTGCCCCTTTGGGGATTGAACAGTGCTTTCATAGGAGTTACCTAAGATCATATATATATATATATATATATATATATATATATATCAGATACTTTACATTATAATTCATAACAGTACCAAAATTAAGTTTATGGAAATACAGCACAGGGGCCCTCTATGAGACTGTTTCTCCAACCAAGGACCATGTATGGATATAAGCTAGAACCTCTGCTTGGATGTGGCCCATGGTAGCTCAGTAACCAAATGGGTTTCCCTAGTAAGGGGAACAGGGACTATTTCTGACATGAACTCAAGGACTGGCTCCTTTACCTCCCCCTGCCCTCCCCCACGGTGGAGGGACAGTCTTGCTAGGCCACAGAGGAGGACATTGCAGCCAGTCCTGAAGATACCTAATATGCTAGGGTCAGATGGAGCAGAAGGAGGACCTCCCCTAGCAGTGGACCTGGTTGGTCATGTATCTGTAGCAGTTACAGAGAAAATAGGAATACACAAGGAACTGGACATATGGAGATGTTTGAGGTTTAGAATGTTTAGCTCTATGTGGAGCATGATAGTGAATTTATAGTAAATGACACAAGCTAAAATACAGTGTGGAACTGAGATATAACTGGCTTAATGTGTTAGCTCAGTTTCCCCTGAGAAGACAACAGTGCATAGTCCAGGGTGAGATTTTTTTGAAGGCTGTAATTTTATTGCTTCTGTTTTACAGTGCAGATCTTTACTTGTGTTCACACAGATTGAATATTCCCACCTATGGTTTGGGGGACCAGAAATGTTCAGATCTCATACTTCAAGTTGAGCATCTCTAATCAAAGCTCCAGAATCTGAAATGTTTGACCACTGTGTTGTTTACATCGCCCTTCTATTCTACTTTTTTCTTTTGCTCATATTATTCATCTGTTCTTTTTGTGTTTGACTGATATTTTGTTGCAGCCAAATTTCTCTCATTTCCTATCAAATTTAGCTTTCCTCTCTATTTTGGCAATCACAGTGTATAGCCCAGGTTCTTAATTCTTACCTGTATGTTGTCACTGCGTTTCATTACTGAATTCCATTGCAAATTATGGTATCAACATTTTATGTTATTCTCTTGCTTGTTTATTAAAGCCATTCTCACATAAAACCCAGGCTTTTAATCCTAAACACTTAGCTCAGTTGCCTTGCTGTTAATCCTATCTAAGCTCTCGTAATATTGAAATGGTATTGCTGACTGGACTACACGGATCTTCCCACTAAGTTCTAATTGTACATCTTGGTCTTTTCATTTTTTCATACTGTGAATACCTTATCCTTCTTTGAAGGCAGATGTGCATCTACATCTCTCTAACATGGACATTGTGCTAAACCATCATGAATGTAACTTGCATGTCAAACTGTAACTACCATTCGTCTTCCTAATTTTAGGTGATAAATTCCTAAAGGGCAAACAATATTTGTTTGCCCCTTTCCTCCTTTTCTGTATGGTCCTTCTTACTTATGTTCATTGTCTTTGTGCACTTCCTTTTTTCTTGTAGTTTCTGTAGTTGTATCAAAAGTACCCTGTAGCACAGAAGAAGAAGTATATGTTCAGTACTTTGTGATCCTTATGCTCCGGAAGTAGCATATAGCACTGGTGGTCACCCTCAGTGAAAACAGCCTCTCAGTCATAACCTGCCGAAAGGGAAGTGAGGGCTCTAGAGCAGAGCCTCCCTCAGTGAGGGTTCTAGAGCAGAGCCTCCCTCAGTGAGGGCTCTAGAGCCTCCCTCAGCAGCCAGCTCAGCGCATAGTGGAACTGTTTACGTGGATGACTAGAATCCTTGAGAATTTGCCAATAAATGTAATTTATCTGATGGTAAATCTTTAACTGTGCTAAATAATTGATTAATTAATTCCTAGGACTTTCAAATGATAATAAGATTCTTAGCCATAGTTTTAAGAGTTTTATCAAATAACTTGTTTTCCATGTTAAACCCCTTCTCGTTACTAGATTTTTTTTGTCTGAATATATTTTGTGTTCTATTAGACTTTATTAAAATAAGCAGGGCTGATTTCCTCTGATTATGTTTACCTGCAAATAATTGTGAACATTCTATTTTGTAGCTAGATTATTACCTCTATTAGCTCTATTATTATCTATGCTATATTTCCCCTCTACTTTCTCTCATGCTGTTTCTATCAGTGATGAATTTAGTCTACTCAAGGTTGATGAAGTAATTTAGCTAGTAAAGGCATTTGCTACCGGGTATTATGACTTGGGTTTGATCCTTGGAACCCACATGGTAGAAGGAAAGAGCTGACTCCCACAAGTTGTCCCCTGACCTCCATATATGTATATATGATCACACACACAATTTTAAAATGTAATTTAAATGTAAAATGAAAAAGAGTTCTAATCTCTTCTGATGGTTTTTCTTATGCTTATCATAGCATAGAGCTTATAAAATAAAAGAGAACTTAGTCATTTCTTACCTGAATCAGGGAAGTAAAAAAAGAAGCAACAGACTGAAATGAAGCAGTGCTTAGGAAATTACTTTCTGTCTTCACTGGAAGTGAGTAAGTAATTCAAGATACAACAGAATAGAGACTATGTAAAAGTAACAAGTTAGTTCCCCCTTTGTTTAGCCATGAGATTATTAATGTTAATTAAATTCATTAGCAGTGCTAAAATAAGTTTTTTTCCTGTAATCATTACTTTTACTACCTAATGCCTATATTTTTCAACAATTATATCTTTAAGGTCATTTAACTTTAGGTCATTTAATAGGATTATATTTTGTGTGTACACTTAGAATTTTTTTAAACAAGTGAACTTAAAACATTTTTCTAAAGGAAACAAAATACTATTAATCAATATATTAGTTGTAAATAAAAAATTATTGTAGTCTATGATCCTGGTTATCAGTTATTGATGTTTTAATATTTGTTAGCTACTATCCAGAAAAATCTGAATTTATACCATTTAACTTTGTCTTTTTAGCATCCTTTCATCAAGAATGCAAAACCTGTCTCAATATTAAGAGACCTGATCACAGAAGCCATGGAAATCAAAGCCAAAAGGCATGAAGAGCAGCAACGGGAATTAGAAGAGGAAGAGGAAAATTCGGTTCGTAATTAGTCTCAGAAAGTGGATACTTTAAATCATCTGAGCCATTTTTAAGTAATTTTATTTTTTTTTCTTATGTTCTGTTGCTACTACTTACTAATTCATTACACGAATGAGGCATGTAGTAAAACCCTGGAAATACTTCTTTTGTTCTCCCTTTCTGGTAAGAGGCAGTGTTTAGTGCAATGTAGAGTTGATGCAGCAGGACTTTACAGGACCTTCATACTTTGGATTTGGATGGTTTGTATCTTATCATCTGGGACTTTCCTTTAACTGGTCACCAACTATGCTGTGAAAACAGCAAATGACTATATGGAGAAATGCATCCTTTATTCATTGGATGTAAAATGCTTCACATTCTGTGTAAAACAGTTGGTGTTTTCCTAAAATAGCACACATAGAAATAGATGGTTCGATTCTATTCCTACATGCATACAAATGATCAGTTCCTAACTGTTGCAGCCAGAATTATTACGGTCAGAGTGTGGGCTCCTGCAGCTCCAGCAAGGTGGATGACTTGGCTGCTTATCTCTATAGGCCATGTAAATGATATTGAAAATAAAGAGAGCAATTTGATTCAAAGTGAGCACATTGGGAAGAACAAATAAAGAGTTCCAGGAAGCACCTCTCCTCCCATAAGCCCATATTCAGAGTCCTGACATCAAGCTTATTTTTGAATAGAGAATAGAGGTACCATACCTTAGCACTGTTGGTAGGGTGTGGTCGAGCACATCAGTGTCTGTGCTTCAGTCTATCCTGAGGAGTTGTCAGAAAGATGTAAAATCTCTGCGTGGGAGACAGGTTCCTATCCTGGCTGGGATCTTCAGCCACTTCTTCTCCTGACATGATATTACTGAGGAAATTCTAGTTTTTTGCAAAGGCACATAGTTCCAGAAGTCACTAGAAGTTTTCCATTAAAATAGTGTTTTTGTTGTTTAAATATGCTAATTTATCTGTGGCACTCAAGATGGCATATACAATTTGTAGCTTACTAATCAGGGCACAGGTACTGTTCATTGCATATGTTATTTAAAGTAATCAATTGATTTTTCAAAAAAAATCTGTGTACTTGTGCTTGTGTATGTGTGTGTGTTTGTGTGTATGCTTGTGTGTGTGTGCTTGTTCACATGCATGAGCTTATGTTTGTGCACATGCAAGAAGACAATTTGTAGGAGTTGGTTCTCTTATTTCATTGTGGGTCCCAGGAGCGGAAGTCAGGTCATCAGGCTTGACAGCATGTATCTTTACACAAGTTGGTATGCTTTATTTAAGTATTACACAGGGAGTTTGTGTGTAAGTGTACAGGGGTATGCTTGTGTGTCCTTATGCATTGGAAGAGCTCACTATTTTGGCAACCATTCTATACATAGTTCTTGTGATAATTGAAAAGAAGGGTGCTAACACATTGAATTTACAAAATAAAGCATAGATTTCACCACTGAGAATTGGTTGCTTTTAGGAGTGGGTTAGAAGATTGATAAATAATCTGTCACTGCAGTGTTGTATAAGGTATTTAATATTTACAATTGATATATCTTTTAGTAAAACTGCAGTTAATCTTAAGCCAGCTGTATACCCAATTCACCACTTTACTTAATTAACCTAGATCACAATGCTGGGCAATAGTTATTCCATCCTAAACCACCATGCCCACATAGTTTCCTACCATTCAGATTTTACCATTTATACTTGCTTTTAATGATATCTTAGGTCTGGTCCATTTCTCCACCTCTTTCCAAGACATCTCCTCCTCCCAGCTTCTCACCTCTCCCAGCTCCTGCTCCTCCCTCCTCATTGCTCAACATTGTGGCTGGTTGTTTTATTTTGGCAAGTTCACACAAAGTTGAGACAGGTGATGCTTAGAATAAGTTTCACAGTGCAATGTCCAGATTGAAACCAGAGAGTGGGGGAGAAAATCTGCATTTGAATGAACAAGGGTAAGGTGAATACACTCCAAAAGAACATCACACCAATACTGCAACCTAGGTATTTCCTTTCTCATAGTGCTAACTGAAGAAGAACATAAGGAATTGAATGGATAGAAAATTTTATGTTAAGTGAAATGGTATACAAAACCTACAAATACTTCTTTATGTTAAGTTTGCACAAAATCTTTTTGTCTTTATGCATGTATCAGATTGCTTACTTCCACTTTCAGCTAAATAAAAACACTGCTTTTTGTCTCTTAGAAAGGGTTGTCTTAATGGTTCTGAGACTTTGTAAAGGCAATGGGAACTTTCTGGTAGCTTATTAGGTCTGAACTGTCGGCTTTCCTGGGTGTGAGCATCAGAGCATGTGTCTGCGCATGCGCGTAGAGCTGGGCCTCCGTCCTGGAGTGCCATCTCTCTTAGCACCATGGGCAGGGGTTGATTTTGTTGGTTGCAGTTTTTTCTGCTGCTTGTTTTGCTGCCTTAGTCCCCCAAACAACTAGAGTGGTCACTAAGAAACTCAGCATTTGAAAACACATTTCATGTGGCCAAGTGTGTTTGTGGAATTTTTTAAGTGTAACTTGAATTTTAAAAGAATACAATTCTTGAAAAGTGAGTTAGTGAATTAGTAGTTCTATTTATATTTGAGATAAAGTTGATATAAGTTAAAATTCTTTAAAAGAACTCATTGCTTGTTACTTTTGATTTTCTTTATATAAGGAGAACATACTTTGAAATAATTCCTCTGAGGTATACACAGAGTTATGGCTGTATAAATCTTGTTTGCAAGTATAAATTCTGTGACTGCGTGCTATTTCTGCGTGTTTTTTTCTTAGCATTCTGCTGGTTTGTGTTAGGAGAAATGAACTCCTGAGTCTGAAGCGTGACTAGCTTCCTGTTTATCGTGCCTAGACGTCATCCTCTGACCATCCCCAGAGAAACCTTTTCTTCCTATGTGCTTGATCTTGCTTCCTGCTTTTGCTCAGTGCTTTCTGTGTTATTTCTGTACTCTTATGGACAATATCTCATCGGACTCTGCTCACATTATAGTTTTTCAGACCTTGAATATGTCTCCCTGTTTTTATCCATTTCCTAGAATAAGTGTGGAATTCTGGTGGAAATGATGTTGCACCTTACCTCAAAGGCCTGATGCTAAGACAGGTGCCATTCTGGAGACCTAGTTTGTCAGTGTTTGACTCTTCTTATTCTTCCTGCTGTTTAAAACTTTTTATGATAATGTCATGGTATAACCTTTCAAAATGCCCTCACCTTTATGTAACTTTCTGTTTCTGTGTTTTGATAATTCCATTCCCCTTCTCTTTCTTTCCCCCTTATTTATTTTTTTGTTGAATTTGATAGTAAACTTTCAGTATTATTATTTCTGTGTCTTTTTCTCCCCTTTTCTCTTTCTTTGTGTGTGTGTGGTTCTTTTCTTCTCAAGCTTCTCATTTAATTTTATATATTTTTACATATTTAATATTCAATATCCAAGCTTTCCTCCTTTATTTTCATGATAATTTGATTTTTGGGGGCGGGGGGAGTGTTCTTGCCTTGTCTCTCTTTGCAATATATTTGTTTTGATTCCTTGATTGTATTTCTGGCCTTCGTGTAATGTGTAGTGATATTTGAGACTAATATTAAATGGCCTCTTGCAGCTCTATGCAAAGAGCCAGAAGTAGTAGAGTAATAAATCCTACTGTAAAAGACTTTGGACTTCACTCTCTGGAGCAGGATTTGATTGCTTCTGTGGCTTTTTTTCTTGAAAGCTTAAAACCCTAAATGTGTAAAAGGGTATTTCAGGAAGCTCTGTTCACCTGCCTTCTAAATCTGTCTTCTTTCCAGCATTCAGTTTTTATTTTGCTGTTGTCTCTTATCTCATGTTGCCTCATTATCCACGTGGATGTGTTCTTTACTTGTCTCTACTTATTTTTTTTAATTTTAAATTTTTTTTATTAATTACAGTTAATTCACTTTGTATCCCAACTGTAGCCCCCCATCCCCTCCCAATCCCTTTTCTTCTCTGGCACCCCTCCTCCAGTCCAATGATAGGAGAGGTCCTCCTCCCCTTCCATCTGACCCTAGTCTATCAGGTCTCATCAAGACTGGCTTCTTTGTCTTCCTCTGCGGACTGATAAGGCTGCTCCCCCCTCAGGTGGAGGTGATCAAAGAGCCTGCCACTGAATTCATGTCAGGGACAGTCCCTGTTCCTATTGTTGGGGAACTCACTTGGACACTGAGCTGCCATGGGCTACTTCTGTGCAGGGGTTCTAAGTTATCTGCATGCATGGTCCTTGGTTGGAGTATCAGTCTCAGAAAAGACCCTGTGCCCAGATATTTTGGTTCTGTTGTCTCCTTGTGGAGCTCTTGTCCCCTCAGGTCTTTCAGTCTCTCACTTCTTTCATAGGATTCTCTGCACTCTGCCCAAAGTTTGGCTGTGAATCTCAGCAAATGTTTTGATACCCTGCTGGGTGGAGTCTTTCAGAGGCCCTCTGTGATAGCCTCCTGTCCTGTTCCCTGTTTTCTTCCTCTTCCAATGTCCTTCTAATTTTCCTTTCTGAATGAGGATAGACCATCTTACCTAGGGTCCTTCTTCTTGATTAGCTTCCTTATATATACAATTTTTGTATGATTATCCTATATTATATTCTAATATCCGCTTATAAGTGAGTATATACTATGAGTGCCTTTCTGCTTCTGGGATACCTCACTCAGGATGATCTTTTCTACATCCCACTATTTGCCTGCATATTTCATGATTTCCTTGTTTTTAATTGCTGAGTAGTATTCCATTGTGTAAATGTACCACAATTTCTTTATCCATTCCTCAACTGAGGGACATCTGGGTTGTTTCGAGGTTCTGGCTATTACAAACAAAGCTGTTATGAACATGGTTGAGCAAATGTCCTTGTTGTGTACTTGAGCATCTTTTCGATATAAGCCTAAGAGTGGTATAGCTGGGTCTTGAGGTAGCAATATTCCTAATTGTCTGAGAAAGTGCCAGATTTATTTCCAAAGTGTTTGCACAAGATTACATTCCCACCAGCAGTGGAAGAGGGTTCCCCTTTCTCCACAGCCTCTCCAGCATGTGTTGTCACTTCAGTCTTTGATCTTAGCCATTCTGATGGGTGTAAGGTGAAATCTCAGAGTCATTTTGATTTGTATTTCCCTGATGACTAAGGATGTTGAGCATTTCTTTATGTGTTTCTCTGCCATTCAGTGTTCCTCTATTGAGAAATCTCTATTTAGCTCTGTATTCCATTTTTTTAATTGGGTTACTTGTTTTGTTGCTGTTTAACTTAAGTTCTTTACATATTCTGGATATTAGCCCTCTATCAGATAGGGTTGGTAAAGATCTTTTCCCTGTCTGTAGGCTGTCGTTTTGTTCTGATGACAATGTCCTTTGCTTTACAGAAGCTTTTCAGTTTTGTGAGGTCACATTTATTGATTGTTAATATTATAGCCTGTGCTGTTGGTGTTCTGTTTAGGATGTCTGTGCCAATGAGTCCAAGGCTCTTCCCCACTGTTTCTTCTAACAGGTTTAGTGTATCCATTTTTTTATATTGAGGTCCCATTAAAATCAGGGTCAAGGCAAGGCTGCTCAATCTCTCCATATCTCTTTAACATAGTACTTGAAGTCCTTGCTAGAGCAATAAGACGATTAAAGGAGATCAATGGGAATCAGTTCAGAAAGGAAGAAGTGAAAGTATTACTATTTGCAGATGACATGATAATATACATGAGTGACCCCAAAAATTCTACCAGGGAATTCCTACAGCTGATAAACACCTTCAGCTAAGCGGCCGGATACAAAATCAACAACAACAACAACAACAACAAAAAATCAGTAGCTCTCCTATATATAAAAGACAAAAGGGCTGAGAAAGAAATTAGGGAAACAACACCCTTCACAATAGCCACAAGGACATAAAGTACCTTGGTGTAACTCTAACCAAGGAAGTCAAAGACTTGTATTTAAAAAACAATAGTCTCTTAAGAAAGAAATAGAAGAAGATATCAGAAGATGGAAAGATCTCCCATGCTCATGCTTGGCAGGATCAATAGGGTAAACATGGCCACCTTACCAAAGCAATCTACAGATTCTATGCAATTTCCATCAAATTAAGAACACAATTCTTTACAGACTTTGAAAGAAAAATTTTCAACCTCAAAGAAACCCAGAATGGCTAAAACAGTCCTGTACAATAAAAGATCTGCTGGAGGTATCTCCATCCCTGATGTCAAGCTGTACTATAGAGCAACAGTAATAAAAACTACATGGTATTGGCATAGAAACAGAACAGTGGGTCAGTGGAATCAAATAGAAGATCCAGAAATTAACCCACACACTTATGGACACCAGATTTTTGACAAAGATGCCAAAACCATACAGTGGAAAAAAGACAGCATCTTCAACAAATGGTGCTGGACCAACTGGATGTCTACATGTAGAAAAATGCAAATCGATACATACTTATCATCCTGCCCAAAACTAAAATCCACGTGGATCAAAGACCTTAATATAAAAATGTAAACTCTAAATCTGTCTTTACTTGTTTAGAAGTGTTTTAGAGAAGGCTAAGCATAAATCTCCCTGTTGCTTTGTTAATTCCAGAGATAGGAGGAGAAAGATTGTAGACTCTGGCCAAATTAAATGTAATGAACTTTTTTATTCATGTGCATAGCCTGTCTGTTCCTAAGGCGGGGTTTGAGATGTCATCATTAGATGTGAGGGAGAAAGGGCTTTTATAACTCGGGAATAGGGAGTTTCCAAATTGGGGGGGGGGGTGGTTGCTGGACAAAATAGGTGGGATTACAGGAGCAGAACATGGGCATAACACATTAGCCCCCAATCCCCGAAATAAAGAGATGGTTGTATGGTAGACATGACAAGTTAGCCACGTCATAGGTGGTCATATAACCTTTTGAAACAAAGGTAGGCTTTCAGGATGGTTATGAATAACCTTTTGAACCAAAGACATGGTTGCCATTACTGGAACAGGCCATTTGTAGTTAAGGTTATGGGCATAGCCTAGTCCTTAAAAACAAGTTTCATCACAAACATTTTGTCTTAGCCATAGGCTTCTTTTCAGCCTAAGATGAAGGCCATTTCTTCAGCTCCTGGTATTTTAATAGATGTGCCTACCAGTCATGTTTTAGCTTTTTGAAGTTTTAAATATTAATAAACTTGTAATATGATAATACTTAATATTTCTTTGTAAATAAATCTATAGAAAACTTCATGCATTTCAATGGTTAGCACATTTTTGAGTGGCTCCTCTGGAAGCCTCCTGCTTGGTCAGAGGCCATACCCTGGCTATCATAACTCCAGGTAGGCTTCCTGCCCATGGACTGTCCCCAGCTGGTACCCACCCAGACGACCCCTAATTGTCCTACTCCTCCCTGTCACCATATTCCAGCACCCAATTCTGAAATAGGACCCCAGCTGGACCAGAGGTCATGCCACCCACCAGAACTCTGGCCCCCAGCTTGGGCAGAAATCCCATGCTCAACCAGAGGCTGCCCTATCCATCAGAAGTCTAGCCCCCAACTCAGGTGGAGATTTTTTCACAAACCACAGCAGCCAGAAGATCAGATCATAAACAGAAGCCAAGAGAAAATAAACACCCATCTAACGAAGACAAACTCAGAAATCGGCACCTAGACCCCAAACTCAGATACCTAGATGCCAGTGTAAGGACACAATTAGCAACAGCCAGGATGATATGTCATTCGCTACCAGAACCTAGATATCCTTCTACAGTAAGACCTGGATATTCCAACACAGCTGAAGCACAAGAAAATGGCCTTAAAACCAACTTTATGAAGTTGATAGAAGTCCTTAAAGGGAAATGAATAAATCCCATAAAGAAACCAGAGAAAAGACAAACAAAATATTAGAGAAAATTAATAAATCCTTTTAAGAAACTGAGAAAGCCAGGAAAAAATAAACAGCTGAAGGAAATGAATAAAACTGTTCAAGATCTGAAAATGGAGATAGATGCAATAAAGAAAATACAAACTGAGGAACTCTGGAAATGTAAAGTACAGGTAAGTGAATGGGAACTACAGGCACAAACTTCACTAACAATACAAGAGATGGAAGAGAGACTCTTAGGCATTGAAGATACAATAGAAGAAATACATACATCAGTAAGTTCCTGACACAAAACATCCAGGAACACTAAAGCAGTATGAAAAGACCAAGCCTAGGAATAAGAGGAACAGACAAAAGGGATGAATTCCATCTCAACATTCCAGAAAATGTTTTCAACAAAATCATAGAAGAAAGTTTTCCTATCCTGAAAAAGGACATGCCTACAAAGGTACAAGAAGCTTACAGAACACTAAATCAATTGGACCAGAAAAGAAAGTCAGCTCATCACATAATAACCAAAACACTAAACATATACAAAAAAAGGAATGAATATTAAAAGCTGCAAGAGGAAAAAAAAAAAAAAACCAAGTAACGTAAAGACAGACGTATTACAATTGCACCTGACTTCCCAATGGAGACTTTAAAAATCAGAAGGGCTTGGACAGTTGTCCTGCAGATTCTAAGAGACAATATGCTAGCCCAGGCAACTATAATGTCTTAGGGTTTTATTGCTGTGAAGAGACACCCTGACCACCGAAACTCGTATAAAGGAAAACATTGAATTGGGGATGGTTTACAGTTTCAGAGGTTTAGTCCAGTATCATCATGGCAGAGAGCATGGCAGTGTGCCAGCAGACATGGTACTGGAGAAGGAACTGAGAGTTCTGCATCTTGATTCATTGGCAGCAGGAAGTGACAGTGACATACTGGCCAGGCTTGAGCTTCTGAGACCCCAAAGCCCACCCCCTAGTTACAATCCTCTTCTAACAATGCCTCATATCCAATGATGACTTTTTAAATCCCACCTTAGGGAGAGGCAGATTGTGCACATGAATAAAAAAGTTCATTTCATTTAATTGGGCCATGATGATTTGAGTCTGTGGTCTTTCTCCTCCGATCTTTGGGATCAACAAAGCAACACAGAGATTTATACTTAGCCTTCTCTGAAACACTTCTAAAACCTGTTCCAGGAGGACATACCTCCGAATATTGTCACTCCCTATGAGACTATGGGGGCCATTTTTATTCAAACCTCTACCTATACCCAGCAAAACTTTCAATCACCATAGGTTGAAAAACAAGATATTCTATCATAAGTTTAATGTATCTATTAAATATTTAATAATATTTAAATAAAATGTATCCATAACTCCAGCCCTAGAAGGAAAACTCCATGAAGGTTAACCACACCCATAAAAACACAGGAAATAAATAATCTTACACAATAAACCCAAGAGTCATTGGTCATTGATTCTCTTGGTATCAATGGACTCGGGTTCCCAGTAAAAAGACACAGGTGTAACAGAATGGATATGAAATTGGTATCCATTCTTCTGCTGCATATAAAACGACCTCAGCATCAAAGTCAGGTAGTACCTCAGAGAAAAGAGTTAGGAAAAGCTTTTCCAAGCAAATGGACCTGAGAAACAAGCTGGTGTAGCCTTTCTAATATCTAATAAAATAGGCTTTAGACCAAAATTAAATCAGAAAAGATAGGGAAGGACACTTCATCCTATCAAAGAAAAAAATCCACCAACATGATCTTTCAATTCTTAACATCTATGTCCCAAACACTATATAAAGGAAACACTACTGAGGCTTCAATCACACATTGACTCTCACACATTAATGGTGGGAGACTTTGATACCCCACCCTCACCAATGGACAGGTCATCTAGCTAAAAATTAAACAGATGCTGGAGCTAAAATATGTTATCAATCAAATGGGCCTAATATAGCTACAGAATATTAACCAAACACAAAAGAAAATAACCTCAGGATTTCATGGAACATTTTTTAAAGTTGACCACATGCTTGGTCACAAAGTAAATCTCAACATACATAAGAAATAAAATTAAAATAATGGCCTTTATCCTATTAGACCACCACAGGTTAAAAGTGGATTTCAACAAAAGAACGCCTACAAATGCATGGAAACTGTTTACTAATAATACTACTGAATGACTACTGTGTCAAGACAGGAATAAAGAAAGAAATAGTTACTAAAATTCAGTGGGAATTAATGTCCCAAACTTATGGGACAACAATGAAAGCAGTACTAAGAACAGTTCATAGCACAAAGTGCCTAAATAATGAAATTGGAGAGAACCCGGATGAGTGAATTAACAGCACACCTGAAAGCTCTAAAGCAAAAATGTAAAGCAAGCTCACCAATGAGGAGTAGATGGCAGGAAATAAACTGAGGGCTGAAATCAATAAAATAGAAACAAAGAAGAATACAAAGAATCAATGAAACAAAAAGTAGGTTCTTTGAGAAAATCAGCAAGATAGACAAACCCTTATCCAAATTAACTAAAAGATCAAATATCCAAATAAACAAAGTCAGAAGCAAAAAGGGGGATATAACAATGGACAGAAAAGAAATTTTAAAAATCATTAGGTTATACTTTAAAAATCTGTACTCAATAAAATTAGAAAATCTAAAAGGAATAGATAATTTTCTTGGTCGATACCACTTACCAAAGTTAAATCAAGATCAGATAAACAATTTAAATAGACCCCTAAGGAAATAGAAGCAATCATTAAACATCTCCCAACAACAACAGCAAAGGCCAAGGCCACATGGTTTTAGTGTAGAATTGTACCAGACTTTTAAAGAGCTAATGCCAATATTTCTCAAGTTAGTCCACAAAATGGAAATAAAAAGAACTTTGCCAAATTTATTTTATAATGCCACAGTCATCCCAATACCCAGACCACACAAAGACTAACAAAGAGAATAACAAATGAATTTCCTGCAAGAACATAGATGCAAAGATATACAGTAAAATACATACAAAATCCAAGAATATATCAAAGAGATCATCAAGTAGGCTTTATCCCAGAGATTCAGGAATGGTTCAAAATACAGAAATTAGTCAATGTGATCCACCATATAAACAAACTGAAGGGGAAAACAAAACAAAACAAAACATGACCATCTCATTAGGTGCTGATAAAACCTTTGCCAAAATCCAACACTCCTTCATGTTAAAAGTCTTGGAGTGATCAGGGACACAAGACACATATCTAAATACAATAAAGGCAATGTATAGTAAGTGGATAGCCAATATCAAATTAAATGGAGAGAAATGCAAAACAGTTCCATTAAAATCAATAACGAGACAAGGCTGTCCACTCTCTCTATATATTAAATATAGCACTTGAATTTCTAGCTCTAGCAATAAGAAGGAGATCAAAGGGATAATAATTGTAAAGGAAAACATCAAAGTGTCATTATTCACAAATGGTGTGATAGTATATATAAGTAACAAAAAATTCAGGGAACCCCTACAGCTGATAAATACCTTTAGTGAAGTGGCTAGATACAAGATTAACTCAAAAATCAATATACAAATGACAAACAGTCTGAGAAAGAATTCAGGGAAATAACACCTTCACAATAGCCAATAAAAGAACTTCCAGAGGTGTCAGCATCCATTATTTCAAGTTGTAATACAGAGGTATAGTAAAAAACAAAACAAAACAAAAAAATGTGATATTGGTATAAAAAAAGATAAGTTGATCAGTGGAGTGGGATCATGTCAAAGACCCAGAGATAACAGTGTCCTGAGCTGGCCATCTTTTATAGCAAGGCAAAGCTCCGAACAGTAGAATTGGAACAACAACCTAACCATCAAAACTTTTGACTTACAATCTGTCTTACCTCTCAAATGTGCTGGGGTAATGGGGTAATGGTGGCACAGAATTTGTGGGTGGCCAACCAGTGATTGGTCCAACTTGATGTTCAATCCAAGAGAGGGAGCCCATGTCCTACACTGACTGAATGGCCAGGAATCAGAGGGTTAACAACCCAGAGACCTAGGATAGAACCAAACAGGACTGTCAAAAATAAATAAAAAGTAAATGAAAGTATTCCTAATGATTATTCTGCTATAGTCATAGATTAGTGCCTAACCCAGTTGTCATTTGAAAGGCTTCTTCTAGCAACTGATGAGACCAGATGCAGAGATCCACACTAAGTGGAGCTTGGGGAATCCTGGAGAAGGGGAGGATTGTAGGAGTCAGAGTGGTTGAGGACACCAGAATAACATGGCTCACAGAATCAACTAACCTTGGCTCACAGGGCTCACAGAGACTGAGTTGACAGTTCCAGAATGTACATGGGTCTTATCTAGCTCTTCTGCATGTGTATGACAGTTGTATAGGATGGTGTTGGGGGACTTCTAACAGTGGGAGCAGGAATGGCCTCTGACTCTTTGCATCCTCTTATATTTCCTACTACGTTGCCTAGTCCAGCCTTGATGAGAGGGTTTATCTCTAGTCTATTGTAACTTGTTATGCCAAGTTCAGTTGATATCCCTGGGTGGCCTGCTCTTGTTTTTGAAGGGAATGGAGTAGATCTGAGGGAGAGAAGTGGAGGTTTGGGATGAGTGGAGGGAAGGAAAACTACAGTAGGGATGCAATATAGGAGAGAAGAATAAATAAAAAATCAACAACAACAACAAAACCTTTGTGAGTACCCGTGAATTAGTAACATTCTCCCTTATTCTGCAAGGTTGTAAATTAAAGTTATCCAAGAAAGGAGGGGAAAACTTTTGTAGTATTACAAAAACAAACAAACACAAGTAAGGCAATTTATATCCAGATTTTAGTGGATAAAGTAGAAGACATGATACCATCTTTGAATGGGTGGTGGTTCTCTTACAGAATAGCTTGTTGTAGGTTGTGGAGTAGTAATGTCTTGGCCTGCCTTCAAGGTCTGTTCTCCCGTAGAACAGCGCAGGATAATGGCCATGCTAATTGGTAGTGTGATTGACTTCCCTTTCTGTTTGTGGGGTGCAGGTTGTTCTGTAACCTCTTACTGTAAGGCACAGCTCACCTTGCTTACTTTGGCTCCTGACAGCTGTGGATTCTTCTTTTGGATTTGATATACTTTGGAGATTCATTTGGCTGAAACTTACTGAGGTAAGGTACCAAAGGTTGACTTTTTTGGGATATGGCAGAAAGTTTTGGATAGATATTCCGAGTCCCATCTGTTTTTAATGTCAACTTTCCCCCTGATCCCTCCTTTTATTATTTCACAGATGAAAGGCTTCTCATCATGGGGCAGATGCACGTTGCTAGGTTTCCTTACATGAACTTTTAGCTCAGAGGACCTGCGCCTGTAACAGCGGCCACCTTCACTGTCTCTAGTCCAGACACCAGCTTGTCCAGTCATTGCACTGACAGGACAGAATACAAGTTTGATATTCCATCATGAAACTTTTTGTAAAAATAAATATTGAAGGAAAATTTTGGTTCTTTCAAATTTTCAGAACTTTAAAATTTATCATATGGAGTTTCCTTAAGATATATTTATATCTTATATTCACTAGTCTAGTCATACTCAGGCCAAATGTGGCTCTTACTTTTCCATTCTGAGTGAACGAAATTTTCAGAGAATGTATGAGTTATAGAAATAACAACAAAGTATTTTTCCATATTTAATTTTTGTCTATATAGTTTAGCTTACTATAGTTGGAGAAAAATTAGACACCTAAAATTAGCTTTATGTATCCACCAATTTTCAGTGTGGCTTTTGGAAAGTGTAGTATTTAATAACCACTTCAAAATATGTCATTAAAAAATTAGTTATTTATACATGTGACTATGTACTTACCCTTAATTTTTTTATATTCCAGAAAGGTATGGCATATGAGAAAGTATGCCTCATGAATATGATTCATGTCCCTTTTTATCAACGGCCTCATACATTTAATAATAAATTGTAGTCATTTTCACGTCCCCTCAATCATCTTGTCTCTCATCTCCTCCCACTGGCACCCGTCTCCCCAGTGAGACCCTGTCTAGCTGTCATGTCTTCTGTGTATGGCTCACTGACTTTAACTGCAAGTGCATGCTTGCGTCTGGGTCATAAGGTTTTGACGGGAGCTATACAGCTGAAGGCAGTGCCTCCTCTCCTTCAACCAGCGCTGACTGCTGGGAGGCCTTCTGGGAGGCAAAGGTCTCATGGTCTCTGTCCTCTCCTATCATGAAATGGTAATTGGCCCAATTGTGTACAGGTATTATGCAAATAATAATACCTCAGGGAATTCCTGAGTGCAGTGTCTATATCATGTCCAGTACACATTTGTCTGTTGTACACTTCCCATTCTTGGCTCTTAGATAATTTTTGCCTCCTCTTCTATGATGTCCCCTGAGCTTCAGAGGTTGTGCTTGCTATAGCTTTCCTAGTTGAAACTGAACACTCCAGTATTACTTCGGATAGTTTGAGTTTCTGCATTAACTATTACTTTTTTTAGTAGGAAACTTCTCTGATGAAAGCTAGAAAAAGAACTAATCTGTAGGTATAAACATGAGTATTTAGAAGACACTTTGACAGCGTGAATGTTTATCACAGTACAAATGGTAGGTTAACCCCTCTGGCCTCTGACCTCCTTAGTTAGGAGGTCCTGAGCAGGCTTACATGACCAGCCATGAACTCTCTCCCATGGAGGGGTTGGGGGTTCCTGGAGTCATATTTCACTATAGAACACATTTTGCCTGGTAGGTCATTATTGTAGCCCATAAGGTTTATAGCTGAGTAAGACTGTTGATGGTTTTTTCTAGGCAGTTTGCATAGCACCTTTTTAGACCATGAAGGCTACCCAGTGTGGGGAAAACTTCCAACTCAGTTCCAACTTGATTTCTGCTTGACTTACAATCATTGCATTTCTTCATCAATCAGGCCAAGTTCTGGTGGACAGCAGAGAGCAATGGCAACAGCCTATTTTGTTTGGGGACCTTTGGGGCTTCCCCAACAGTCTGTTATAAGACATCCAATGTCTGGAGGTTTGCTTTAAGAAGCTATGGCTTCTGGAAATAACATTAGCATTAGAGGGTGCCTCCATTCAAATATTTTTATGATTATATTTTTAATAAGCTCATGAAATAGTAGGTTTCCGTGTAGCTTTTTCATTTATCCTGAGTTTTGGTTGCTCTTCCTTCTTCTCACGCCTCTTCCATACCTTGGTACCTCCGTTCCTGTTTAGACCTTTCCGCTCCTAGTAGCCTCCAACCCCTTTCATCCACTTTTCATGATGGATATGCTCCTTCTTCCCTCTAATAGCCTCTTTCTGTCATTCTGGAGTTTACCAGCATACAGTATGAGGCACAGTGCTCTAAACTTCATAGCTAGGATCAGTGTGTAGGGGACAGCATGAGGTGATCATGATTCTTTTATGTACCCTTGAAACAGCTTATCTTGAGTCATGCTGGAATAATTGTATAGATTTTTTAATTAATCAAATTACAAACAGATTTCTGCAGTATATACTTATTGTTTAATGACAGATATTTTTATTTTTCATTTCCCAGCAGAGTTAAAACTTTGGTGTGCTACGTAAGAAATAATTTATTTCCTACATTGGTATAAGATGCTAGTACATCTTTAGTGTGAGTAGATTAATAACCTCTATATTTGTTCATATTTATTGAAAATTCCTGACTACCCTATGACAAGTATGCCTTTTAAAGCATATTTATTAACAGATTAGCTCTTTTTAATAAAGCCCAACTTTGAAATACATTTGGCTGTTAGCAAGGAACACTGGGTGGAGTAGAGAACAAGTCTATATGGATGGGCCCTGCCATGTGTGTTTAGAATAAAAGTTGCTATTGTAAAACAGTAGATGCTTAATTTAACTATTCCTGTTTTTAAACATACACATACCGAATTTTACTAAGGATTCTTTAAATATTCTCATAAGAGATTATTAAAAAGCTTATGAAATGAATAGTTATTGTGCATATAAAATTTTCTTTAGCTCAGTATGATTTAATTTTTTTAATAGGTGACTTGTTTGGTTGTGTCTCTCTGTACATTTGAACCACAGTAGTGATGAGCTTTTGCCTTTAGGAGATTTCTGGCTTGTTGGTTTCAATCTGGAATCTGAGACATCAAGAATGGTTAGAAGCTCTGTGTTGGATGCTAGTACAGCCAGCATGATATCCACTGTCCTGCTGGTTAACTAGCCTTGGCTTAGTGATGCCACACACTCCGTAAATATGTTTGAATTTGAAAGGAAAGGATTGTTTCAGTTTCTATTTTTAATTAAGTTTTTATTTTTGAATAGTTTTATATTTATAAAATAATTGCAAAATAATAGTTTCATGTACCCAAATTTCATTTTACTCTTTTATGAACATCTTATTATGTGGTACCTTTATGCAATTTAAAACTTTGGCTTTAAAATAAAGTCTCTATCTAGAGTCACTTGGTTTTTATCTAATGTTCTTATCTGCTTCAGGATTAACCAGAATAATGTACTGCTATCAGGAAGCTGGATAAGATAGCTCATCTGTGAAAAGCACATACTGCTCTTGCAGAGGATTCTATATCCCCCTCTGACCTGTGCAAGCACATCACTCACCTGTACATGCCCACACCTAGACACACAGACACAGTTGAGCACAAAACAAATGTTTCTTTAAAAATTACTTTCTGACAGCATTATTTATCATTGTTGGTGTTAGCTGCAGTTCGCTGGTTGACGGTGTGCTTGCTAGATTTTAATAGTATAATTGCTCTCTTTGACTTTCCATAGTATAGTCCTTGGAAGTCAGTCACAGCACATTGCACACTGCATAGAATGCTGGATTATGTTCCACTTTCTTCAGGGAAAAGATAGGAGATTTATCTGTTCTCCCCATTTACTTACTTACTTATTTTCCTTTTTTATTTTTAAATTTATTTATATATTTATTTATTACAATTTATTCACTTTGTATTCCTGCTGCAGTCCCCTCCCTCATTTCATCCCTGTCCCATTCACCAACTCTCTTCTTCCCCTCTGCCCTTTCCCTAGTGCCCTGATAGGGGAGGTCCCCCTCCCCTTCTGTCTGACCCTAGCCTATTAGGCCTCATCAGGGCTGGCTGCATCATCTTCCTCTGTGGCCTGGCAAGGCTGCACCCCCCAGGGGGAGGTCATCAAAGAGCTTGACACTGAGGCCACATCAGAGACAGCCCCTGCTCTCCATAGTAGGGAACTCACTTGGAAACTGAGTACCCAATGGGCTACCTTTGAACAGGGGATCTAGGTCCTCTCCATGCATGGTCCTTGGTTAAAAGGGTCTCTGCAGGACCCCCTGGGCCAGGTTTTTTGGTTCTGTTGTTCTCCTTGTGGAGTTCCTGTCCCCTCCAGGTCTTTCTATCGTCCTCTTCTACCATAAGGATTCTGGCACTCTGCCCAAATTTTGGCTATGCATCTCATTATCTCCTTTGATGCCTTGGTCGGTAGAGTCTTTCAGAGGTCCCCTGTGGAAGGCTCCTGTCCTGTTCCCTGTCTTCTCCTACTTCTGATGTCTATCCTGTTTGCCCTTCTGAATGAGGATTAAACATCTTCCCTAGGGTCCTTCTTGTAGTTTTACCTCTGTGGACTATAGATTTTAGTTTGTTTATCCTATATTATATGTCTGATGTCCACTTATAAGTGAGTATTTATGATATGTGTCTTTCTGCTTCTGGATTACCTCGCTCAGGATGGTCTTTTCTAGTTCCCACCATTTGCCTACAAATTTCATGTTTTTAATTGCTGAGTAGTATTCCATTGTGTAAATGTACCATACTTTCTGTGTCCATTCCTCCATTAAGGAACATCTGGGTTGTTTCCAGATTCTGACTAATATGATTAAAGCTGCTACAAACATAGTTGAGCAAATATCCTTATTGAGTGGGACAAGGCAAGGCTGCCCACTCTCTCCATATCTCCATACCTCTTCATAGTTCTTGAAGTCCTAGCTAGAGCAATAAGAAAACTAAAGGAGATAAAAGCAATACAAATCGGAAAGGAAGAAGTCAAAACATCACTATTTGTACATGATATGATAGTATACATGGGTGACCCCAAAAATTCTACCAGAGAATACCTTCATCTGATAAACACCTTCAACAAAGTGGCTGGATACAAAATTAACTCAAAAACATCTGAAGCCCTCTTATATACAAAAGACAAACAGGCTGAGAAAGAAATTAGGGAAACAACACCCTTTACAATAGCCACAAATAACATAAAGTATCTTGGTGTAACTCTTAACCAAGCAAGTGAAAGACATATATTAAAAAAAATTTCGTCTCTGAAGAAAGAAACTGAAGAAGATATGAGAAGATGGAAAGATCTCTCATGCTTACGGATCAGGAGGATTAACATAGTGAAAATGGCCATCCTGCCAAAAGCAATCTACAGATTCAGTGTAGTTCCCATCAAAAGACCAACTTTTTTACAGACATTGAAAGAACAATTCTCAATTTCATATGGAAAAACAAAAAACCCAGAATTGCTAAAACAATCCTGTAAAATAAAAGATATTCTGGAGGTATCTCCATCCCTGATATCAAGCTGTACTATAGAGCAACAGTAATAAAACCCGCACAATACTGGCATAGAAACAGAATGGTGAATCAATGGAATCGAATAGAAGACCCAGAAATGAACTCACACACTTAATGGACACCTAATTTTTGACAAAGAAACCAAAACCATACAATAGAAAAAAGACTAGATGCCTACATTTATCTACTATCTATCTATCTGGTTATTTGTCTTTTATTTTAGTTAAAATATAATTACATCATTTCTGCTATTCTCTTCTGTGCCACCACCCTCACCCTCACCCCCCCCCATCATTCCTCTCTAATTCATGGCTTCATTTTGTTTTGTTTTATTCTTGGAGACAGGGTTTTTCTGTGGAGCCTTGGCTGTCCTAGACATTGTAAACCAGGTTGGCCTTGAACTCTGCCTCCCCAAGTGCTGGGATTACTGGTGTGGGCCATCATGCCCAACTTTTTGTCTTTTTTTTTTTTTAATGACAACTGTTGGTACACAAATACAGACAGCCGGACACATCTATAAAAATACAGCTTGTTAAGTCTGTTTAGTGTTGCTTGTTCTATGTGATTTTAAAGCTGACCACATGGTATTGTATAACCAGTTTGGGTCTCATCCCTGAGAAGAGCAATTTTCTTGTGCTTAGCAGTCATTAGCTCTAAATTTCTTGTCTATAGCTGTAGCCCCATGAGATTCCCCCTTCTCATGTTAGCTAGTTTCTTAGTATTTCCATTGTTATGGCCATGCTGCTGTTATATCATGAGCTTAGCTTCTGTGTCATTTCTAGGAGGAAAGAACAGACTTCCTGCTCTTCTGGGTTTAAAAATCTTTCTACCCTCTCTTTCATAGTGTTCCCTGAATTTTAGGTTCAGAAGTTATGTTACAGATGTATTTGTTGAGGCTGAGAACCCCATCAACTGTTGTTTTGTGGTAGTCTTCATCTGCTGCAAAGAGATGCTGCTTCATTGAGGGGTGACAGTTCCCTACAGTCCTGTCATACAGGTCCTTTTGCCTTTTTAGTTTTCTTTCAGTTCTTAAGTTGTTAGTGTCCCTTCTCCAAATAAGCTTCAATAAGTTCTTTCATACATTTACAATATAGCTCAACTTTCGTTTTCTATTCTCAGGTCCCTTAACTTCAAGTTAAATGTTTTGCATACTCTCTGAGTATTTCCTTGTACATGCTTTATGTGTGTGTGTGAGTGTGTGTGTGTCCAGAAGTCAACATTGTATGTTATTCTTTGGGCACCATACAGCTTTTTTTGAGGCAGGGTCTCTCAGTGGCTTGGAGTTCACCAAGTAGGCTAGATTATATGGCCAGCAAGCCCCAGGGATCTAGCTTTTTATCACTTTTCCAACATGGGGATTACAAGCACACACTACCATGCCTGGCTCCTTTTAATGTGGGTTATTATTGAGCTCAGGTCCTTGTAACTTTACTGACAGTCTTCTCTAACGCTCTTTAAGGTTCCCTTGTTATGATGTAATGTTCCGTTGATTTGGTATCACACATTTACCATTACAATAAGAAACAAAATTATTTCATCACTGTTAAAAAAAAATCACTGGGGAGGTTAAATGCAATGTAATCCCAGCTCCTGGAAGGCTGAGGTTGGAGGATCTCAAGGTTGAACCTCTTTGCTTATATTCAGATTTCCTCAGGCCTTAAACTTGCAGCTGCTGAACTGTTCTACTTATGCCTTTTTCTGAAAAATTATATAATAGGAATTATATATAGCATGTGTATATTGTCTTCTTTTACTTAACAACATGTACTTCATATTTCTCCATTTCTTTTTTGAAGCTTCATAACTTATTTGTAAATCATACAATTTTGCTCAATTGCACCATAGTTTATTTATCAAGCTATTGAAGAATATATTTTTTTCTTACTAACTTGGGGAAATTATGAATATTTCTGTGAATATTTGCTTTATTGGCTTTTGTGTCGATGTAAGTTTTCAAGTCAGTTAAGTAAACCCCTGTGATTGTTTTAATTGTCAACTTTACACAGTCTAGAATCGCCTAGAGGGCTAAGCTTCTGACTCGGCCTATGGGGAGTATTATTGATTACATTAATTGAGATGAGAAAGCTTGCCCACTGTGGGTGTCACCATTCCCTAGGAAGAGGATTCTGGACTGTGTGAGAATATAAATACCATGATTGTATTAACCACTTCTTCCCTGTGTCTCAGCTGTGGGTGCAGTGTGAACAGCGATCTTAAGTTTCTACCATTGTGCTCCCCACAGTGATAGACTGTGAGCTAGATAAGCCGTGTCTTCTCTAAGTTGCTTTTGTAAGGGTATTTTATTACAGCAACAAAACTAAACTAAAACCTTCTAGAATTGAAGTTTTTACTGCATGTTTAGCTTTGTGGAAAACTTTCAGTTCAACTCCAGAGTTGTTACAACTTTGTATTTCTATCAACAATGAATAACAGTTCTTGTTACTATAATATGGTGGCAGTTCATATTGTCAGTTTGTGTTTTAGCTATTCTAACAGGTTTGCATGTGTTCTCTGACTTAATTTCTGATTCTTTAATGTTATGGATGTAGAGCACCTTTTTGTGTTTATTCCCATTTATCTTTCCTCTTTAACACAGTTTCTTGCTTACTACTTTCCCTACTTTGATAGATTGAGGTTTTGCAATACTGATTTGTTAAGAGTTCTTTGTGTGCTTTGGCTACAAAGTTGTTTTAAGATATGTTCTTTGCCAATATTTTCCCACTATCTTATCTTCCCTTTTCAGAAGTATTACTATCTTCAAAGCCCCCCCCACACACACACACACAAATTTTTCCCTTGTCCTAGAGTCGTGCTCATTAGTTCTATGAATTCAGCATCAAACACAGAGTTTTTCCCTTGGGTTTTATTCTGAACTTTTAAGGTCTATGATATATATTAAACCAATTCTTATAAGAGCTTTGGAATTTGTACCTAGGCCTTCTCCCTGTGTTGTGACTATCCAGTTTAGGGACCATCCTTTCTCCACGGGGCTGCCCTTGTCCATCCTTCAGAACTCAGTTGGCCACATCTGTGGTCTCCTGAGCTCTCCTCAAGTCACTGCTGTACCATCAACATTTTCCCTTGACATCTGAATTATTGAAGTGTGAAACAAGACAGTGTCACCGTCCTTTATTCATGGAGCTGCCTCTTGCTTTTTAGTATCATTTTGTCTAGATTTACATATAATACTGAAAGTTTTTATTGAGTTGAAATTAAATGGAGATATTGTTAGAAGGAAAAGCCCTTTTGCTGTGCGTAGTGATATAAGCTTGTAAGTATGTGTGAGGCAGAGGTGGGGTGGAGGGTTTGAATAAGAATGACCCCCATTGACTCATAGATTTGAATGCTTGGTCACCAGGGAACGTGTGGCCTTGTTGGAGTAGATGTAGCCTTGTTGGAATAGGAGTGGCCTTGTTGGAGTAGATGTGGCCTTGTTGGAGTAGATGTAGCCTTGTTGGAATAGCAGTGGCCTTGTTGGAATAGGAGTGGCCTTGTTGGAGTAGATGTAGCCTTGTTGGAGTAGATGTAGCCTTGTTGGGATAGGTGTGGCCTTGTTGGAGTAGATGTAGCCTTGTTGGAGTAGATGTAGCCTTGTTGGGATAGGTGTGGCCTTGTTGGAGTAGATGTGGCCTTGTTGGAGTACATGTAGCCTTGTTGGAATAGGTGTGGCCTTGTTGGAAGAAATGTCACCGTAGGTGGTTTTGAGGTTTCAGAAGCTCAAGTCTCGCCCAGTAGCACCCTTTCTCTATTCCTGCTGCCTGCCGATG
>CM053755.1:54145999-54199645 GCA_028658305.1 Pachyuromys duprasi | reverse complement strand
GCCTTGTTGGAGTAGATGTAGCCTTGTTGGGATAGGTGTGGCCTTGTTGGAGTAGATGTGGCCTTGTTGGAGTACATGTAGCCTTGTTGGAATAGGTGTGGCCTTGTTGGAAGAAATGTCACCGTAGGTGGTTTTGAGGTTTCAGAAGCTCAAGTCTCGCCCAGTAGCACCCTTTCTCTATTCCTGCTGCCTGCCGATGCAGATGTAGAACTCTCTGCTCCTTCTCCAGCACTATATCTGCCATGTTTCCACCATGACAACAATAGACTAAACCTCTGGATCTGTAAGCAACCCCCCAGTTAAATTTTTCCTTTATAAGTCATGATGTCTCTTTATAGCAATAAGATCCTGATTAAAACAGAAGTGGATTATGAGTACTTGAAGGCTAGCCTGACTATTGAGCAAAGTTTAGATACTCTACTTGGAGTGTCTAGCAAGACACTGTCTCAAAAACAATAAACAAAGCACTAAAAACTAGAAATAAATGTTATCATAACAATATTTACTTTCCTAGTCCATCAACATGGACTAGATATGCTTAGATCTTTCTTAATTGCACCAGTGCACACAGATCTTAGGCATATATATATATATATATGCACATATACATATATATGTATGTATTATACCCAGGTATGGTATTTTTACTTTTTTCATATTACTGAAAATAGTCTTAATTTTTAGTTTCAGTTATTTATTAGTGTCATAGAGGGAAGCAATTGAGTTTTGTATGATGCTCTTGTGTTTTGTATCCTTTCCATACCCATTTACTTAACAAGGTTTTCATATGAGACTTCTAAATACTGGTGTACTGGTATAGTTATAGCCTGTAGGCAGCCTGCAACTCACGAGTAGGACAGCTTAAACTGATAGCGGTCCTGCTGCAGACTGCAGCCTGCAGATTTGGTGTGTGCGTGAGGAACAGGGATTGTCTGCAGTGCTGTGTAAAGGCACTTCTCAACTCCTCTTCTGTTTTCTTCTTGACTTAGTCACACTTTCTTCTGGGCCTCTCCTTTTTAGAGTAAAACTGGAGCTCTCTTTTGAGTATTTTTATATATCACAACCGATTTTTTATAGAGTAGTCAGAAGCTTTGTTCTTTCACTTTAACTGTATTTTGGCATTGTAGCTGAAGTAAGTACTATATATGCCTTTGTGGGTAATTCACTGCTTTAGTGTGTATTTAGTATCAAGTAGTCACAACTCATCCAAGTCATTCATCTCATAGGCAGACAATTATGCATATATGTGTATGTGCAATATCAAGAAAGCCCTTAAATGCGAGTTTTCTACAGTTGGTAGTGGCCCCAGGGGTTGCTCCAAGTATTTAAAGAAAGCTAGAGGCCTGTCTTACTGCTTTGCCTGTGTCTTAGCCATTGTTTCTTCTAAAACCTGTTTTCTTCTTTGGCTTCATTCAGCTGGCCATGTGCTGCTTTGTCCCCCTTTGCACATTACCTTTAGCTCATTGTAACTATTTGTCATACTATAACTGCCTAGTTTCTAACTCTGTTGAGGATAAAGTATGTGTCTTAGCATACTGTTAACTATGTAAATATTTTGAATCACTGTATATAAGTACTTTATAATTATTTTACTTGCATTTTACTCCTTATTTAGGATTGTTCTAAAAAAAATGATCATTACCACAGATTATATAGGTTCCAGATTCCTAATGAAAAAAAAAATCTGAATTCTTTATTTTGAGTGTTGGCATACACCACAATAGAAAAGTTCATACCTACCCTCATCTGATAGGTTGCAGTCAACATGTAAATACAAGTTTAAATACAATATATGAAGTTACCTTCAGTCTTGTATATATGTTGTTTATAGATAAATTTCATATTTAGGTTGCGGTCTCCTAAAATAACCAAATATCTAGATAAATATTACAAACTCCAATAAATTCTGAAACACTCTGGCTGAAGCATCTTGTCTAAGGAATTCTCAACCTTTCTTTAGCAGTGCTTTAGTGAAATGTGACTATTTGGGTTGGAAGAATTATTTTGTGCTACCCTGACTAAACTTTTTTCCTATAATTTCAAGCTGCTTTTTTTGTATTGTATATTTCTGAAGTTTGTTAAAAATATTTAATAGCAGCAACTTTAAATGTATGCAAGTAATATTTATCCTATGAAATATGTATTAAAATTTTACAAAGAATCAGAAATAAATAGAGGGAAAATATTTTATGACAAATTAGCCCTTAATAATTGTTCTAGGAACATGAGATTACTCTTAATTTTCATATAAAATCGAGCTAGAACACAATAATATGAATATCTACCATTCATCTATATTTTTATTGGTTTGTAGAATTAATAACTATTCTTTGAGCTTTACATATTATTTGTAAATTATTCTGGAAATTGCCACATGTTGAAAACATCTATTTTCCTTGAGAAGTATAAATAGTGTTTTTTATAAAATGTAGTAGCTTTTATTAAACTGTAATGGCATCACAGTCATTTTAGCAGTTTTAAATGTCTTGATTAAAAATTACCAATGGCTACCAGTCTATTTTCTGATAAACATTGTGAGTTAATATTAACCTTTTGTATGACCCTCTGGTTAATGAAATTTTAGTCTTTTGTGTATAGTGCCCTCTTGTGGGCATTATATAAATTGCTTATAGCACTAGAATAGTCTTCAAACTTTTATTGTAAAACATCTGATTTTATGAGCTCCTTTTATATTTTGCTAATCTTTTGACAGCTTTTGGGCTATGAGAGAAAAAAAATAAAAGTCCTAGTTAGGGTTACTTTTACCATTTAGCTTACTCTGTTGTACCTCAGCGTTATGCACAGGGGATGGAAGATAATCTCTTGTTCTGAAACTTTTAGTATAATGCCAAGAACTTGTGCTGTCTTGCATCATGAACCTCTGAAGTCCTGCCCACACGCTTTCTCTCCATTAGGTTTGTTTTACTGATGAACAGGTCTTTTATGACTTCTGGAGTTTCTGAAAGCTTTGATGTAACTTTAAGACATGCCTGCTCACATGCAGAGACTTAGGGTCCCTCAGGTTTCTGTTTGTTAAAGACAGGTGTGTCAAGACAGCAGCTGTGTGTGTCGCTGCGCTGGTTTTACATCCCAAAGAAGGACCACCTACTAACAGCAGTGAGAGGAGAGTTAGTTCTTTGTGCATATTTTCAGGTACCACAAGTCTTAATAATAATGAGTGACTAAATTTATACTGTTCTGCAAGCTTAAGCTTAAGGCAACTCCTTAAAGGAGAATAGTCTGTATTTTCTCAGTAGTACTTAATAGCATTAGGTTGAACATGGAACTAGTGAGAGTAGATTTAACCAGCTGTTAATGGCCCTACTGTGCCCAGAAGCAGCAGATAGGGCTCTGTGTGACAGGAAGTGCTGTTCTTCCTGTGTGTATAAGTGGGATTCACTGATTTGTTCCATAGGGTCATTTCAGCTGTCTCCCCTTTCTCTAGGGGAGTAATAAGGGTGGGCTTCCTTAATAACTGGGGACATTTAAGCAAATTTACAGTGGTACCCTTTGAATTTTTGTCTTTTCTAGCTGAACTAATTATATACACACACACACACACACACACATATATATGGAGAGAGAGAGACAAAGGGTTAGTATGTTAATGTCAATGAAAAACTGATTTAGTTACTTTTCTGTTGCTGTGGTAAAATACTGTGGTCTAAAAAGTGACGATGGAAGGAAAGTTCGCTGTGGCTCGTGGTTCTGGAATAATAAAAAGATGCGCATGGCAGTGGCAGCCAGAACAGTAAGCCAGCTGCTCACATTTCATCATTCAGGAAGCCAACACAATAAACTGGAAGTGAGGTGAGGCTGTAAAACTCTCAAAGCCCACCCCAAGTGATATGCTTATTCTAGCAAGGCTGTCTGTCTTAAAGTTCCATAACCTCCCAAACAGTACTACCATCTGGGAACCAACTGTTCAAATACATGAACCAGTGGGGGCCATTTTCCATTCAGACCACCACTATCACCAGCCTCCAGTGTCAGTTGTGCAGAGAGAAAGGAAGGAAGACTACTATTGATCTCTGCACTTTGTAGAATTAGTTCGGTCTCTTTAGATTCATCATATTCATGTTATTTTTGACCAACTATATTTGTACAAAATGGTTTTCAGAATAATGATTTTGCCCTGATTATTTTTTTTCAAATTTGTCTTGTAAAATTTCTGCTTATTCTCAACCCCCTTAGCATGGGCCCTAACTACCTTTGATATCTAGAACTCACCAGTTATGACCTTCTTCCAGCCTCTTTCTTAGACTTGTTCACCAGTTTACCCTTTAGTTTCCAAGGTTCCTCTCTCTCTTTCTCTACAGACTCACAATGCACGAGGCAGTCCCTGAGCAGTGGGGCTGTCTTCTTATGGTATCATATTCACTTTTTAGTTTGCATTCTAGACAGAATATTTCTACGTTGACACCCCTCTTAGTCTAAAAGGCAACTACTACTCTTGATATTTTTACTTCTCGAGTCTGCTTTCTATGCAACTAGCTTAATTCTGAGCAGCAATGGCACCCTTATTTCTTACTATTTTGGGTAGTATGTTCATTTATGTATTATCTCTGGGATTGTGAGCCACTGGCTAGATTTTGTCTCAGATGGTGATATGAACTCCTCTAGAACAGCTGTACAGTTGTTTTCATCTGCTGTCTAGAGTGCTACACTGAGTTAGTTCTAATATGATGTTCTGCAGACCAAGTGGGTAATGTCAGACAGAAGGCAAAACAAGTAAATGTCAATTCTAAAGGGAGGCTTCATTGTGAAGAAGTGTCCTGGCACTTAAAAGAGAAATTAAAATGTTAGAATATTTTAAATAGATCATCTACTGAAGGAATAATCTTTTCTCATTAGTGTTGCAATACTTCCTAAGATCTTTGTGTAAATAGCCTCAAAATTAATGAATTATGACAGGATATTTAGAAAGTGTTAAGGTAGTAAACACAGCAGATGTAAAATACTTCATACAAGTATCTTATTGTTTCTTAGACTGTTCTAGCAGAAGGCAGTCCCAGCGGTGGAGTAGGATTTCCTAATAATGTTTTCAAATATTTGTATTCCATGTGGACCTTATGATTCATAAGCTGGATTATCATCAGTGCTCTCGTTTGCATTCCTGGTACATGATGGCTCTGATCGAGAATGCTGTTGTATCCCTTACTGGAACTGTCTGCTCTCTCTCTCTCTGCAGTGGAGAAGCATCTGCTCTGCAGACCTTTCTCTATAAAGCATCAACATGTTTTTCTCCACTGAGGACTAAAAGTGGATGTAAGTGAAGTGTAACATGAAGGGACATTATAAATAACGGTTGTGTCTTAAAAGTGTAAAGAATCAGCTCAAATTAACAGTAATCTAAAATAAGAATTGAGTTCAGAGTTAATGGTTCTTAAGTTTAAGAAATGTTGCTGAAAGGTTTTCAACGCCATTAGCAAATTTATTAGTGTTTGAGTTTTCTAATATAAAATAATAATCTTTCATCTGCACTCACATTTGTGAATTGTTTGTGCTACTTTAAAAAATTCTGCCATGTATTTGTAAATTTGTATCCTTTAGCAAAATATATAAAATTAATATGTCACAGGAACTTTTTTAAATTTAATCAGTGATTTTTATAATTTTTTATCTAATTTTGTGAATTTGGAGGTGGAAACTGTTCCCTGTCCCTTTATATATTCAACATCAACACAGACTATATGGAGGGCGGTAATCCATTTGTACCAACCAGAAGTTATGGTTCTTGTTGAACTAACATTGCAACTTATAAGAGGCAAATGGCTCAGTGTCCACAAATAGATGTAATGTTTGGGGCAGAAAGAGGTTGCAGCCATGACAAAATGTTATAGTTTCAGCTATTAAAAAGAAACTGATGGAAAGTTAACTTTTCCTGTATTCTCACTGAACTAAACCAGAGAGCAGAAACCCTAGTTCCTGAAAATTAAACAAAGGCTCCAGAGGTCAGTCTGCTGACTGCCATTTCCTCGTCTGTTAATGCAGCAAATGTAACTTGCCTAGCAAACCTGTAATACAGTTTAAATTGTGCTTACAAATTCTACAGCTAATTTAAAGCCTTATGTAATGGAAATTAGAGTCTGAAATAAAAATAGCTATAATTCTTTTCTCCTTATTTAATGCATGACTTTGGATAAAATTGAAAATTTAATTTAACTTCAGACTTAGCATTTGCATAAGAGAGATATATGCCTTATTGAGTTCATCAGGGGAAAATGACTGTAACCTACAAAAAGTCTTCGCTAGGTGCCTTTAACTTGTTGAGAATAACCGTTTTATCATTATTAAATGGAAGAGCAATAAAATGTAGGTAGTAGAATTATTTCCCCTCCCCAAATTTCTTTAATAACTTTTCTTCTTAGCATAGTAAGTAAAATGAAATATATTTTGAACAAAACTTTTATTTCTACAACCTCACATAACATTATCTTTTAATTCTATGCTTTGTAACTTCTCCATTTTTTTCTTTTTTTATTCATTAAGAAAGCAGCGATAGAGGCACAAATTAATCCTCTTTGTTCATTTTGAATAAATCATTTGTTAAATTAAAAATTTAAAGAGTGCCATAAATAATCTAGAATTTAAGTATAGGCCCATTCTATATTTTATTAATATTTATTTATTAAATATTATTTTCTTTTTATTTATTTTTCTCTCACATAATACATCCCAACTACAGTACCCCCTCCTTCCTGCCCTCCCATTTTTCAAGAGAGGGATTTAACATTCATTCAGTAAAAAATCATTTTAAGAACAATGCTTTATGCTGCACATTAGGAATATAACTGACACTACTCTCAGATTTTAGAGTCTAATGGTGTATACAGACGGTTAAAGTTATGGCAAGTGTATAATCAGCTCAGCATGGTGTCATGGTGTCATGGGAATAGTTGCATCTAATTCAATCCTGTAGTGTTTGTGCTGAGAAAGGATGTGTCTGAGAGTAGTTCTCATAAAAAATGTTGGATATAGAACATTCCACCTCAGCTATGTTTGTGTTTGTGTATAACTTTCACATCCTTTAAGACAGTGAATTGAAGATGTAATCTGAAAGGATCCAGACACAATTGGGAACAGTCATACCCCAATTTTATATGTTCTATATGCTGTGTCCTGTAAGTATAGATAGTTAATATATGTTGTTAAAAATTTAATGTTTAAGAGGAGAGAGATTGAACTGCAGGACAGCTTCTTCTATGAGGCCTTCTTCACTTATTAAGCAAACTTCGAGGCTCTGCCCGTGGATTCTCACTGTGCTGTCAGCACATTTCTTATAGCACTTCAGAGATTGTCTCGTAATTTACTGCTCACATGTCAGAAGATTTCTCCCAAACCTCAAATTCCTTAGAAAAACAAGTGGAACAAAACTGTCTTACTCATCTCTGTATCTCCAATACTGGTGAACTACTTGATACATTATAAATGTATAACTCTTGCTGAATGAATTAGTAAGTGAATATGAATTGTTTTGTGTAAAATAATGTCGTGTACCTACTAAGTCCCAGATAATGTTGGCAGGGATTTGGAAGTTAAAAAGAAGTCTTTTGGCTTCCTCAAACTTGCATCCTAGGGGCAGAGAAGGCCAGTTCCAACCTGTGAGGATGAGAGGATAAAACAGTGAACAGCAGTGAAGCTTCGGCTACACTGGTGGTCACGGCAAGCCTCTTTGAGATGATGACATCTGAGTAGGGTCATCAGAGAAATAAGGGATCGCACTGTCTTTTTTTTAACATTTCTTTTATTTTTATTTTTATTAATTACAGTTTATTCACTTTGTATCCCACCTGTAGCTCCCTTCCTCCCTCCCCTCCCAGCCCTATCCATCCTCCCTATGCTCTCCCAGTCCACTGATAGGGGAGGTCCTCCTCCCCTTCCTTCTGATCCTATCTATCAGCTCTCATCAGAACTGGCAGCATTGTCTTCCTCTGTGGCCTGGTAAGGCTGCTCCCCCTTGAGGAGGAAGTGATCAAAGAGCATGTCAGTTCATGTCAGAGACAGGCCCTGTTCCCATTACTATGGAGCCCACTTGGACACTGAGCTACCATGGGCCACATCCGTACAGGGGTTCTAGGTTATCTCCATGAATGGTCCTTGGTTGGAGTATCAGTCTCAGAAAAGACCCCTGTGCCCAGATATTTTGGTTCTGTTGCTCTCCTTGTGGAGCTCCTGTGGCCAGGAGTTATCAGTTCAAGTCTAGCCTGGTCCACACAGTGAAACTGCCTCAAAAAGCCATAAAAGAAAGAAAAGACCAAAGGTCTTCAATAAACACTTTTCCAACGAAGATATACAAATGAGTTATTAAATATTTGAAAGATTTCTCAATATCACTACTATTTAGAAAATATAAATCAAACAAGAGTGACATGCTTCGTACCCATTTAGGTTACCATTTTTAAAAATCAAAAATAATAAATATTGTTGAGGAAATTGAGAAATTAGAATCCTGGTCACTGATGTTGGGAATATAAAATTATACTACTGTAGAAAAGAATCCAATGGTTCATCAAGTAAATAGAGTAGCATTAGCTTGCCTGCATGCACACACACAGAGAGAGAGAGAGAGAGAGAGAGAGAGATTGATTATCCGTATTGCAGCACAGTGTGTGTTGGAATTTCACTCCCTTTTAAGGCTGAATGATATTTGTATGTATATAACACATCTTGCTTTTTGCATCCATATGAAAGTAAATACTTAGATTATTTCTACCTTTTGACAGTTGTGAAAATAATGCTGCTATGAACAGTCACTGCTATACTAGTATCTGCTTGAATCCCTGCTTTGAACTTCATTGAGTACTGTGATAGTAATAGTGCCATTTATCACTAGAAAAAGGGTGTGTGCATTCTTAATCGGAACTGTAGACCGGCTGTCGTGGGGCGTCTTTGTTCACTGTGGTGTTTTGCCTTCAGGATGAAGATGAGCTGGACTCCCACACTATGGTGAAGACGAGTGCAGAGAGCGCGGGCACGATGCGGGCCGCGAGCACCATGAGTGAAGGGGCCCAAACGATGATCGAGCACAGTAGCACAATGTTAGAGTCGGACCTGGGAACCATGGTGATTAATAGTGAAGATGAGGAGGAAGAAGATGGAACTATGAAAAGTATGTGGCTTTTTCTCACTGAATGATGCTTTTTTCTTTTGAAAGTGTACTCACATTGAAACCAGGATCAATTCTGTTTTGTTTTGTTAGAAACAGTTATAGAAATTTTTAGCTTGGAGCTTATTTAACAGCAAAAGTAGCCTTTAAAAAAAGCTTTAAAATATATGTAACACTTAACAATACATCTTAGCCAGGCAGTGGTCATTCATGCCTTTAATCCCAGCACTCAGGAGGCAGAGGCAGGCAGATCTCTGTGAATTTGAGGCCAACCTGGTCTACAAAGTGAGTCCAGGACAGCGAAACCCTGTCTCAGAAAAAAAAAAATGGAACAATATATTTTTAACTTACTACAAGACTATTTTCTATTGCAAGCTACAAACCCATAATTTAATTTGTGAATATTTTAAGGAGAAGATAGTGTTTCTAACATTTACTTTTCCAATTAAAAAAAAACTTAAAAATTGGTTCCAATAAATACAACATAATGTTATTGCACGATGTCTCAATTAGCAGTTAACCCACAGAGACAGGAGAAGGAACGTGAGAAGGCTCACAGCAAAGGCTCAGTCGCATGCACTCCCTGCAGCTTCTTCTGCCGGAAGCATAGGGCTGGCGGCTGCAAGGCTGGTGACTACTGAGACAGTCGACCTCACCTATGTTGCTTACAGGATGATACAGTTGAAAGTCCTTCCTGCAGTCAGTGGTACAGTACGTGGTATTTCAGTGGGAAGAGAGCACAGTGGCCGTCTCTGTCACTGTTGACTGTTCTCTTCCTTTCTCTTTACTAGTGTGGTTCTATATGTTGGGTTACATTCTACTGCATACCAGTTTTCAAGTGGCAGAGAGGCAGGGACTGTCTGACCTCTGCTATGAGGAGGAAATGGTAAGAGAACCCAGCTGATGTGTGTCTTCTGTCTGGGGCTATATTGAGTTAACTTGAAGTGAGAATTATTATATCAGTGTGTTTAAATAAATTAGAAGAAATAGAAGTTATGTCTACTTTAAGATTCACTTATCGTTTTACATTATGCATATGTTTGGGCCTGTGGATATGTATGTGTGCTGTGTGCATGCAAGTGCTAGCAGATGTCAGAAGAACATGTCCGATCCTCTGGAACTGAAGCTATAGCTGTTTCTGAGCCTCCTCCATGTGGCTGCTGGGAACTGAACCCATGTCTTCGGAAAAGCAGCAAGTGATCTTAATTGCTGTGCCTTCTCACCAGCCCCAAGTCTAGACATTATAAACACAGGGAGATTTAAGTAAACAATGTAGATGTTACCAAAACTAGTGGCCAGGCTAGTGTAGGAGAGAGTCTGCAGAGCAGCAGCTGCTGCTGTCACAGTGTACTGTGGCATTTCTTCTAAGCGCCAGGGAAGCTGGTGCCAGGGAGCTTCTATAAAGACCTTGAGATCCCCTGCACCATGCTTGCTAGAAGACTAGCTGAAGGATGTGTGTGAAGGATGTGTGTTTATTCTTTTGTTTGCCCTCTTGTGAAACGGTATGCTTACCTAGAATTCTAGTTGTAAGGAATTCTAGAAAATACAGTGTTTGTCTTACAGAATATGCAGAAGAAAGGTACACCAGACACGGTGATGGTTGTTTTTAATTCTACTCAGCCAGAGGGCTAAGTAATAAGTTCCTTTCATACAGAGTTCCTCCTTGTTTGTTAAAGAGCCTGGGCTTCAGCCTTGGCCCACTCAACATTTTTAATAGATGAAGCATTGAATTTTAATTGCATGAAGCTTTAAGATAGAGATTTATTAGAATTGCAAATGCCATGCAATAGGACAAAATAAAAAAACATTCCAAAATAGAATGGGATCTTAAATTTTTCCATAGATTAGAGCAATTAAATTGATTTAAACATGATAAACTGGGCTCCAAATCACTAACCTCACAAATGTACACCATAGCAATTGTCCTACAGAGACACTGGTTCTATAATAGACGATAAAGAAAGAGATAAAACAAAAAGAAAAAAAAAACAGCAAACACAACCAAAGCTTTTTGCACTCCTGAGATGCAGCCAGGTCTAATAATCGTTTGTCGGCGGTGGTGTTTTGGTTTGTTTGTTTGTTTTTCGAGACAGGGTTTCTCTGTGTAACAGCCTGGCTGTCCTGGACTTCCTTTGTAGACAGGACTGGCCTTGAACTCACAGAGATCCACCTGCCTCTGCCTCCCTGAGTGCTGGGGCTACAGGCGTGGACCACTGCACCTGGCTTAATAATTCCTTTTAAATCAAGGAGATAACAGCCTCGCTGTATTCTCAGACACCAGAACTCCTCTGGACTGCTATGTTAGCATTTAGCATTTAACAAGGGTGGCCACCCAGAGCTCACTGAGCAGAGATGCTAGATGGTGCTTTAGGAATAAGTGGAGAAATAGTTGATCAAGTTTAGATTTTATTTTATATTAACCTTTAATGACTTTATCAATTACTAAATTCTAAGTTAATAATTTTTAAGTGATATATTTGAAGATTTATTTTATATACTTATAAACATGATATATGAGCATTTACATATCAGAAATTTATTCTGGGACTCCCACCTCCCACCACATACTTACACACAGTTTTATTTAATTGGTGAAAGAAAGTATATGCAGTTCTGCCTGACATTTGGGAGAATTCATTCTGGAAAAAGATAATATTGATTCAGAAAGGGCTTATAAGAAAGACCGAGAAGGAGAGCCTGACCATTAGATGGCTCTGCTGCACAGTCCATTGCTGTCGCTAGACAGCACTGTGAAGAATGGCCTGTCAATCACCCACTTCTGCGTCTCATTTTTTGCCTACTCTGCTTTCCTTCTCTCCCAGTCCTTATCTGTCTTGGAAAAAGGTCAGATACAAACATATAAATACTGAATGATACTTAATGCTCATGAATGAATTTTTTACATAATTATAAAGTCTTGAGCCAAAGGAATAAATGCACCTACCAGGGCATGATGCTATGTACCGGGGATGTGGAGGCATCTGCTTGCTGACCAGTTATTCTCTCCAGTTGTTGAGCAAGGAACCCTGTCTCAGATAAATGTGAAAAGTGATTGAGGACAACACCTGACATCTACCTTTGGCTCCATAAGTACAATTCAGGCATACACAGATGGGGGAAGAAAGGGAATGGGGAGGGAGGGAGGGAGGGAGAGAGGGAGGGAGGGAGAGAGAGAATTTCAAAGAAAAAAAAACAGTAATTATATGCCTCTTTAACTAGTAAGTTGAATTTTGCCAAAATATGGCAGTAAATATAACAACATAAGCCATCCCTCTCATGCAGATTGTTGCAATACCCACTAGTATTTCTGGCTGTTAGAAACCCTTTACTCTTCTCTATAGAAGTGGTAGGTATCCAGCTGTGTATGGTGTGATTACAGTAGTTTGGAGCTCCACGTGGGCACCAAACACTCTAGTTGTCTGTGTGCCCTGGGTTTGGGGTTTGATGTGGCCAGCTCAAGACAGTCAGATAGTGTATCTTGGGTGAGTGGATCTGATTTACTACCACAAAGAAAAGCCAAACATGGTAATTCTTGTCTTCCTTGTGCAAATGTGTATCTATTAAAGGCCTCTGAAGAACGATTTCTATAGACACACAATTATCGTGCTTATTACTCTATTCTTTTTGTTTAACTGAAACCTCAGGCTTCAGTTTGTCTGTTTCCTCTCTTGTGCCCCCCGTGGAGATGGAAAACAGCTGGCCAGTGTTCTCTGCACCAGCGCGTTCGTGCATCCTTAAATGTTGTCAGACCCTCCTGCTGGACAGTTGGGTCCTGTAAACCCTGAGCAGCTGTTCTTCCCAGACCTCTCACTTCCTCATGCCTCGGCTCAGAACCTTTGCTGGGTTTTATGTACCCTTTTATTTTAAAACACACTATGATAAAGCTAGGAAAAACTCATGTAAGTAACTTCTATATCACATCCTGATTTTTGTACATGTTTACTATATTCTTGGCAACAAATTAGAGGACAGACTTCCAAGATCATTAGGTAGAATACTCATATTTTAAGTTACTTGTAGAAGAACAAATTAGGCAATGCCCATGAATAACTTTGATGTTGACATACATTACACTGAATCTATGAGTAGAGATTTCATTCTTTATACTTTAGTATATTTGTCACACCGTGCTAAGACATTAAAAATCAAACACATTGCATTCTGTTAAATTATTTTTAAATGTTAAATTTTTCAATAAAATATGTTTTCATGAAGAACTTATTTGCTAAGAAGGCATATATAAACTGGAACATTTATGAATAATTATGATGGACTGACATATTTTATAAAATTATATTCCACATAACTTAGTATCCTTGTAAATTTTTAAAGGAATGAATGAAAGAGCTGGAACACAGCTTTTTTTCTTTAAAGTTTCATAGGCACAGAGGGAATGAGTGCTGGTTATTTTTTTTTCTTTGTTGCTAATGGGGTTTTGGTTATATAAGCAAGAAAGTGGAAAGAATTGGGCCAAAATTGAAGAACTAAGTAATTTCAAATATTAAGTTTATTATTACAATAAAGTATACTTTAATAAGTTAGAGTCAGAATTTAACTGTAGCTGGAGAAATTACGTCAGTTTTATGTGGTTATCCTTTCAGTGTTGTAAGAAAGTGTTTGCCATAGCAACCACAATCACATATGACTGTCTACTTCGTTCTCATTGCAAGGCCCGAGTTCTCATGTCCTCCCCGCCCCCTCAGCTGCAAGTAAGAAACTTCACCCTCTTCCTCCCCCGCCCCCCCCCGAGACTCAGCTGTACACTGTGGCATGTGTTTCACATTGTACAGTAAAATATTAACTAGACAGTTAGAGCTGCCCCTCCTACTAACTTTCAAAACAAATTTAATCTATTTTTCTTTTTAGAACATTTAAAAAATCTAAACTTTTTTGTGTATAGCAAAGATACAATCTAAATGTTAATAACTGAGTTTTAAAGTAAGAATAGAAAATATTTAGATATTTAAGCACATACATTTGAATAGAAATCTTGTTATAAAGTCATTAAAAAAGAAAAATCTAATGGAAGAGACTGCCTTTTTAAATTTAAGTTGATTTTTAGATTTGTTAAGTCTCTATCAGAATGCTTATTTCTGACTTAGGAGTTGGTTATTGTTCAGAATTTTTTTTAGAAGAAATAGGGGTGTCCTTTATTTAATATGTGTGTTAAATGTCTTTCAAGTTTTTGTCTGCACCATTTATATTTGTCAAGAATTATTTATTTTTGTTGTGTGTGTTTGAGTGGTTTTGCTCACGTCTGTGTGTGCACCTGCATGCTGCTGTGTGAGGAGGCCACTACAAGGCTCTGGATGCTCTGGGATTGAAGTTGGGTTGGAGACACCATGTAAGCGCTGGGAGTTTAGTCTTCTGCAAGATCAGCAAGTGCTTTTAACCAGGAGCTGTCTCTCTAGCTCTGTGTTCCCTATTTCTTACAGCATTCTTTGAAGCCGCTTACAAAAGTTCTATGGCCTCAACTAAGCAGAAACTTTAAGGGACTGCAGTGTTCAGCCATTTTCATTGTGCATCTAGTCAAATGATGTTATACTTCCTATATGCTATAAACAAAGCCCAGAACTAGAAGAAAAATTCCTTTCATAGATACTGGATTTCAAGTATAAAATAAGAGCAGATCCATTTCCCTAAGTCATCCAGTGTTCAAGACAAACCAGCTCAACAGCTCAAGCTTTTGTTGTTGTTGTTACTGAAAATAGATTCCTCTCTTATACAATATACCAGGACCGCAGTTTTTGCTCCCTCCACCCTTCCCAACCCTTCCCTTCTACCTCCCCTATCCCCCAGACCTACTTTCCCTCTATTTCCTTTAGAAAAGAGCAGGCCCTGACAAACAGCAACTAAACACAACAAAACAAGACAAGGTAAACACCCTTATATCGAGGCTTCACAAGGCAACCCAATAGGAGGAAAAGAGTCAGAGATACACCTGCTCCCACTGTCAGGCATACCACAAAAACACCAAGCTAACAGCCACAATACAGAAGACCTGGTGGTACAGATGGTTCAGGCCTTGTACTTGCCATTTTAGGCTCTGTGTGTCCCATGTAAACCCTGCTTGGCTGATTCAGTGGGCTATACTCCTGGGGTCCTCTATGCCCTCTGGCTCCTACAGTCTTTCACCAGTTCCCTGAGCTCTGAGGGGAGGGACCCTCAGAGATTTTCTGTGTCTGCACTGCTCCCCTCTGCTGCTAAAGGAAGCCTCTCTGATTATGACTGGACAAGGCACCAAAAAGTAGAGTGGAATACCATTAGGAATCATTTCATTGATTTTTTTTCCCCAGTCGAGTTTAGTTCTGCCCTACAAATCTGTGGGCTATCCAGTCTCCAGTTCCTGGTCACCCAGGAGTGTTGGTATGAGCTTACTCTCTTGGCATGGGCCTCGAGTTAAACCAGATGTCACTTAGCCATTCCCGCAAGCTCTGCATCACCATTGCCCCGGCACATCTTGGCAGCAGGCAGCACAGATTGCAGAGTGAGATTTTGTTGCTGAGTTGGTGTCCTAGAATATAGGGGTTCCATAAAGGCACCAGCTTGACCTCTCTATACTCAGTGAACTGTGTTGATATTGTGGCAGCAGGGTCCCACTGTCAATTTCAGAGAGAGAGACCCTCTGTTCTAGCTTTAGCCTGGGTGTTTAGGGATCTCCATGAGACCCCACTCCACCCCCACATCTACCCCTACTCCCTGGCTAACAGCTCAACCAAATGCAACAACCTTTCAAAGGCTTTCATGGCTACAGAAGATGGCCAGTTCAGAATTCATATCTTCCTAATGTTCAGACTTGAGTATGGAAACCATAAAACATTTTCCAAAGGTTTCTAGGTGTGGATTTCACAACTATAATATATCTGAAATATAGACATAATTAAATTACCATATGTAATAGTGGATTTAAAGTTTTTAAATTAGGATATTTCTCCAGCAAAACTGAAGTTCTCTGATCTGCCTACTTTAAAAAAATAAAAATAAAGTTTTCACTCTATGAGCAGAAATGTACTAGTTAAGGGCTGACTTTACCACATGTACCATGAAGCCCAAATAATGGTTGTTTAAATAAAATAGGATTAATTTCTCTTCTTTTAGTACTTAACAGGAAGTGCATAAAATGTTCTATGTTGGTGGAGTGATGTTATGGTACCATCAGTGCCTTCTGTGAGTCCCTCTTTAGGCTGTTACATCCATCCGGCCTGCAGAAGAACGATAGCTTTCTAACCACGAAGTCCAAATCCAGATTCTCAGCATGAGGAAAAGAGAAAGAAAGAGAAAACTGAGCTCGTCTCAAGATCAGAACTTTGGGAAACTCTTCTTTTATATAATTGGTCAGAATTGTGTCACCTGGTCCCTCTGCCAGAAGAGAGGAAAGGAGGGGCTGCAGGCCTGAGAGAGCTCCTGTCTGGATTGGCTGGCTTCAGTCTCCTGTTCTGCAGCAGGAGAAGGGTTCTGAGGTGCAGTCTCCTGCAGTCTTGTTGCTGAGCCTGGGGATCATCTGCCCTCCCCTTCTCTTGCCACTGCTTACATTTGTTTAGCTTCTAACTCTCTGACTCACTGTAGAAGGAAGTGTCAGCTTTCACTCAGCCTTTACTCTTCCGTGAAAGGAAATGTCTACTGGGGTAATCTTGTTTTTAGTTTTGAAGACTTTTTCATTAAAGAGTAATCTTTTCTAATAACTCTCTCTTGCACAGTTAACAAAAGTCTAAAATTCAACTTAAATAAAAGAAGGTAATCTGTTCTGTTAGATTTTTCTTCTCAGAGGGCTTTGTAACAAGATGCTCTTAACCTAGCTATGTTAATAGGTTTCACACATTGTTCTCCATCTAGGTTATTTGATGTTACTCTTGCTACATAGGTTATATTAGAGTCACTGCTTCACTGATATTAGCTTCTCGAAGGAAAAGGTTGGTCTTCATTCATCTCTATTATGCTTTGAGTGATTATTTTTCAGATACAAAGATCTGAATCAGGAGTTGTAGTGAGCTGGAGATGTGGATTTCAGTGATACAGTGGTGATACAAGACCCAAGGTTTAGTTCACACACACACGCACGCGCACACACACACATACATCAGTCACACATATACAAAGGGAGTCACTTGTATATCAAAAGACCCTTCAGTGCTTGTTGTAGTAAATAAAAAAGAGTGTTTTGGACTATATAATGTTATTTATTAGCCCTAAGGTTATCAGTAGTGTTATTTAACCTGCAATCACAAATGATAAATTATAGACACCTGTTAGATTTTATGTTTGGGCCAGGCAAATATTTTACGTAAGCTGGCTCAATAACCTCACTATCTATCTCCCAGCTCCCATCAAATGCCATCCATCTTAATCCTCCTCTTCCAGTCTACCTTCCATACCTAATCCCATGGCATTTGCTGTATTCTTCATCTGGGCCTTTTCATGCTGTTATTGGAGTCCTTCCTCTCAGCCCAGGTGGTTTCTTCTCCACCTGATGCCACCCATTGTGGCATCCTCCTTTTTCTTCTCTTCTTGTTCTTCCATCCTTTTCCATGATTCTCTCTTGAATCCAAAAGCCCAGGAATCTTAGCCACGCCTATCCCTTTCTGCCCTGCCCAGGTATAAGCTGTTTAATCAACCACTCAGGTATAATGACTTAGGCAGGTTTACACAAGGATTGGTTTAACCAGATCTTGAGAGCCAGCATCAAACCAACCTCCAACAAGTGTTTCACTATAACACCAAACTATTTGTAAAGTTTCTGAAAGAAGAGATTCCATGTGTTAGGATAAAGCACAGATCATGCCTAGACTATCCGAAGTGAAGCCAGTGCTGAGCGAAAAGAGAGGCAGTGAGAGCAGAGTGTGGCCTGGTGTGCAGAGAGGAGGAAGATCTGAAAAGGAATATTGCTCAGGGCTTACTGTTTACTTAGTTGTTTTGAAATGAGACAGAGAAAGGGAACAAGCAAAGCTCTTATACATACTGAATTTACTTATAAAGAATGTGGTCAACAGGGCCAACCAACCTGGGCTGGTCTTTGCAAATTTTACTTTCCCAATACTTAAGTCCCATCGACCAAAGGTCATTTTTCTCTCTGAATCGGGTTTCCTGTATGAGCATAAAGAATCCTTATTATGTTTATGTTAAAATTTTCAAATGTCTTTATGCATATGATCCATTTTAAGACTTGATGAAAATCAGAGCTTAAACAGCTATGCATATAATTCCATGACACACACACACACTTACTTAGTAAGAGCAATGAAGGAGAAGGGGGAGAGGGAGGAAGAAAATGGAGAAAAATATTAAATAAAGGCTTCTCTGTTATCTCCTCACTTCTCACTTTGTTATTTGATTTTCTCAAGTATCTTACAGAGAATTTGTACAAATGTAGCAATATCTTAACGTGTTGTTTTTCTCTATTCTCATAAAATAGGTACAAATTGAGACTGAGGTTCAATTTGTAGATCTTATTTTGTAATAAGAAATTGCAGTAGAACCAAATTTCAGTTCTGAAAATGCAGAAATATGTGTTTTAATAATGAGGTCCAGAGACAAATTAAGGGCATTCAAAATTTGTTAAAAGTGTTAATGAAATGTGTTTTCCATTTGTGTCAGTAACATAACCTTGTTGCATCCACCGGCTCCTTCCCCCTTCCTCACAGCTTATCTTGTCTGTCAGTCAACAATTGAGTGGCTTCTCTGTTTTAGCCGCTGTGAATAACACTAAAGTGAACGTGGAAGTGCAAATGTATCTACATGACCCCTCTTTTAGCTTTTTAGATGTATACTGGGAGAGAGGTGTAAGTTTTATGTTATATATGGTTTACCATTTAAAATAAACTACCTGCCCAGTATGAAGCCAGTAAAAAGTTTGTAGTGTTAGGAAAAAGTGTATCATTATTAAAAAGCTGAGGTATTTTAGACAAATACATGCACTGCTTTCCTTGTTTCTTATGTCCTTACCTGAGCAAATTCATCTACAATCCAAATATGCCAAATAAATAAATACCCATAGAGCTTTGTGAGGTAGGAAAGGAAAGATAAGATGGATGCCTTATGAGAATAGATTGTTTTAAGCACATAATATATCCTTATGATGGTTTCCGCTCCCTCTACTCCTCCTAGTTCCTTTCTACCTCCCCTTCTATCCAGAGCCATTTCTTTCCTGTCTCTCATTAGAAAACAAACAGGCTTCTAAAGGATAATAATAAAATGTAACAAAATAAAATATAATAAGATAAAATAAAACTACCATATTGGAGTTGGACATTGCCACTCTTTTTTTTTAAGTTAAAGAATTCCTCACTCTTGAAATTGTGACAGAAAGTAGGCATTGATTCTGATTCATCCTCTGTTAGTGAGTCAAAGTGCAGCTTTTTAGCATTGCATTCTTTTGTTGAAAAGGATTTCATAATCCGTCTTTAGCCAACAGTGCTTCTTCACTGTCAGCGTTAAGTTGCATGTCTATTGTAAGTGCATTCTAAATTGACCAGATCGCTGTTGTCTCAATTTACAGCATGGCGAGGCTGGTGTGTTCCTATAGGCAAGTAAATAGGGTGGTGAGGAGTCTGAGGAACGTGTCATGCTGACAGAACTGGGGCTGCGTTATCTGAAAACACACAGCAAAGACAGAACCATCACCCTTGCCCTCTGATGTGTGAGTGACAAATACATGAGAGGGGCTTACTTGAAACATGAATGTAAGTGACAGGGCAAAGTTCTGTTTCCTCTACACCCCCTCCCTGGGAAGTCCTTCTGTAAAAAGAAGGTAGCTTACTTCCTGTCTTGAAAATTACATGAGCAATGCCTTCTTGGTGGTCTCTGGGACATTCTTAAAGCCTTTAGACTTTAAGGAATCCAATTTAGAAACTACCGATGAAGGCCTTAACCATATATATTTTTTTAAATTCATTATTCTCAATGTTTATTTTTTACTGTAATTGTTCAATATCAAAAATAAGCCATCAAAAGATTCTGAGCAGGAGAATGACCTGGTTTGTTTGTATTTAGAAAGCTCACTGTGGTGACAGGATAATCAGAGTTGTGTTCCCTGGAGCAGAGTGGTTCAGAGGCTGCTGCGCCATCAGTCATTTCTTGTGGTGTAGGCAAAAATGGTTAAAGATTACGTGTTAAAGAAAATTTAAACAACTCTTGAGAAAAAGAATTAAAAGCCTCTTCGGGGTCAGTTTAGGAAGAGTGAAGTCTGAATGAATTCTCAGCTTCATCACTGTGAGGACTGAGTAAATGATGTTGACCTTGGCAGAGGTCTAGATGGAATGGTGGGAGGAACTACAAATTTGGTGGGAACAGTCTTGGTTTTAGTGTCAGAAGTTAACTGTTAACTCAGATATATCTCCACTAAGTGGTATAATAACAAGCACTTATAAACTTGGAAATAGAGCTTAAGACAGTTTGAGCTAAAGAAATACCTTCAGGAGACATAGCTGTAAATAAGACAGGAAAAGCCATGAAGCCCAGGGAGCCAGGAAATCAGCTACAAAGACATACAAGGAAGCAGTCAATGGAAGAAAAACTTCATGAGTCCTTCCAATTTCTTAACAGCTTAAAAGTATATCATAGAGCAGCACAGACAGAGAAAGAACAGAAATGTTTTAGATGTATTGCCCTTGACATTGGTAATATTTTAGTAAAATTATTATAAAGTTTCTACTAAAATAATGCAGTATTTTTATAACCAAGAATATCTGGGGTCTTTATGTATTTATTTGAAACTTGTTTGGTCTGAGTACTTTTTCTTTCATCTTGCCTTGTATTCATGAACTGACTGTGTCAGCCTTGACTTTAACCAGGACAAATTGATTATATGTCTCACTAAAAATAATTCCCCATTTAAATAAATGTCATCCTTCTTTAAATGTTAGAACTTATACCCTCCTTCTGCATTTGCTTACCTAAGGAAATGCAACATCACCCCAAGTACAAAGACCATCTTTCATGGACTACTTTGATAAGCAAGACTTCAAGAACAAGAGTCACGAAAATTGTGACCAGAGCATGCGTGAGCCCTGTCCTGCGTCAAACAGTGTTTTCCCTGACAACTGGAGAGTTCCTCAAGACGGAGACTTCGACTTTGTAAGTGCATTTTCTTTCTCCCATTTTTCTTTCTTCATCACATTGAGTGACATAGTTCATAAATGAGGACAGTATATTTATGAATTACAGACTATAGCCATAGCTATGGCTAGAATTGTAGCTTACTTACAGAACTGTACTAACAGCAAAATGTAAATATTGCTGAATAGGTCAGCTTAAACTTAGAGAAACATTTAGGCCCTCTAAAATACTGTAAATGATAACCATTTTAGTTATCAAAATAAATCATGCAGAGTCAAAATACTCCAACAAGACATGCACATGGACTTTAATCTCATGACCTAGACACTGAAAATTAACTGGAGCCAATGTAAATTATACTTGATTTTTTTCATTAAAATTGTGTCTATGTAGCATAGAGCTTTAATATAAAATTGTGTCCTAGTGTGTATTTTGTTATATTTTCTTTATTTCTTCTACTTGGCTCATTATTGTTTCTGTTAAGAATGCAAAGAACACAGAAAAATCATTTTAATGTACTTGTTTCCAGAACTTGAAAAGCAGTCCTTTGATTTATTTGATGAAACAAAATAAAAATTGCAGTAAAATTTTACTTCAGCAAGTTTTAAATAATTTGTTATTTCTGCAGAATATTTTGGAAAAGTTATTTTTCAAATAAAATTATAATCCTCTATAATTATTTATTAATAAACAACACTTATAAGCAAAATGTATATAGATGCATATCTTAAAATTTTAAGTAGTATTAACCATTTTTCTTAGATGTCATGAGAAATACTTTGGGATTATAATTATTTTAAAATAATGACTTTTCTTATTTCCTTTTGTTTTTTAATTTATTTATTTTTTAGTAATTACACTTTATTCACTTTGTATCCCGCCTGTAGCCCCCTCCCTTATTCCCTCCTAATCCTACCCTTCCTCCCTCATCTCCTCCCATGCCCCTCCCCAAATCCACTGATAGGAGAGGTCCTCCTCTCCTTCCCTCTGACCCTAACCTATCAGGTCTCATCAGGACTGGCTGCACTGTCTTCCTCTGTAGCCTGGTAAGGCTGCTTCCCCATCAGGGGGAGGTGATCAAAGAGCCAGACATTGAGTTCATGTCAGAGGCAGTCCCTGTTCCCATTACTAAGGAACCCATTTGGAGACTGAGCTGCCATGGGCTATATCTGTGCAGGGGTTCTAGGTTATCTCCATGCATGGTCCTGAGTTGTGGTGTCCGTATCAGAAAAGACCGCTGTGCCCAGATTTTTTGATTCTGTTGCTCTCCTTGTGGAACTCCTCTCCCTTCCAGGTCTTTCTATCTCCCCCTTCTTTCATATGATTCCCTGCACTCTGTCCAAAGTTTGGCTATGAGTCTCAGTATCTGCTTTGATACCCTGCTGGGTAGAGTCTTTCAGAGGCCCTCTGTGGTAGGCTCCTGTCCTGTTCCCTGTTTTCTCCTTCTTCTGATGTCCATCCTGTTTGCCTTTCTGAGTGGGGATTGAGCATCTTTTAAAAATCACTTATTTTTGTATATGTATTTGTGTCCTTGTGTGTGTGTACATGTATGCACATGTGTTCACACATGTGTGTTTAGAAACCAGAATATAGGGATCAGTTCTCACATCCTACCATGTGATTTCCAGGTTTTGTACTTGGGCCACTGGGCTTGGTGTTAAGTGCCATTTGCTGACCTGGAATTATAAATATTTTAAATTTTGAATACTTTTCTTCTAAATATCTGATTACTTCAGTTTTTTTTTAAATAAGGTATTAAAATGTAAAATTCCCTCTTCCATAAATTTAGTAATAATTACTAGTAAATATTACTACAGGTTATCCTGAAAATAGTTTCAATATCTGTTTAGTGTTTTTTCAATACTGAAGAACTTAGTAAAAACAAAATCTGTATTTCTTTTGTTCTGCTAAGATTTCATTTTAAGCCATCTACTTCAAAAATACATAAATTATTTAGAATGCTGACATTCAAACTGTAAATCTTTCATGCACATGATAAATAATGTAGAATATTTAGCATTGAAGAATTCTGTCTGATCTCAGAGTGAATCTTAATAGCCTCTTGGATGGCTTAAAATAAGCAAGCAATGGTAGTAGATAAGATACCACAGATAAAAAAAATAGCAAATAAGATTATTGAATTCTGCTTCAGTGGTCTTTGGAATCCTCCTCACACTTAATGGCTTAAGTGTTTTAAGATCATGTTTATTTACTGGTTTATTTTTGGGTGTGCACAGGCATTTTTGGCTACTGCACACATTTGGATGTCAGGACAATCTAGAGTAGTCAGTACTCTTTTTCTTCTATGTAGGTCCCAATGTATGAATATTTTGCCAGGCCTAGCTTTAGAAAAATGTTTCATTTGCTCATCATTTTATGGAATAGCATTGTGGCTGGGTTGGGTTTCTCAAATGACTTCAGGAATTTACAAGCTTGACAAAGGCAGCTGAATGACCTCTAAATTTATCTGTTCTGATTTCTGGCAGATATGTTACATGGCTACGATTCCGTGATTTCCTACAATACCCTTAGACAGGTTCTCCACTTAATATCCATAGATGATTTATGCAGCAGTGGAGGCTTTAGAATACAATGAGAACAGAAGTTACAGTCCTCTTGACCTTGACATGGAATATTTCTATTGTAGACACAGTCAATTTAGAATACCATCAGAAACAGTGTTCTTAACCAGGGCATTGAAAATAAGATGCTGCTTGCAAGGGTGGTTCAATATACAGAAATCCATCAATGTAATCCGCCATATCAACAAACTGAAGGAGGAAAACATGATCATCTCCTTAGATGCTGAAAAAGCATTTGACAAAATCCAACACCCATTCATGTTTAAAGTATTGGAGAGATGAGGGATACAAGGCACCTACCTAAACATAGTAAAGGCAATATACAGCAAGCCTATAGCCAACATCAAACTCAATGGAGAGAAACTTGAATTAGTCCCACTGAAATCAGAGACAAGGCAAGGCTGCTCACTCTCTCCATATCTCTTCAATTTAGTACTTGAAGTCCTAGCTAGAGCAGTAAGACAACTAAAGGAGATCAAAGGGATACAAATTGGAACGGAAGAGGTCAAAATTTCACTATTCACAGATGATATGGTATTATATGTGAACAACCCCAAAAATTCAACCAGAGAACTCCTTCAGCTGATAAATGCCTTCTAACAGCCTCAGAAAAGAGCATAAATGAGGAGAAATAAAAAGAAGGGTTTCCTGGAGATAAGCTAAGAATTGTTAAGAATCACAGTGGTAGAGACGTGTGACACAGTCAAGAGGAAGCATGGACAGACGTTGTGTGTGACTTGGTACCGTGCTTTCCTCACTGTGTAAGGAAGCAGACTGAAGGCAAGATAGATTTCCACCTGGCACTAACTGTGGACCACAGGGGAGATCTGGTCATGTTCATGCTCTTGTTTGTCTCACACAGAATGATGAAAAATGTGACTCAGTGTAAAGTGTGCTAAGGGCCTCTCTCAATGCTATATTTCAAGGCAGCTTTCCAACAGAGAACTGAATTTTGTGGGTTTCTTTGTCTGTTTCATAGAAGGTTCTTAAAATAAGCCAAAATTGTTTTGTCCAGTTTTTCAAGATATAAAATGTTTATCCTTTGCTTTTTCTTTTTTATAATGTATTCCTTTTGTATCCCATTGTAGCCCCCTTTCTCATCTCCTACCTGTCCCATCCTCCCTCCCTTGTCCCCCTGCCTATCCACTTTCCCTAGTCCATTGAAAGGGGGAGTTCTCCCCTGCCATCTGATCCTGGCTTATCAAGTCACATCAGTACTGCCTAGGTCCCCTTCCTTTGTGGCCTGGCAAGACCGCATTGCCAGGGTGAAGTGATCAAAGAGCAGGCAACTGAGCTCATGACAGAGGCAGCCCTGCTCCCCTTACCCTGGAACCCACATGGAGACTGAGCTGCCCCTGAGCTACATTTTAGCAGGGGGTCTAGGTCCTCTCCATCCATGGTCCTTGGTTGATTCATCAGTCTCTGCAGGGCCTGTTGGGCTCAGATATTTTTAGCTTTGTTGGTCTGCTTGTGGACCTCCTGGCCCCTCCGGGTCCTTCTATCTCCCTCTTCTTCCATAAGACTCCCTGCACTCTGCCCAAAGTTTGAGTGAGAGTCTCAGCATCTGCCTCAATACCCTTTGAGTGCAGCCTTTCAGAGGACCCTCTATACTAGACTCCCATCCTGTTCCTTCTCTTCCACTGTTTCTGGTGTCTATCCTGTTTGCCGTTCTGAATGAGATTTAAGCATCCTCCCTAGGGTCTTCCTTGTTGTTTAGCTTCTTTGGGTCTGTAGATTTTAGTATGGTTATCTTATATTTTATGGCTAATATCTACTTATAAGTGAGTATATACCATATGTGTCTTTCTAGTTCTGGGTTACGTCATCCAGGATGATCCATTTGCCAGCAAATTTCATGATTTTCTTGTTTTTAATTGCTAGTAGTATTCCATAGTATAAATGAACCAGTTTCTGTGTCCATTCTTCCGTTGAGAGACATCTGGGTTGTTTCCAGATTCTAGCTATTACAAATAAAGCTGCTATAAACATGGTTGAACAAATGTCCTTGTTGAATGGTGGAGCATCTTTCAGGTGTATGCGCAGGAGTGGTATACTGGATCTTGAGGTAGAGCTATTCCCAATTTTCTGAGAAAGTGTCAGATTGATTTCCAAAGTAATTGTGCAAGTTTACACTTCCACCAGCAATAGAGGAGGGTTCCCCTTTCTCCACATCTTCTCCAGCATGTGTTGTCACTTAACTTTTTTATTTTAGCCATTCTGAAGGGAATAAGATGGAATCTCAGAGTTGTTTTGATATGCATTTCCCTGATGACTAAGGACGTTGAGAATTTAAGTGTTTCTCTGCCATTAAGTATTCCTTTGTTGAGAAATCTGTTTAGCTTTGTGCCCCATTTTTATTCGGATTATTTGGCTTGTTGGTATCTACTTTCTAAGTTCTTTATATATTCTAGATATTAGCCTTTTGTCGGAAGTAGGTTGATGAAGATCCTTTCCCAGTCTGTAGGCTGTCGTTTTGTTCCTTCTGCCTTATCAAGAAACAAGAGGGAATACCCAACTGTCTTGAGATATTCAGAGCAGGTTCCTAAGAGCTCTCAGAAAGTCACCTGCTACGCAGGTGTGCTCACTAAGAAGCATTTTTTTGCCTTAAAGTCTATATGCAATGTAATTTCTATATTGTCTTTTAAAAATTTAGCATTTATGTTTTGAATTTTCTGTGAATTGTTTCATTATGTTCTTGGATATAATGAAATAGCAATAGAATTTATAGCTTGGGTAATTGGAAAGTTACTAGATAGATAGATAGATAGATAGATAGATAGATAGATAGATAGATAGATAGATAGATAGATAGATAGATAGATAGATAGATAGAATATATTTGGGCTAGTTAAGCTGATTATTTTAAAGCTGGTTTTAAAATGTCAGAGAGGGGTGTCTCTTTGCAGTGTATCATTAAAGATGTCCAAAACATATACAGAAGGCAGATCTGTTTATTTATAGCACTAGTCTGATGTTTTGAGTTTGTTAGAATAATTTCCAAAACATCCTTAGCATCCAGATTGTTTAAATAGTGTGCATGTAGATCTTGTTTTTCAAAAGTTACAGTATCACATTGAAATAAATATTTGTGGTAATGTAAAGACTTTGTAATAGGATCAAATATTTGAAAGCCATCTGTTCCAATTTTTTTAAAGGAAGATGGGTTGAAAATAATTACTAGTATAAGTGGAATTAGGTAAATCAACTATCTTTTGTTTTAGCCCAAGCTGATTATAAGTTAGCATTTTCTTGATTACTCTGATTCTTAAACACTTTGTGTTGTTTATTTGAGCTAAGATTTATAAAAAATCCTCTAGCACTGGAGGATTAAAAATTGCAGTAATCATGGCAGAAAACAAGCAAACACACTCCTCCAAGTGTAAACTGGTCTTGGTGTTCCACAGCCCTATGTCTGATTCCTGGGTTTCCAAATCTGTTTGGTTGTAACTGCAGGTCTCAACCTGTGGGTCATGAGCCCTTTGGCAAACTTTTGTCTTCAAAAATATTTACACCGTGATTCAAAACAGTAGCAAAAGTACAGTTATGAAGTAGCAATGAAAATAATGTTACAGTTGGGGATGAGCACAGCATGAGGAACTGTATTAAAGTATCGCAGCATTAGGAAGGTTGAAAACCGCTGGATGTAGAAAAAGCAAGCAAAATAAGTCATGTCTGAAAAATGCAGAAAACAGCAAACCCAGAAAAAGAATGAGGTCATAATGAGCCTTTAAGGGTTTTTCCTGTGTTCTTCTTGGAGGGTCCTTCACCCTTTTCCTTGTCAGCAGTTGTGAAAGGGTAATTAAGAGACAAGTCTGTAGACAGTAGAAGCCCAAGAGAAGCTAGTGGCCAAGCCAGCCTGGAGAACACTCTAGGAACCGGCCTGAGCAGCCCTCAGCCAGGCTTTCAGATGCTTTCATGGGCTTTTTCTCTTCCCTTTTAAAAAGAATGTGGCTAAAAGCTTTTTACACTCAAAGGACTGTTTTTTCAGTTCTTCTTTGGACTGCGGAAACTACTCTAATTGGGTACTTAAGCACATTGTCATCAATTAGCTTTGCATTAATTAAATAATTATTGTCAACTATTTCCAGATGTGGGCAAGAGTATTAGCAGAGTATGAAAAGACAACTGTAGGTGCTTTAGATTTCTTTTTATGGGGTACAGAAGAAATAAACTCATAAACTCTCCGGTGTTGTGCAAGCGGCCCGGGTGAGTTTATGGTTACAGGTGTACCTGTGGTCTGAGGCCAGCCTATGTGGCACATTGAGCTTTCACTGCTCAGTTGGTCCTTATGGAGCCAACAGGAAATTAAAATTAATGAGAAGCTTGCACTTCCAAATACTTGCAGTATTCTTGCCTATTCTTTGCCAGCTCACGAAATTGTGTTGGCAGTATGTCCAACAGATGGAGTGGTACGTGCAGAGTTGTGTCATGTGATTGTCTAGCTCAGTAGGATTTGTGTCAGATTTTGACTGTATGTCTACTGAGACAATTTAAGTGAATCATAACCTCTTTTGAAAAGGAAAGTAGCTTCCTTCAAAGTGTCTTTGTGCCCATAGAAAATAATGTGAATGGTAGACAGAAGTGCTAGATTCTGCTGATCCATAGGAGTTAAAGGTTAGATATTTGGAGGCTCAAAATGACTCCACTGGTTCCTTAGGTATCATTTAAAGCATCTAGCAACCTAACGTAAAGTTTCTGCTTTCTTATTTCTAAATATGATATTTGAAGCACAGTTCCTGAAATTTTCTTTGATGGTTGTCTCCAGGCAAAATCAACTGAAACATTAAGCTAATTTTGCTTATTTAGATAATTACTGCTTAGGTTAAAACTCATTCTGGGATCATTTCCTTACAAATTAAAGTGAGCAGCCCGTACTTACTGGGTTAATTAAGTAGAAGGTGCAGGTGCACTATGTGGTTTCTTGTCACCGTATTGGAATTTATTACGATGTTTAAAGCATATGGGAAAAAGAAAAATGTCCCATTAAAAAAGCTCTAGAAAGCAAAACCTTTCCTCACAGCAATTTGTTCTTTTAAGTATAATTTACTTAGAAGATTGTGTTGGAAAAATTGGCTACTTTACATTAACAACAAATATATTGTTCTCCAAACACATATTTGTGTTAATGTTTATGTCTGGAAAGTCATTTTGCCTCTGAGGGCTTTCTGTTCAGATACTTAACTGTGGCTATTTAGTCAGTATGCATCAAGGACTGCTAGAGTGATTACATGGAAAGATGTTGATCACTAGTGAATTTTAGGATCAAAGTATTAGACAGTCTAATTCATCATTTTTAAATTTAAAACTGGTTTCCCCTAATGTTTACCTCTTGAAATAAACCATGACATTTAAAATAAGCTTTTAGAACTTATTGAGGACACCACAACTATATCAGTTTGTATCATGAGATGAAGTCTTTTTTTTAATACTTTCTAATTTTTTGAGGTTATAGTAACATCATTTTTCCAGCTTCTTTTCTTTTCTCCAGTTTTCCCATACAGCCACTTTATCAAATTCATGGGCTCTCTTTTAAAATTGCTGTTACATATATATGTATGTATATATGCATGTATATATATATGTGTGTGTGTTCCTAAATATGGAAATATAAAATGCTCAGTCCATATAAATTTACTTGTATATATATATGGGATCAGGTTACTTTTTACTTGAACTGCATAAATGAAAATGCACTTAAATGCAAATGTAGCTTTTTACCTTTATGATTACTTCAGATACCTGGCTTTCTGGTGTATACCTTTGGCAGGAGTGGGTCTTTTGGAGACTGTTGGCTTGCTGGCGTGGTTTAACTGATACTAATACTTTTTTCTTTCTTCATTCTGATATTAGATTAACTGATATTTCCATTCTCTTCCTTCCTTCTTCATTAAATACAAAGCCTTAAAGGGTTAGATTCTTTCTGGTGGATAATTTTGTAATAAATAGCACCTTTTAAAAAATCCCAACTCTAACTGGGCATCTTGGCATGCACCTGTATCTCTCAGGAAGCTGTGATAGGAAAACTTTATTCAAGGACTAGGCTATATTAGAAATCTATGTCTTTTAATAACACAAACCCAAACTTATGTGTCTTGGCCCAAAACCAGAGTATTTCTGACTTCATAACTGTTCCACAATGGGAAAAATATTTTCTTTTTTTTTTCTTATTTCTTTTTCACCCCCAAAAAGGGTTTCTCTGTATAGCCCTGACTCTCCTGGACTTGCTTTTTGTAGACCAGGCTAGCCTCAAACTCACAGAGATCTGCCTGCCGCTGCCTCCCTGAGAGCTGGGATAACAGGCGTGTGCCACTGCACCTGGAAGAGAAACATTTTCTTCTCATAATTGTAGACAGATTTTTATCGCAGCCTATGAAAGGAAATGGCAAAGTAATAGTGTATACTGAAAAGATGAAAATATATTGATGACATTGATTAGGAGAAAACCTTTATTTTCTTTATGAATTAAACAATGTGCTTATTAATGCTTAATATTCAGTATATTGTTAGCTGAGTATCTTGAATGAGATAGGGTCTCAATGTCATCTAGGACCACAGGGTGGCCTTAAACTCTTCAACCTGCCTTAATATCCTAAGTGCTGAAATTACAGGAATTTCACACTTGAAATTGCTTTACATAGGGTTAAACATTTAACTGTTTTTGTCCTATGAACACTAAAATATGTTCCTGCCAACTTATCTCCATAAGGCACAATAGAAATGGTACAAATAAGTTCTCCCTTTAAAGAAAGCATTGAGTCACAAGTAAAGTCTGCAAGCGAGTCCTAGCTTCCTATTTTCCTTCACTGTAGGCTTATGAAGTATAATGTGCCCAAACTAAACATATTCTTTACAACGCCTGGCATCTGGGTGAGGAAGTTCAATGGTGTGCGCCTCGGCTCTCTCTGCCGCTTCCACTCTTTCGTTTTTGTTTTTCTAGATAGGGTTTCTTTATGTAGCCTTGGCTGTCCTGGACTCATTTTGTAGACCAGGCTGGCCTCCAACTCACATGATGCCCCTGCCTCTGCCTCCCTGAGCGCTGGGATCACAGGAGTGTGTCAGCACGCCCGGCTCTCTTCTGTTCCTCTTTTATTTTTAATTGTTATTTTTATTACAACATATTCACTTTGTATCCCAGCTGTAGCCCCTCCCTCATCTCCTCCTGGTGCCACCCTCCCTCCCTCTACCTCCCCTATGTTCCTCCCCTAGTCCACTGATAAGGTAGGTCCTCTTCCCCTACTATCTGACCCTAGCCTATCAGGTCTCATCAGGACTGCGTTGATGTGCTAGAAATCCATCTTTGAAGTCATTTTATGTTTTCTAAAACTTCGTTAACTGTGAACATCTTTCTGTGTTCTGTGTCAATCATTCTTACATGTGAGAACTTCTTCCCTGTCCAGAGTCACTCCCCTTCCTCTCTTGATCTCCTGTTAAGCTGTCAGGCCAGCACTGACCAGTGTACTCTGGAGCGCTTTGCTGGAGTTCATGGTAGGATATTGCTGAGCAAACAGTAAATTGTGGAACTTGCCATCTGGGGCTTCCAGTAGGGATTTACTCCTAATTCTTTGGGCAGTGGGATTTCTACCAAACCCTTACCAAATTTGTGTTCTAGAGCCAAAGCGAAATGCTGGAAAGATAGGTAACAACTCAGATGGAGTAGTCACATTAGGGAAGGGTAGCAGGAGTACAGAGGAGACTGCAGAAATCATGAGCATAACCAGCTGTGTGTACGGAAGCACACTTTTAAAAAGAGTTTCTGATGTGAAGATTTAAGAGGATGATGTTGCCATAGTGTGAAGTAAGAATAGAGAAAGAAGGAAGAATAGGCTGGAGAGCAGCTTCTGACCTTTGTGTATGTACTAAGTGTGCAGTGCCTGGAGGAAATGTACCCAGTATAACATTGAGACTGTGGGTTGGAACTCTGAGTTAGAGAATAATTGGTATTGAAAGAACAAAGGAAGTAATTTAGAGAGCGCCTTGAAGTAAAGAAAGATGGTTACCAAGAATGAATTTATCAGGAACCCCAGGTCTAAGGTAGGCAGAGCAGTTTACAGAGGAAACACATTCTCCAGCCAGGGTTATATGCTAAATGAACCAAAGTTAATTCAGTGTAGACAGTTCAAAGCTGCTACCTGAGAATTCCCCAGGGATGAAGTGTTGCTGTTTGGGTATGAACTGGAAGATTATTTGCCTAAATAGAATTAAAGGAATATTTTCAGCTATTGAGTCTTTTCTTAACAGTTCCTTAAAGATTAACCCTGGTGTCCCAGATATAAATAAGTTATATAAGTACTTTTTAGATAGTTGCAGCTAATTAAGTATATTCCTAAACTAGCACCTCAGATATGCATACACTTCAAAGCATGTAATTAGCATGAAATTTTCCAAGTTTCTTAGCACAAATTTGCTTTTGGTTCAGAGTTACACTTTCAGAGTCAACCTTTATAAGGCAAATAGACAAGCAAGTTAAGAACTATTTCTTTGGAGATACAAAGTAACTACTTTTCAAATGAAATCTCATTATATAATTCCTTATTGCACAAATGAAATTGAGTGAATGTGTGAATAATTGGTGCCACATGTAAACTACACTAGTTTCTTAATAGTATGAAACTAAGTGTTTCACACAAAACAGTTTGGAAAAGTAGATGCTAACTGAAGTTTTACCTTTGGAAGGACCTTAAGACTAAATTGTTGTTGACTGCTCTTGCGGGCTAAACTACTGCATGGCAGTCACTGACAGTCACTACTGCTTACTCAAAACTGACTTCAAAAGCCAATGGTTTCATTTTTATTATTTTTTTAACTTTTCATTTCCATCTGATCCATCCATCTATGGATGAAATAAATAGCTGTCACTGCCTGTGCCCATCAGTGCTTTTTTAAGCAGTGTCTAGTTATACATACACACACACAAACACACACACATACACTCACTATATATATGATGCATGCTTACCATTTACGTACAAATTTCATGATTTCCTTGTTTTTTATTGCTGAGTAGTATTCTATTGTGTAAATGTACCACAATTTCTGTATCCATTCCTCAGTTGAGGGGCATCTGTTTTGTTTCTAGCTTCTGGCTATTACAAATAAAGCTGATACAAACATGGTTGAGCAAATGTCCTTGTTGTGTACTTGAGCATTTTTTGTATATATGCCTAAGAGTGGTATAGCTGGATCTTGAGGAAGCAGTATTCCTAGTTGCCTGAGAAAGCGCCAGATTGATTTCCAGAGTGGTTGTATAAGTTTACATTCCCACCAGCAATGGAGGAGGGTTCCCCTTTCTCCACAGCCTCTTCAGCATGTGTTGTCACTTGAGTTTTTTAATCTTAGCCATTCTGATGGGTGTAAGGTGAAATCTCAGGGTCCTTTTGATTTGCATTTCCCTGATGAGTAAGGATGTTGAGCATTTCTTTTAAGTGTTTCTCTGCCATTCGATATTCCTCTATCGAGAATTCTCTGTTTAGCTCTGTTCCCCATTTTTAAAAATTGGATTGCTTTTTAACTTCTTGAGTTCTTTATATATGCTGGATATTAGCTCTCTGTCAGATATAGGGTTGGTGAAGATCCTTTCCCAATCTGTAGGTAGTCATTTTGGTCTGACAACAGTGTCCTTAGATTTACAGAAGCTTTTCAGTTTCATGAGGTCCCATTTATTGATTGTTGCTCTTAGAGCCTGTGCTGTTGGTGTTCTGTTTATGAAGTTGTCTCCTGTGCCAATGAATTTCAGGCTCTTCCCCACTTTTTCTTCTAACAGGTTTAGTGTGTCTGGTTTTATGTTGAGGTCTATGATCCACTTAGACTTTAGTTTTGTGCAGGGTTATAAGTATGGATCTGTTTCCATTTTTCTACGTGTAGCCATCCAGTTAGACCAGCACCATTTGTGGAAGATGCTATCTTTTTCCATTGTATGGTTTTGGCCTCTTTGTCAAAAATCAGGTGTCCATAAGTGTAGGGATTTATTTCTTCTATTTGGTTCCATTGGTCCACCATTCTGATTCTATGCCAGTACCATGCAGTTTTTATTACTGTTGTTCTATACTACAGCTTGAGATCAGGGATAGAGATACCTCCAGAAGATCTTTTATTGTACGGGATTGTTTTAGCAATTCTGAGTTTCTTGTTATTCCATATGAAGTTGAGAATTTTTCTTTCAAGGTCTATAAAGAATTGTGTTAGTAATTTGATAGGAATTGCATTAAATCTGTAGATTGCTTTTGGTAAGATGGGCATTTTTTACTATGTTCATCCTGCTAAGCCATGAGCATGGAGATCTTTCTATCTTCTGATATCTTCTTCTAATTCTTTCTTCAGAGACTTGAAATTTTTTTCATAGAAGTCTTTGACTTGCTTGGTTAGATTTATACCAAGATACTTTATGTCTTTTGTGGCTATTGTGAAGGGTGTTGTTTCCCTAATTTCTTTCTCAGCCCTTTTATCTTTTGTATACAGGAGGGCTACTGATTTTTTTGAGTTAATTTTGTTTCTAGCCACTTTGCTGAAGGTGTTTATCAGCTCTAGGAGTTTCCTGGTAGAATTTTTGGCATCACTCAGGTATGCTATCATATCATCTGCAAATAGTGATACTTTGACTTCTTCCTTTCCGATTTGTATCCCGTTGATCTCCTTCAATTGTCTTATTGCTGTAGCAAGGACTTCAAGAACTATGTTGAAGAGATATGGAGAGAGTAGGCAGCCTTGCCTTGTCCCTGATTTCAGTGGGATTGATTTAAGTTTCTCTTCGTTTAGTTTGATGTTGGCTATAGGTTTGCTGTATATTGCCTTTACTATGTTTAGGTATGTGCCTTGTTTCCCTCATCTCTCCAATACTTTAAACATGAATGGGTGTTGGATTTTGTCAAATGCTTTTTCAGCATCTAAGGAGATTATCATGTGGTTTTTTTCTTTCAGTTTGTTAATATGGTGGATCACATTGATGGATTTTCACAGGTAGATGGTGGGAACTGAAAAAGATCATCCTGAGTTTGCTATACCAGAAGCAGAAAGAGACACACGATATAAACTCATTCATATAGACATATAACGTAGGATAAACCTACTAAAATCTGTACACCTAAAGAAGAGGGAGGACTCTGGCTAAAATGCTCAATCCCCATCCAGAAAGCAAAGAGGATGGACATCAGAAGAAGAAAAAAACAGGGGACAAATCAGGAACCTGCCACAGAGGGCCTCTGAAAAGCTCTGCCCTGCAGGCTATCAAAGCAGATGCTGAGACTTATGGCCAATCTTTGGGCAGAATGTAGATAATCTTATGAAAGAACTGGGAAATAGTAAGATCTAGAGAGGACAGAAGCTCCATCCACAAGGAGAGCAACAGAAACAGAAAATCTGAGCACAGGGGTCTTCCCTGAGACTGTTACTCCAGCCAAGGACCATGCATGGAGATAATCTAGAACCCCTGCACAGATGTACCCCCATGGCAGTTCAGCCTCCCAGTGGGTTCCATAGTAATGGGAACAGGGACTGTCTCTGACATGAACTGATTGGCCTGTTCTTTGATCACCTCCCCCTTAGAAGGGAGCAGCCTTACCAGGCCACAGAGGAAGACAATGCAGCCACTCCTGATGAGACCTAATAGACTAGGATCAGAAGGAAGGAAAAGAAGACCTCCCCTATCAGTGGACTTGGGGAGGGGCATGCGTGGAAATGGGGAGGAAGGGAAAGGTTGGGAGGGGAGGAAGGAGGGAACTACAGGGGGGATACAAAGTGAATAAAGTGCAATTAATAAAAAAGTTTAAAAGTATATGAAATGCTTGAAAAGGTAATTTTAGGTCATCAGTGTTTATTCCTAATGCTGAGTGAATCTAATAATTCCTAATACTTATGGCTGGTCCTAAATTGAAGACTTGAGGCTTGAAATCAAGGCCAAAGTGATGTAAAAGTCTGCCTACCTTAGAGAAAGCCACCAATCAAAGGGGGCTGAACTGGTGACCCAGAGTCTAGCACCACTCGAAATGATCACCCTAAACTACATTAGAGGGTGAGGAGGAGTCAGTATCATTGAGGTCCAGTGCTTTTCCTAACGGTTTCCTAACCTGAAGCTGGGAACACCAAGAAAATCAAATCACAGATATACCCTTATGGGAAAGGAAACCTGGCGTCTGGCCTCCCAGGTGCCATCTGCAAACCTGTCCTTGCACTGACAATGTGGTAAAATTCCAATTATTTTATTTCTGAAGATAGAGGCTTCATGGAACAAGCTGAAAGAGCAGAATTGGTAGATCCAGAGAAACAGCGTACTCTACAAAGAAAACAGAGATTAACTCTCACATTTTTCTTATGCCCCCAGTCATTTTAAGCCCCTAGAATAGAGCATCATTGCTTCCCGTGGCTCATGTGAAGAGAAACAGACAAAGGAAGAGATAAAGACTTCTGCTCAAAGGTGTTCATGCATTACCTTTGGATAGGGGGTGGTTTGAACTGATGGCGTGAAAGGGAAAGAGCTGACCCTTTCTGAAAGAGGCTTCTTTCAGTGATAAAGATAAAACCAAAAGAACCATGATTCCATCCATAAGAAAGCGAAAGACAGTTCTCAGCAGAGCCAGATTGTGCCACAGTCTGGAGATTGTCAGAGTTGGTGGTGATCTCTGTCTCTTCTTTTTGTACCCTGCCCCACTCTGCCTCTATTTGAGTCTAACCTAGGACAGAAGAGAGCATATTGACTATCTCACGTCATTATGCATCTCGTCTTGAGATTTAAAAGTAGAAACAGACCAGTAAAGATTCAAGTCAAATTTGAGATTAAATTTATTAAGTAGATGGATTCTTAACCAAAATGACCAAAAAGTTTTAGCATTTGTCAAAATTTATGGCAAACAGGATAAATTAACTGCTTTTTGTGTTTAGTGTCATGCTATCAAAATCCTGAATATAGCCCATATGTGACAAATATTACTTATACATTTATTCAAATTTTAATTTGTGACATCAAGAATCCTATAATGAGGCTTCTTAAAAATTGTACCTACATTTTATCATTAAAAAATATTTCATAAGTTGTTTAATATTTCATAAGTTGTTTGTTTAATATTTCATAAGTTGTCTGTTTGCCTTATAAAAGTTGATTCTGAAAGAATAACTGAACTGAAAGCAAATTCATTCTAAGAAACTTAGAGATCAGACTAATTACATGCTATTGTCTTCATTTGTGCTTTTATTATTCTGGAATTTGAAAAATGATCATATCACTTTTAATATTTATTTATTTATTTATTTATTATGTGTACACTGTCTCTGCCTGCGTGTATGCCTGCACCTCAGAAGAGGGCACCAGACCTCATTATAGATAGTCAGGAGCCACCATGTGGTCACTGGGAATTGAACTCAGAACCTCTGGAAGAGCAACCAGTGCTCTTGACCTCTGAGCCATCTCTCCAGTCCCCTTACATCACTTTTAATAAGCTACAACTTTCAAATATGATACATGCGGGGGTTTTTCATTCCAGTTTCTGCTTCATAATTAAAATAGTGCAACAAGCTCATGTATATCAACTTAGCTGTTACCAATTAAACACATGTTCTCTGATCGAAGGACTATTCCTTTAAAGTCGGCTCTATAATTTAGGAAGAACTTGGCTTATGTTGCTTTTTTAAAGAATGTGAAAAAATGAAACTGGCTTCTTTGAGTAGAAGAGCTGAAGTCCCTTGAGGACTTTTATTCAGACTCCATGTTTTGTGCAGATGGACAGCACATTTTAGTGGGAAATAGGTGGGATTCATGTGTTTGTGCATTTCTGAAAAGCAGTTTTAGACAGAGGAAGAAGCACAGTGGAAGCTTGGTTCCCCCCATTATTGGCTCCTGTGTGGACGCACTTAGCACTACACTGTTCCTTGGGTCTGAGCTGTACCAGTTCTTCTATGAGAGAAAGTGCTCACAGGTGGCTGGGTAGACTATGTACTTTTTCTTTTTACAGTTCAAATGCATTTTATTTACTTTTTTACATATTTACTGAAAAGGCTTGCAAGTATGTGATATATTCAATAGCTAGTTCCTATTCTGAAGATGTATTATTTTATTGTATACAAAAAAGTTAATATAAATATTGAATTATTAGGCATTTTATTTGAAATAACTAAAACTCACATGTGAATAAAGTTTTCTTACTGAATGCTATTCACTTAATAGGACCTAGTTTTCTCAATTAATTAATTTCCTAGAACAGTAGAAACTGTTAATTGAGTTAGAAAATATTATATATTTTGTATTTTTTGAAATTACATGATTTAAGTATAAATTAGTTGAGAATTTTTCTTTCAAGGTCTGTAAAGAATTGTGTTGGTAATTTAATGGGAATTGCATTGAATCTGTAGATTGCTTTTGGCAGAATGGCCATTTTTACTATGTCAATCCTGCCAAGCCATGAGCATGGGAGATCTTTCCATCTTCTGATATCTTCTTCTAATTCTGTCTTCAGAAACTTGAAATTTTTTCCATACAAGTATAAATTAGTGTTTCATGTTCTATTTTTAAAAGTATTTTTCTAGAATAACATACTAACAACTTAACATTTTGAGTTTTTAATGTTTTCTTTTTCCAAAAATATTTTAGGTGTCCACTGTTTACCTTTCTTCCTGGCTTTAAAAGAGTCAAGTGCTTGAGCATCTTTTGGATATATGCCTAGGAGTACTATAGCTGGATCTTGAGGAAGAACTATTCCTTTTTTAATTAAATTTTTATTTTTTTATATTAGTTACAGTTTATTTACTTTCTATCCCAGCTGTAGCCCTTTCCCTCATTCCCTCCCAGTCTCACCCTCCCTCCCTCATCTCCTCCCTGTCCCTCTCTAAGTCCACTGAGAGGGGAGGTCCTCCTCCCCTTCCATCTGACCCTAGATTATCAGGACTGGATGCAATGTCCTCCTTTGTGGCCTAGCAGGGCTGCTCCTCACTTGGGGGGGGGGGGCAAAGGGCCAGCCATTGAGTTTATGTCACAGACAGTCCTTGTTCCCCTTACTAGGGAAACCCACTTGGATACTGAGCTGCCATGGGCTACATCCGAGCAGGGGTTCTAGGTTATATCCATTCATGGTCCTTGTTTGGAGAAACAATCTCAGAAAAGACCCCTGTGCCCTGATACATTTGGTCCTTGTGGAGCTCCTGTCCTCTCCAGGTCATACTAACTACCTCTTCTTTCATATTATTCCCTGCACTCTGCCCAAGGTTTGGTTGAGTCTCAGCATCTGCTTTGATACACTGCTAGGTAGAGTCTTTCTGAGGCCCTCTCTGGTAGGCTCCTGTCCTGTTACTTGTTTTCTCCTGCTTCCAAAGTCCATCACATTTGTCTTTCTAAGTGAAGATTGATCATCTTACCCGGGTCATACTAGGAAAGGATCTTCACCAACCCTATATCTGACAGAGGTCTAATATCCAGAATATATAAAGAATTTAAAAAAAATTAAAAAGCACCAAATCAAGCAATCCAATTAAAAAATGGGGTACAGAGATAAACTGAGAATTATCTGTAGAGGATATAGAATGGTAGAGAAACACTTAAGAAATGTTCAACATCTAGCCATCAGGGAGATGCAAATCAAAACCATCCTGAGATTTCACCTTACACCCATCAGAATGGCTAAGATAAAAAATTCAAGTGACAACACATGCTGGAGAGGTTATGGAGAAAGGGGAAGCCTCTTCCACTGCTGGTGGGAATGCAAACTTGTACAACCACTCTGAAAATCAATCTGGTGCTTTCTCTGACAATTAGGAATAATGCTTCCCCAAGATCCAGCTATACCACTCCTAGGCATATATCCAAAAGATGCTCAAGTACACAATAAGGACATTTGCTCAACCATGTTTGTAGCAGCTTTATTCATAATAACCAGAAGCTTGAAACAACCCAGATGCCCCTCAGCAGAGGAATGGGTACAGAAATTGTGGTACTTTTACATAATGGAATACTACTCAGCAATTAAAAACAAGGAAATCATGAACTTGGCAGGCAAATGGTGGGATCTAGAAAAGATCATCCTGAATGAGGTATCCCAGAAGCAGAAAGACACACACAGTATATACTTACTTATAAGTGGACACTAGACCTATAAGATAGGATAAATATACTAAAATCTGCACTATTCCTAATTGTCTAAGAAAGCGCCAGATTGATTTCCAAAGTGGTTGTACAAGTTTTCACTACCACCAGCAAAAGGAGGGTTCTTCTTTCTCCACATCCTCTCCAGCATGTATTGTCACTTGAGTTTTTGATCTTAGCCATTCTGATGGGTATAAGGTGAAATATCAGGGTCCTTTTGATTTGCATTTTCCTGATGACTAAGGATGTTGAGAATTTCTTTAAGTATTTCTCTGCCATTAGATATTCTTCTATTGAGAGTTCTCTGTTTAGCTATGTACCCCATTTTTTAATTTGATTGCTTGATTTGTTGCTGTTTAACTTCTTGAGTTTTTTATATATCCTGGATATCAGCCTTCTGTCAGATATAGCGTTGGTGAAGATCCTTCCCCAGTCTGTAGGCGGTGTCCTTTGTTTTCCAGAAGCTTTTCTGTTTCATGAGGTCCCATTTATTGACTGTTGATCTTAGAGCCTGTGCTGTTGGTGCTCTATTCAGGAAGTTTTCTTCTGTGCCAATGAGTTCAAGGCTCTTCCCCACTTTTTCTTCTAACAGGTTTGGTGTGTCTGGTTTTATATTGAGGTCTTTCATCCACTTGGATGTTAGTTTTGTGCAAGGTGATCAGTATGGATCTATTTGCATTTTTCTACATGTATATATCCAGTTAGGCCTATATGCAAAAGATGCCCAAGTACACAACAAGGGCATTTGCTCAACCATGTTCGCAGTAGCTTTATTCATAATAGCCAGAAGCTGGAAACAACCCAGATGTCCCTCAACTGAAGAATGGATACAGACATTGTGGTACATTTACACAGTGGAATACTACTCAGCAATTAAAAACAAGGAAATCATGAACTTTGCAAGCAATTGGTGGGAACTAGAAAAGATCATCCTGAGTGAGGTATCCCAGAAGCAGAAAGACATACATGGTATATACTCACGTATAAGTGGATATTAGACATATAATATAGGATAAACACCTAAAGAAGCTAAGCAAGAAGGAGGACCCTGGGTAAGAGGCTCAATCCTCATTCAGAAAGGCAAATGGGATAGACATGGGAAAAAGAGTAAAAACAAGGAACAAAACAGGAGCCTACCACAGAGGGCCTCTGAAAGACTCTACTCTGCCCAACAGTGTATCTAAGCAGATGCTGAGACTCATAGCCAAACTTTGGGCAGAGTGCAGTGAATCTTATGAAAGAAGGGGGAGAGAGGAAGACCTGGAGGGGACAGGAGTTCTACAAGAGCAACAAAACCAAAAAATCTGGGTACAGGGATCTTTTCTGAGACTGATACTCCAAGCAAGGACCATGCGTAGAGATAACCTAGAACCCCTACACAGATGTAGCCCATGGCAGCTCGGTATTGAAGTGGGTTCCCTAGCAATGAGAACAGACTGCCTCTGACAAGAACTCAGTGGCTGCCTCTTTGATCACCTTCCCCTGGGGGGTAGGGGGACAGGGAGCAGCCTTACCTGGCCACAGAGGAAGACAATACAGCCAGTCCTGATGAGACTTGATAGGCTAGGGTCAGATAGAAGAGGAGAAGGAAGTCCCCTATCAGTGGGCTGGAGGAGGGGCATGGGAGAAGAGAGAGGGAGAGTGGGAGGGGACTAGAGAGGAGGCTACAGATGGGATACAAAGTGAATAAACTGTAGTTAATAAAAAAAAACAATTACTTTAAAAAAAAAAAAGAGCCAATGCAAGGCAGGTCCTTACACACTGGAGTAATGGGTATCAAAAGCCGTTTTTATTTTGCCAGCTTTTGCTATGGTTCATATTGGTGAAGAACCTAGACACCAGTGTCAACAGTATTCATTTCAAAACCTTGTGCTTTTCTCTTTAACGTTTCCTTTGAGTTTATCCTGTTAGCATTTAGTAAAAGAGCCTGATCCTGAACTGTGTTTGTAATTGTCACAACATTTAAAAGTAAAATGACATTTATGTAGGTGTGCTTAGGAAAACCTTAAAGACTAAAAAGTTGCTGATCAGCCCTGCCTCCATGTATCAAAAAAAGGAAAGAAAAGGAAAGTTACTTTGTTCCTGTAATTTGTCTACCTTCTTCAAACTCTTTTTTACCATATACTAAATCTCTGGCAGGTAAGATCATTATATAAACTCTTTAGATTAAAGAAAAGCCTGTAGCAGGTGACTAGGGAAAGGATGGATGTGTGATTGGACAAATTTGGATGGTGTTTTGGAAAGCCTTTTTATTTCCAGCTGGCTTCCCTGCTACGGTGTGTGAGAAGAGCCTACTCGGGTTTTTTTCCCCCTTTATTTATTTTGTAATCACTTTACAGCTTGATCCCAGCCCTCTCCCTCCTCTACTCCCAGCCTTACCCTCACACCCCCTTCCTCTTTTCCCCCTTCTCAGAGAAGGGGAGGCCTCCCCCTGGCACATCAAGTTTCACTTAAGCCAGACAAGGCAGCTCAGCTAGGGGAAAGGGATCCAAAGGCAGAGTCTACTAGTTTTACATTGGACTTTCCTGGCTTTGTTAAGATTTTAGAAGCAATGAAGATGACAGGGTTAAAATATTTATTTGAAAGCATCTTAGAATATGTATATCATTTTGTTTACTTCTTTTCTGTCAAATTGTGATAGTAATTCTGAATGGTCATTTTAGATATACATTCCCATAGAGTTTTTCAATTTTTTTTGATAAATGAATTTGTCATATAACCATCCACAGCTATTTTTAAACATGTATAATATAACTTTATTGACTTATGTTCTGTCCTGTCTAATGTAGCCACTTAAACTATACAGTCCAGTTTTGGCTTCATAAGTGCACAGTTGTACAATTAACACCATAATTAGTTTTAGTATATTGGGGGTCATTGTATGCAGGGTTGTGTATATGTTCTTGGAGAAGCTTCTGTAAACAACTACATTTGTATGGGAGTTCAGGGTGATGAAATTGCTAAGTTCATTTAATGATAGCTTAGTGACTTTGTAGAACTTGATATATTAATTATAACTTATATGAAATTCCAGGGTTAAGGAACAGCCAAAAATGGCAGATAAATGCCAGACCCTGTTTTAGATGCCATTAGAAGCAGGAGGTAGAATGAGACAGATGAGAGTTAGTATGACGTGGAGAGGACAGGAGCTCCACAAGGACCAAATATATCTGGGTACAGGAGTCTTTTGTGAGACTGTTTCTCCAGCCAAGGACCATGTATAGATATAACCTAGAACCCCTGCTCAGATGTAGCCCATAGTAGCTCAGTGTCCAAGTGGGTATCCTAGTAAGGGGAATAGGGACTATTTTTGACATGGACTCAATGGCTGGCTCTTTGACCTCACTCACCACACCCATGGGAGGAGCAGCCCTGCTAGGCCACAGAGGAAGACTTTGCATCCAGGCCTGAAGAGACCTGATAAGCTGGGGTCAGATGAAAGGGAGGAGGTCCTCCCCTGTCAGTGGACTTGGAAAGGGGCAGGGAGTAGATGAGGGAGGGGGGATGGGATTGGGAGGGAATGAGGGAGCAGGATACAGCTGGGATACAAAGATAATAAACTGTAACTAATATTAAAAAATAAAAATTTAATTAAAAAAGAAATGAAAAAAAGAGCCAAGAGGCCCCTGGCTAACCATGACTGTTGTCTCCCGCAGCATAGGTATATGACCAGGTACACTGCAGGGTGCTTCCTGAGGAAACCAGAGTGAGCTTTTCTGTCCTGCTTATAGGATCAAAAGGCCACAGAGAAGTGACCTGGTCTGTAACAGACAATAAGCTTACTCTGGCCATGTTTAGAGTCAGTCTTGTAAAGCACAGGTAAAGCAGACATTAGGGCAAACAGGAATTGAGAGAAGTAAAAATCAGTCAGCTTCCTTCTAAGTTCAAAGATACAGACTTTATGATTGCTTGAATGTGAAAATTAAAATAGGGCGCAAGGCAGTTCCAGAGGGGAGAATGGAACGTGTTGGATGGGAAAGGACCAGTTAATATTTTAAGTGTGAGCAATATACTGAATATACATCTGTGCCTGTGACAAACACCTGTCCTTCCAGCTCTTGAGAGGCTGAATGGTAGGACCACAAGTCCAACTCAGTCTGTACCACGCAGCAGACTTCAAGCCAGCCTGAGCTACATAGCAAGACCCTCTCTCACAAAGCAAAGCAAAACAAAACATCATTTATGAGAGAATTCAGGAGAGAGGTCTAGGCTAGAATTTGGGTCATCGGAAGATTAATGATATTTAGGAGACTACATGAATCTTCAAAGGACTCTCTAAAGTAATGAGTATGTGTAGAGAAGGTGATGTATGTATTAGTTTCCAACAGCTGCAATAAAAAATTACCACACAGTGTCTTAAAACAAGAGAAATTTACTATCTTACAGTTCGCCTCCCTCAACCCCAAGTGCAGTTGTAGAGAAGGTGTGGAGTAACAGTGGTGGACGTTACAAATGATTTCAGGGACAAGAAAGACCCTGCTCCATGCGTATGAACACGGACAGCAGAGTCCATTTGATTTCACAGTCTCGCAGTCCACAGACTGTCCTCTCAGCTTGAGAGTCTGCCTTCCTAGTCACTCTTGGTTTTGCCTGAAGGGGATGCAGTCACTCATTTACTAGGCCCTTGTCAAGTCTTTCATTCAGTGAGCTGAAGACAAGTGGCCTCAGTCTTTTCTTTTCTTACTTGGGGGCTGTTCCCTGGTTGCTGTCACTGTTTTCTTTGTAAAGCATTTCTGTTTTGTCACCATGATTTTCTCCCTTTGGGATTTGGCTTAATTGCTTCTTTTAAGAAAAATTTAGCCCAAATTTTGTCTACTACCTCCTTAATTATTTATCACCACTACACAAGATCTGCATTCTTACAGGAGAAAGAAAATGCTTAGGCTTCGGTGTTGTAACACATGTGGAGTATAAGCTTGTGCTCCAAGTAACTTGGCAACACAATTCAGGAAGTCAGCCTAGCTAGAGAGACATTTCTTCAGCCATTTGCAATCTTTACTTTATATCATTTGCTGCTTTTCCCAGGAGCATGTTTTATTTAACATGTACGCATTTTAACAGTTTTATAAAGATATAATTCCACCCATCTAAAGTGTAGGTCTGATGCTTACATGGTTTGTTCAGAGGTGGACATCAGTTACCACAATGGTTTTAGAACATTTAGCCCCTCCCCCCATCACCGGCCCCCAGCTAGTTAGTATCCTCTAGCTTCCTCACCTCACACTTCCCACTCGCCACGCCCTGCAGAGGCAACTGCTGGCCTATTTTCTGTCCTTAATGTAACCCCTGTATTCACCTATTTTGGACGTTCATGTTAGTGAATTCATACAGTAGGTGGATATCTCTCATTTATGTGGAATTTTCAAGGTTCGTTAATGCATAGCATGTGCTCCTTTTTTGGCTAACTAGCATTCCATTCTGTAAATATATCACATTTTATTTATCTGTTGACCAACTGATAGACATTTGGATTTCTATCTATTAACCATTATGGATAACACTGGTATGAACAGTTTTAGACATATTTTGGACATTCATTCATTTTTATTTTTCTTTGGCATATTCTTTGGAATTAAATTGTTGAGTCATGCAGTCATGCCGAGTGTTACGATCTAAGAAGGCTAGCTGTAGGCCTTTCTCTAAAGTGACTGTATTCCCATTACTTTGCATGAAGGCCAGCTTATCTGTCATCTTGGATTAGAAGTGTACAAAAGGCTATGATGTGGTTTCTCTTTGTGGTTTGGATGTCTGTGTATCTAATGGTAATATTTTTGTGTACTTATTGTTTATTGGCATATTTCTTTGAAGATACATCTAGATTGCTCTTCGACTTCTTTACAATACTTATTTTAGTGTGTCTGTGTGTGTGTCTGTGTGTGTGTGATGGGAGGGAGAGAGGGAGAAGCATGTAACCACAGAATCCAAAAGAGGGCATCAGGTGCCCTGGAGCTGAGATTTCGGGCAGTGAGGCACCTGGCATGGGTGCTTAGTACTGAACTCGGGTCAGGTAGAAGAGCTGTGAGCGGTCTCAGCTACTGAGCCATCTCTCTAGACTCATCCTCGGCCCATTTCTAAATTGAGTTTAAATTCTCATGATTTGGCTTCTCTTCTATTTTGGTTTGTGTTTTGGTGCCAAAGGTGAAGGATTGTTGACTAATACAAGGTCATAGACATTTATATGTATGCTTTCTGCTATTACTTAAATTTAGGTGTCTGATCCGTGTTTGTATATGATATGAAGTCAACATTCAGTTTATTTCTTCTGCATGTTTTTCAGAGCCAGTTGCCTCAGAAACATTTAGTGAAAAAACTAGTCCTTCTCCATTGAGTAAGTTTAGAACCCTTCTCAAAAATCAATTGTCCATGCCTAGTTTTTTCTCTAGGAGGTCAGGTTTGTTCCACTGACCTGTTCTGTCTTAGTTATTATAAGTCTGTAAAAAGTTTTTAAATTGAGAAGGATAATGTTTTATAGTTTTGTTCTTTTAAAAATATTGTTTTACCAAGTTTTCTTTAAATCTAGTTTTTAGAATTTTGTTTACCATGTTTACCATTTTAATCATTTGCACATGTACAGTTCAGTGGTGTTGAATATGTTTATGTTAATATCTGCAGAATTTTTTCTTCTTACAAATCTGAAATCCTGTGCTCATTAAACAACCCTCCTCTCCTCACACCAGCACCTGGCAGCTACCATCCTGTTTTCAGTGTCTCCAAGTTTGTCTCTTAGATGTCTCACATGCATGTAATCATGCAGTATCTTCCTTGTGTTCACAGACCTGTTAAAGTCTGTAGGTCAGTTTGGGACACAGCGCTGTTGGTTAACGCATGAATTTGTGTTGAACTCTGAAACCCCTAAAACTCATTTGTTGGTTAGAATATTGTTGGGTGCTTTTCTCTCTCTCTCTCTCTCTCATTTATTTATTTTATTTACTTTACATCCTTGTATCACCTTTCTTCCTGTCCTCCAGGCCTTTTCTCTCTCCTCCCTCCTTCCCCCCTCCCCTCCCTTTCCCATCTGCCCCAGCTCATCAAGTTGCATTAAGACTAAGCATGTCCTCTTCCCCTGTGGCCTGTCAAGGCAATCCCTCCAGGGGAAAGTGATCTAAAAGCTGGCAAATGAGTCCATGTCCAGTGCAGTCGGTTGGGTGCTTTTTAAGAATTTTCTATTTGTAAGATCCTGTAAGCCACTTTTGGAGATAGCTTCTTATGGCATTCTTACGGCATCTTATTACATACAATGCCATAAGCAAATGTGCATTGAGGTCTGTGCTCCACATTGAGATTGCAGACAAAAGGCACAAATTCTGCTTTTACGAGAGCTGCAGGCAAGGATGGACTCTTCAGCCAGTAATAACAACTGAGCGGTGTAAGCTGTGTTTGAGAGACACGTGTGATGATACAGTATCACAGAGAAGGGATGCTGGGGAAAATCCTACATAGCAGTTTATAGAGAATCCTAGACCATTTGTCAGTAAGGAGCCATGGTTATGATAATTTGACATTTCAAAGCCAAACTGACCTTGGATACTTAAAAATTATTCTACTTTAAGATTTTTAAAGTCTATCAAAAATTTCAGGAAATTTGTATTAATAGTTTAGCAACATGTTGAGCTTCTAAAGCACATGCAGATGCTTGGTCATATAGTAAGTCTGTTGCTATAAAGCATATGATCACATTTGGAAAATTGCTATTGCATGTCTTGGCAGTTTGTTAAGAACTGAAAACTTTTAAAGCTAACTGGTGTTTTGATAGAATATGTTCAAGGCCACCTTTTGTTTAAATGATGTTTTGTTTTCTGTAATTAGACCATACTAGGTGAATTAAGTATGTAATTAAAAACAGAAGGTTTGGCTAATTCTGAATAAATGAGTACAAAATACAGGGTCATTATCCATCTCTAGTGGGGTTCCAGATGAACAGTGCACATGGAACTATTTATAAAACATTTTGCATGGTCAGGGCTCCTTGAGATTGCTGTCCATGGCTTTTAAATTAAAGTATTTACAGACTTGTAAAAAATATATATACCTGTAGTGCTCATCTGAAGGAAAAACAAAAAGATTAGAATCTAATCTTCTATCTCAAATAGAAGTAAAATGTATTCCTCCTGCTTCAAAACAGAATGTTTAATGTGTTCTTTGGCACAATGACTCCGTGGTGAAAAGCTCAGAGCTTTGGAGAATTCTGACTCTCAGTTGTCTTCATTTCCACACAGCCCAGAGCTATGCAACTACAGACTTTTGATTTAATCTGTTTCTTACATGCTTAGTCACAGTGGCTGCCATGAGATAGATGTTTCTTCTGAGAAGTACTTTATTTGGAGCACTTTGCAATCTTTCTATGTGGCACTTTGAGAAAACAGGTGTCCAGGTTAGTGGCTAGATTTAAATCCGTGTTGGGAGCTCAGGCTTAAACTGCTCTTGGAAACCCCATCGCAGTTTGGCTCCTGATGCTCCTGAAGCTTTTTCTGCCTTCTTCTGGGTTAAATGTGCTGCCTCTCTAGCACCAGGATCCTGCCATCCACCCGACTTCTGCCAGCTCTCTAGACTCCATTTCGTGTTGACTGTCCCAGTGTCCCCTGTGCCTGTAAAACGGTAGATCTCCCAACAAATGTGTCATTATTATCTTCTCAGGCTTTCATTATACACTTTATGGATCTTTTTGCAGTTGTCTCTCACAGTTTAAATGTTTCCAGGATAGAGACCATGATGGTTCATTCAGCACTTTTACCTAGCATGAAGATGGTTACTGACAGTTGATAGTTCGACAAACAGCATTTGCTCAATTAACAATTTGTTGGTTAAATATGACAGATCTTTTCATTTAAATAGATTTTACATCAAAAGCAATGTAACATTAAATACTGTATACTTTATTATACTAGGCGATAATAAAACAATAATAAATGATGTCTTATTCGTTAATAATATTTAGCAAATCACTTTTTCTGGGCATATGTTTTTATAGAACTTTTGACTTGGGAAAATATTTGATGGCTGCTAATCTAGGATACAGTATTTAACATCCTAATTTGAGCCAGTTATAGGTGTTGATACAATGATTTATAATACAATAGAACAATTGTCTGGTGGAAGAGTCATCAGAATTCTATAAGGAATGACAAAAACCTATCCGATAAAATGATTCTCTTAGAGAAGTTGGTGGTTGGTTCCTAAGAATGAGGAATAATATACCAGATGGACACGTGGGGAACTAGTGCTACCATGTGCAGAGAGCTGAGCCCAGAAGGGCATGGAATTGAGTCCCAAGTGGTAGAAAGGAGACTAAAGAGTGGGTGGGTGCATTTCTGCCATATGGAGAAGTTGGGTGTTTAGATGTAGACAGTTGGTTAATTGAATAATTACAGTGAGATACTCATCTTTACAAACATTTTTGTTTCTTTTTTATTTTTATTAGTTACAGTTTACTTTGTATCCCCCCTGTAGCTCCCTCGATCCTCCCCTTCTGATCCATCCTCCCTCCCCCTTCTCTACCCATGCCCCTCACCCAGTCCAGTGATAGAGGAGGTCCTCCTCCCCTTCCTTCTGATCCTAGTCTATCAGATCTCATCAGGAGTGGCTGCATTATTTTCTTCTGTGGCCTGGTAGGACTGCTCCTTCATCAGGGGGAGGTGATCAAAGAGCAGGCCAATCAGTTCATGTCAGAGACAGTCCCTGCTCCCGTTGCTAGGGAGCCCACTTGGACACTGAGCTGCCATGGGCTACATCTGTGCAGGGGGTCTAGGTTTTCTCCATCAATGGTCCTTGAGTATCAGTCTCAGGAAAAACCCCTGTGCCCATATTTTTTTTGGTTTTGTTGCTCTCCTTGTGGAGCTCCTGTCCCCTCCAGGTCTTTCTATCTCCCCCTTCTTTCATAAGATTCCCTGTACTCTGCCCAAAGTTTGGCTATGAGTCTCAGCATCTGCTTTGATACCCTGCAGGGTAGAGTCTTTCAGAGGCCCTCTGTGGTAAGCTCCTGTCCTGTTCCTTGTTTTCTCCCTCTTCTATGCCCATCCTCTTTGCCTTTCTGAATTGGGATTGAACATCTTAGCCAGAGTCCTTCTTCTTGATTAGTTTTCTTAGGTGTACAGATTTTAGTATGCTTATCCTATATTATAAGTCTAATATCCACTAATGAGTGATTATATGCCCTGTATGTCTTTCTGCTTCTGGGATACCTAACTCAAGATGAACTTTTCCAGTTCCCACCATTTGCCTTAGTCATCAGGGAAATGCAAATCAAAACCACCCTGAGATTTCACCATACACCCATCAGAATGACTAAGATCAGAAACTCAAGTGACAACACATGATGGAGAGGATGTGGAAAAAGGGGAACCCTCCTCCACTGCTGGTGGGAATGTAAACTTGTACAACCACTCTGGAAATCAGTCTGGCGCTTTCTCAGACAAGTAGGAATAGCGCTTCCTCAAGAACCAGCTATACCACTCCTAGGCATATATCCAAAAGATGCTCGAGTATACAAGAACATTTGCTCAGCCATGTTTGTAGCAGCTTTATTTGTAATAGTCAGAAGCTGGAAACAACTCAGATGCCCCTCGTTGAGGAATGGATAAGGAGATTGTGGTACATCTACACAATGGAGTACTACTCAGCATTCAGCATCTTTACAAATTTAATGACAAAGATGTGGGATTGGAAGTATAGAAGTATTACATGGTCCATGTAGACATGAGTGAAGGCAGTGGAACTGATAGGAAGGGGTGGTTTGGAGAGAATCTGTAATCCTCCCATGATCATATCTGGGAACTAAGAGCAAGGAAAATTCTCTTGTGATTCCCCAGTGTTTTCCTTGAATAACTTGGGGAGCTGGGAGAGGAGGAGGTCTGAGTCATTCCAGTAGAGTAATGGTGACTGCTTCAGGTGGAACATGATGAATCAGTTCTGGATACACAAGACCTGAATCAGTTCTGTATAAACAAGTCCCATCAGCCCTTGAGAGAGTTCTTCCTTACACATTCCCTGAATTGACCTACAGTGCTGTCCATCTGAGCTAGAGATTGGGAATTACAGCTTATTTTTGAGCGGGTTAAATCTTGAGTATAGAGGGAGAACAGACAAATGGAGACTGGTCCCTGTAGGCCAACAGAGGAAGGCAAATAATATTTTGCAGGATTAAATCACTATGAACTGGGTGTTGTTTACTTTTAGACATTCGATGCTGCTTTTGTTTAGTAGCATCCATGAGGTGGTAAAGCCTGATTCCTGGAGGATGTGGACTAACTAAAGAAGGCAAGTCAGCCTGTTTCTAGGACTGGTTTGTGAAAAGTTGTAAGATGACTGAGTGGAAACATAAGTGTAACACTTAATGGTTTAAGTTTGGGTTTCACTTTTGGAGTGGGTTGGTTGGCTGCCTGGTTGGTTGGTTGGTTCATTTGTTCATTTACATAGAATCTTCGCTATGTTGCTGAGATTGGCTCCCTCCTAACTTCCCTCCCTCATCTCTTCCCCACCCACTCCCCAAGTTCACTAATAGGGGAGGTCCTCCTCCCCTCTACCCCTAGCCTATCAAGTCTCATCAGGACTGGCTGCATTATTTTCCTCTGTGGCCTGGTAAGGCTGCTCCTCCATCAGGGGGAGGTGATCAAAGAGCAGGCCAATCAGTTCAAGTCAGAGACAGTTCCTGTTTCCATTACTATGGAGCCCACTTGGACACTGAGCTGCCATGGACCATATCTGTGCAGGGGTTCTAGGTTATCTCCATCAATGGTCCTTGGTTGGAGTATCAGTCTCAGGAAAGACCGCTGTGCTCAGATTTTTTGGTTTTGTTGTTCTCCTTGTGGAGCTCCTGTCCTCTCCAGGTCTGACTATCCCACCCATCTTTCATAAGAATCCCTGCACTCTACCCAAAGTTTGGCTATGAGTCTCAGCATCTGCTTAGATACACTACTGGGTGAAGTCTTTCAACAGCCCTCTGTGGTGGGCTTCTGTCCTGTTCTCTGTTCTCTCCCTCTTCTGATGTCTATCCCCTTTGCCTTTCTGTGTGAGGATTGATCATCTTACCCAGGGTCCTCCTTCTTGCTCAGCTTCTTTAGGTGTACAGAGTTTAGTATGTTTATGGCATATTATATGTCTAATATCCACTTATAAGTGAGTATATACTGTGTTTGTCGTTCTGCTTCTGGGATCCTTCACTCAGGATGATCCTTTCCAGTTCCCACCATTTGCCTGCAAATTTCATGATTTCCTTGTTTTTAATTGCTGAGTAGTATTCCATTGTGTAAATGTACCACAATTTCTGTATCCATTCCTCAGCTGAGGGCCATCTGGGTTGTTGACAAATAAAGCTGCTAGGAACATGGTGAGCAGATGTCGTTGTGTACTTGAGCATGACCACTGTTGCAGCAGAGAGTGCGGGGACTGAAGTGAAGCTGCCGTGTTGGATGGGAGGTGTCACTCAGCTGCTGCTCCATCATGTGTCATTTCTTAGAACCTTTCAAGTCCACCTTGTTCCAAAAGATTCAGAGCGGAGAGGATTGCAAGTCAGTTGACATCTGCTTTCACTTGTCTTTGTGTTTGCTTTTCCCATTCTCTTCTGCCATGCACACATTGTCTTCTGGAATTCCAGTATTGGGAATTTTAGAAACACTCATTTTCACTATTTTACCTTGATATGTTACACTGGGCTTTTTAGAGGTGTACAAGAAGTAGCAACAAATGAGTAAAGTAGTGATTTCATCAAGTTATGACTTGCTGCTTTAACAGATGACATTTTTACCTCATCCAGTAATTTATATTCCTCTTATAAGCAGTTTCACTTTGATTTTTTTTTATTGCAGACACGTATCTGAATACTGCCTTTTGTTTTGTTAAAGCATCTAAGGAGCAGTGGGTTGATGGCTTCATCTAAAAGATGAGTGAGCACTAAGAAGTGACATTTGTAAGAGGGTTTCATCTTCCATTCCTTCATTCTCTGTGTAGAAAGGAAAGCTTTGTATGCCAGATATTAGCACTATCCTCTTGATTATTAGATGTTGTTTGATCTATAGACCTATAGCCTCTGCTAAATTAGATTTGTAAGATTTTCTAATTGAGTTCCTCAAAATTGTTCCTGTACTTGGTAAAGAATTAGAAATGAAAAAAGAACTTTTTATACTTATCGCTATTAATGGTAATGTTAAATGTGATAGGTGAGAAAACAGATTGTTTTTCGTTTATTAATGAGTAGGCTAAATGGCCCAACAATGTATTTTAAAACATAGTACTAGTTACAAAATATTATTTTCTATTATTTCTTTTCAGTAGTGCAGGCCTTGCCTCTGACCAGCCTGTAGCTTTTAAAAAGATAAGCAGGTGAGTCTCTAACCTTAGGGCTGGTCAAACTCACCTACCAACCCCCAAGACCTCCAGAGTTCCTCCCTGGAACGGGGAATTTTGTAGTCTGTGAAAGGGTAAAGACCACCAGAGTCCAGTGAGCACATAGGCTTGAGAACCACCCACTAGTGATCTGACTTCTCTGTGCTAGGTTGCTACAGTGAATCTAATGATGACAAAATGTAGCTCTGCCTTCAAGAAACTCACAGAGTATTTGAGAGCTGATGATGGTAGCAGTATAGAAACTGCCCTAAAAGATGACTAGATGCATAGCAGTTATGTAATGTGTTAAAGGAGGAAAATGTCCTCAAAAATAAAACTGGATGAGGCGGAGTATTTCTATTACTTGATATCACTTAAGAAAATCAAGTGAGTGAGTATATACCATATGTTTCTTTCTGCTTTTGAGATACCTCACTTAGGATGATCATTTCCAGGTCCTACCATTTGCCTGCGAATTTCATGATTTCCTCCTTTTTAATTGCTGAGTAGTATTCCATTGTGTAAAAGTA
>CM053755.1:54131860-54145499 GCA_028658305.1 Pachyuromys duprasi | reverse complement strand
AGCCAGCCCTGAGGAGACAGGATGAGCTGGGGTTGGATGGAAGGGGAGGAGGTCCACCCCTGTTGGTGGACTTGGAGGGGGCAGGGAGGAGATGAGGGAGGGTTGGAGAGGGTGGGAGGGAATGAGGAAGGGGCTACGCATGGGATGCAAAGTACCTAACCTGTGATTGATAACAAAAATAATTAATTAATTAATTAAAATTACAAAAATTACAAAAAAAGAAAATCAAGTGAGAAATAACAGTATTTTTTGAAATGAAAAATATTTTATTGTCTAGTTATAAAACTCGAAGTAATCTAATGTTCATAGGTGTTAATCAGAAGTAAAACAATAACATGGTAAATTCTAAAACTAATAAAAACAGCTGCCCAAATAGAATCATAGACCCTACCATAACATAGCTGTGTATAAAGATCTGCCATAGTACAGCTATGTGTAAATATTCATAGCCACATGAAACTCTACAACTACCGATAGCAGTGGACCAACCATAGGACTAAACTAAGCAGCAAAAACAGTAAATAGGGGAACATCTCATCTTTGGGTAATTAATGAACCGGCCAAAATGTTTTAAAAGTTATGCATTCTACACCACTCCTTGCATTCCATCATTTAATACAATTAGACTAAAGTTTGATTTCATTTTTTTTCTCCTATTTTGCTAACATATTTCTGATGTTAGTTTGTAGGCAACAGGCCAGGCAATCTTAAAAACAAAGAAGTAATTTGGCTGTTTGAATACATGGGTGTTATAAAACATTTTTAAAGTTGCAATCATCTAAACCAGGTCATGAAATTAAAAGAGATGGAAGTAAAAACTTTTAACTGTTAAAAAAAAAAAAAAGACAATCAATAATGTCTGACATTGGATGTGTTTGACCTGGTATGGGTACAGGGAACTAAAGGTGTGGGGAAGTAAATTTCCATGTAGGTCAAAGCTTAATGAAGTTTAAAAGTAATAGAAAATATATTTGCATATGTATATAATCTTGATTCGGAAGAAGGCAGTCTATTAGATGACATTAAAAGCAGCAACTAAACTACCTTTTAAAGGAATCTGATTAGCATAAAGATTTTGTGTTTTCTGCATGACAAAAAACAAATTGTGGAAGTATCCATATCCCTAATATATTTATAACATGTTATCTCCTCACTTAAAAGCGTTATATCAATTAATGATAAAGTTGCTTCTAATATTGCATGGAAATAAGGGGACACATTGTATGTAAACTTCCTGAAGAATTATTTGGCTGTATTATAGCATTTGAGAAAGCTTTCATGTCACTTCTAAGAGTGTGATCTTAAAAAAAAAAAGCAACACACAGATATTCACAGAACTCATTAAAGGACATTTTTAACATCACTGTTTAACAGAAGTTGAAAATATTATCCCTGCCCTAGAGACCGTTCCTTCCAGCTTACCATGTGCTGTTCCCTAGGATGCTGCTCTATGGTCCAGGGTAGTGGCATCTCCCTTCCAGGTAGCATGCTCCATAGGAATGGATGGGGCATGCCCAGACTGCTTCTGAGAAAGCGACTGAGAAGCTGACACATATGTTGGCCAGACCCTATTCCCATAGATTCATCTTGCTGCAAGAACAACTACATACAGTTGTCCTTATTCTCACCAGCCACGTACCCAGCTGCAGGTGGTGTTTCTGTGGAAGAATGAACTGGGAAGCTAGCCACATGTCATACCATTTCTGCATTTCATCTCCCATTTCTCAGTTCTGTCTGTTTCTAGCAGCCATCATCTAGGTAAATCATCCACTGCTTTCCCTTTCTCCGCAGCCACATATCTATTGTTAGTACAATCACTCCCCTCCCTGTTAGTATGTCATTCTTTGAGACATGATGTATTTTCCTACCCAAATATGGAGAATTAGCTGCCGTACTTCGCAGATGAGGTTACTGTGACAAAGTGTTACCAGCTGGCTCATAGCATGTGGAAGCGGAGAGGAATCAGCTCTCAAGCTTCTAGTCTTTCTTCCCTTCCCGCCCCTGTAGCCAGGGGTGTCATTGTGTGCTCGATGGTTTGGGGGAATTTTGAAGTACGGAGGGGATTTCTGTCATTTAATACACTTAAGATGCTACAACTTAGAAAGGCATCTGACTCCCACCTTCTAGGACATAGCCTTCTAGTTAAAAAAAAAAAAAAAAGCAGATTTGTGTCAGAGAGAGAAATTATTTTCAGTGTTGTATCTCAACAAAATGATTGTAGCTTTTCCAGCATAGGTTATTTGGTGAAACTGTGCTTCTCCATTATGCACAGGTTATCTAGTAAAGCCAAGCATCCCTATTACACTGCTGTCACTCACTGGCTGCCTTGTGCCAGGGGAAGAAAGGAGTAGGAAGAGAGGCAGGCAGGCACTGCTGACTTTTCAGATTTGCAACTTTTCTGTTACTGATCCAGTGCAACTTAAGGTATGGAGAGACCCCAGTGACCTGACTGTCACACCAAAAGGTGCAGCACAGCTCTGAGCTCTGACACTGAGCTGGAGGCGTGAAAGGACTGAACAGCCCTATTCTTTAGCTGGACACAGATTATGTAAGTTCAGTTATTTTGTTTGAAAAATATGGAATGGAATGGAAAACCTTTTGACTTAAAGACTGTACATTATAAAACAGCCTGAGGGACTTAAAGTTAAAGTAGTAAAAAGTCCTGACTTGCAGTCTAAAGATAGCTGTTCAGAATTTATTTCTGCCTGTGAAGTGTTACTTCACCTGAACTGGCTATCTCGGCTCTGAATGTTGACTTCTGTTGAGTCTGGTTAGGTGCAGGAATTGGACTTTCGCCCCACAGACCTACTGCAATTAGGTAAATGGCTTGAGCATTCATTCTCATTCTCTCTCTTCTATTTCTTCAGCAAGTTTGTCAAGTGAATAGTATCATATATTCCCCTCTGTTCTAATGTGTATATCATGCCGTTGATCTTCCCAGCTCAAAGAAATTTTCTATTGGGTTGTAGAGCAAAAAAACATTGTTGGATAAGTTAAATTTACCTGATGTGTGAAATATTGAGCATTTTGCAATCATGTTTTTTACTCCTTTCCCTAAGAATGAAGATGCTTTGACCCTTCTCAACAGATAAGTGCATGTGAACTCTTAATAAGCAAGAGTCTGGGTGTTTGTTGCTTGAATTTAACCTAAAAGTTGTTCCGACAGCTCAAGTCAGTGTTTTAGTAATGCAGAAGCAACATGTTAGGTAACTTATATTCTCGTATTTGAGTTTTGCTGTCTTGACATGGTATAAACGTTAACGAGCTTTCTTTCAGTATTGGTGCTGAGAATGTATTTCCTATAGCTCACTCTTGTTGCTCAACTCTTTCTTTCTTTTCCCCCTCCTTTCATGCCACCTTCCCCCTACTTCCTCTGGAGTTTGATCACCCCACTTCAATACCAACAGCACATTGTCCTAAGGTTTGTGTACTCTAATTTATATGGTAAATAAGGGAGCATGATGGTTCAAGATGGAAGTAAAACACCTCCAAGCTGTGAGCAGCTTGGCTCAAATGCCACTTTTATAGACGTCATTGAATCTCTGCCACTTGCACAGGCTTGAAACCTAGTGTGAGTCTGATTACATTATGTCATTGTCACTTGAATCATTTGTTTATATTTCTCTTTCCTTAGTTAGGCACTATATTTTATCCATTTATCATTATATTCTGTTGAATAAATAACTGTGTGGATATGATTTACTAGCCTACTTCTCATATTTTTTCATAGCTTTTCCACACAAACAGGTATCTTATTTCTATTTTATGAATGAGGAAACTATAGCTTAAAAGAGTTAAACTGCCTAGAGCCAGAAAGCAAATAGTCCACAGGATTAGAATTCAAATTCAGTTGCTTGGTTAGAGTCATACCAAGGAAAGACCTGTTTGAAAAAACCTTCAAGTCTCTGAGGAAAGAAATTGAAGAAGATATCAGAAGATAGAAAGATCTCCTGTGCTCATGGATTGGTAGGATTAACATAGGGAAAATGTCCATCCTGCCAAAAGCCATCTACAGATTCAATGCAATTCCCATCAAAATACCAACACAATTCTTTACAGGCCTTGAATTCTCAATTTCATATGGAAAGACAAAAAAGCCAGAATTGCTAAAACAATCCGGTACAACAACGTATCGTCTGGAGGTGTCTCCATCCCTCATTTTCAAGCTGTACTACAGAGCAATAGTAATAAAAACTGCATGGTGCTGACATAGAAACAGAATGGTGGATCAATGAAATCTAATAGAAGACCCAGCAACAAACCCACAAACCTACAGATACTTGATTTTTGACAAAGAAACCAAAACCATACAATGGAAAAAAGACAGCATCTTCAACAAATGGTGCTGGTCTAACAGGATGTCTACATGCAGAAAAATGCAAATAGATCCATATTTATTACCCTGCACAAAACTAAAGACAAGTGGGTCAAAGACCTCAACATAAAACCAGACACAGTCAGAGAGATCTTTCAAGATGGCGACCAGCACACACAGTTTCTGAGTTGCAGAGGAGCTGTCGCACCAGATTTGGTGACTGAAGCCAGGGAAATGAGAGTGAGTCTCTCTAAACGAGAGTAATCATCGCACCAGGTGAGAACTTTGGTCTTGGGTCACCCGTGGACTTGTTTGGGGAAGGAGAGATACAGTCCTCTGATATCCCAGCACTTCCCTTGTTTGGGCCTCCCTTCCCCTGGGCACAGCCAGCTCACTGAAACTCTCAGCTTAAAGCTCACTGCCTGGAGACTGCAGCAGCTGCAGAGGTGGGGCTCCTGGCCCCTCATCCGCACCCACCAGCTGTACCTGACAGCACCATCCTCCCCGTGTCCCAGGCCTGCTAGCGGCCATCCGACTCCACAGAGTCTCCCAGCCACTGACTGTCCGGCCCACCCAAACCCTCCATGACAGATAATAGCCACAAAAGTCCAGGAGATCCGACAAACAAGCTAGACACACTAGGCACAGGGCCTCCCAGGTCTGGAGAGCACAGTGGAGGGCCCCAGGACTTCCCAGAAGGCATCTGGACCGGCATCCCAGTCTCCAGCTGCAGTTGGACTTCCTAACCTGGCGTCTGCAGCAGCACTGAGCTGGCGGAGTGCATCAGTCCTCCTGCATCTGACTAAGCAGGGCCAAACCAGAGAGTAGAGAGCCCTGATACCCCAGTCCTTGCTGACGTGACCTGCTTGAGAATGAGTGTGCTCTTGAGGAACTGCAGAGCCCCAGATCCAGGGTCCTTCTAAACTAGCAGCCAGGCATCAGACCCCTCCCACCCACACACCCACTGTGGGAAACAGAGGGACTCTTGGGACATCGAAGCCCCTGCTCTGCTGGTCCAACAGTGGATTTTAAGGCAGATAACGCCAGATATCACCAGTGCCTGCTACATCTACAGCTCATGCACAAGTAACCCCCTAGAAGCCTGCAAAGGAGAGCCCCTCCCACACACTCAAGGGTTCAGCATTCTCTATCACTCTGTCCCTCGAGGCACACTTCCACACACATTTCCACACATGTGTACCCACATCTGCCCTTCTGTGCCCATGGACTTTCCTCCCACAGGTACTGCAGAAGCACCAACGCAAACGCTGAGGCTACAGGACCTCTCTCAGCTTCCTGAAGAACTCTCCAGATGCCGGAGAGAGATAGTACCAGTCTGAACTGCAGAATCCAGAAACAAACAGAGAAGGTTATGGATAAGCCAATGGCCAGGGATCGGCGAAAGAACACATCCAACATAAATCAGGACATCATGGCTTCACCAGAACCCCCAAAACTGATGGATACTCCAATTAATCGGAAGCACAGGAAAATGACTTTAAAGCTATGCTTACCTAATTACTTGAGGTACATAAAGAGGAAACAGCCAAATCTCTCAGAGCAATAACTATACAAATACAGGCAGTTAAAGAGGAAATGAATAAATCTATCAAAGATTTGACCAATCAAGTGGAGGCAAAGAAAGAAAAAATGAACAAAATCCTCAAGAAAACACAGGCAAATATAGGCAAACAAATAGAGGCACAAGTAGAGATACAAGTAGTGTCATATAGAGAAGAAATGAACCAAAAAATAGAGACCATCATGGAGAGACAGGAATCCCCATTCAAACAAATGAAGGAAATCGTGCAAGGCATGAAAACAGAATTAGAATCAATAAAAAAAAACACAGAGAAACCCCTAGAGCTGGAGAACTTAGAGAAAAGATCAAGAACCACAAAGGTAAGCATCACCAACAGAATAACAGAGATGGAACAGAGAAGCTCAGGTGCTGAAGATATACTCGCAGAAAGTGATACTTCTGTCAAAGAAAAAGTAAAATCAGAAAAGTTCCAAACACAAACAATCCAAGAAATCAAGGATGCCATGAAAAGACAAAATCTAAGAATAATAGGAATAGACGGAAAAAGAAGATTCTAGGCTCCAAGGTCCAGAAAATATTTTCAAGAAAATCATAGAAGAAAATTTTCCCAACTTAAAGAAAAAGATGTCCATAAATATACAAGAGGCCTACAGAACAGCAAATAGACTAGACCAGAAAAGAAACACATTACGTCACATCATATTCAAAACACTAAATATTCAGAACAAAGAAAAGATATTAAAAGCATCAAGGGAAGAAGGCCAAGTAACATATAATCAGAATCACACCGGACTTCTCATCAGAAACTATGAAAGCCAGAAGGGCCTGGGCAGGTGTCATGCAGACTTTAAGAAAACACAGATGCCACCCCAGACAACTATACCCTGCAAAGCTTTCAATCAACATAGATGGAGAAAACAAAATATTCCATAACAAAACTAAATTTACACAATATCTACACAGCAAACCAGCCCTACAGAAGATACTAGAAGGACAACTCTAATCCAATGAAAACAACTTCACCCAAGAAAACATAACATACATATAATATCCCAACAAAAATTAAAAGAAAACAAGCAATGAATCACAGTAAGACCACCGACTCCACAATAAAAGGAACTAACATTCATTGGTCACTTTTATCTATCAACATCAATGGACTCAACTCTCCAATAAAAAGGCACAGACTAACAGAATGAGTGTGGAAACAGGATCCAACATTCTGCTGCATCCAAGAAATGCACCTCTGCAACAAAGATAAACACTACCTCAGAGTAAAGTGCTAGAAAAATGTTTTTCAAGCAGATGGACCCAGAAAACAAGCTGGGATAGCTATCCTAATATCTAATTAAATAGACTTTCAACCAGAAGTAATCAAAAAAGATGAGGAGGGACACTACATTCTCATTAAAGGAAAAATCCACCAAGAGGACATCACAATACTGAACATCTATGCCCCAAGTACAAGAGCGCCTACATTCATAAACAAAACATTATTAAAACTTGAATCACACATCGATCCCAACACCTTAATAGTGGGAGACTTCAACACCCCACTTTCACCAAGACATAGATCATCTAGACAGAAGCCAAATAGGGAAATAAAGGTACTTACACAGGTCCTAAATCAAATGGACGCAATAAATGTCTACAGAACTTTTCACCCAAACTCAAAACAGTATAACTTCTTTTCAGCACCTCATTGAACCTTCTCCAAAATAGACCATATAGTTGGTCACAAAGCAAGCCTCAACAGATACAAGAAGATTGAAATAATCCCCTGTATTTTATCTGACCATCATGGACTAAAGCTGGACCTCAATAACAATGGAATTAGCAAAAAGCCTGCATGTACATGGAAAATGAACAACTTGCTGCTCAGTGACAGCTGGGTTAAGGAAGAAATACAAAAAGAAGGACTTCCTAGAATTCAATGAAAATGAAGGTACAATATACCCTAATTTATGAAACACAATGAAAGTAGTGTTCAGAGGAAAATTCATAGCACTAAGTTCCTTCAAGAAGAAATTTGTGACATCTTATACAAGCAACTTAATGGCCCAACTGAAAGCCCTAGAAAAAAAAGAAGCAAACACACCCAAGAGGAGCAGACGGCTAGAAATAATCAAACTCAGGGCTGATATCAGTCAATTAGAAACAAATAAAACTATTCAAAGAATCAATGAAACCAAGAGCTGGTTCTTTGAAAAAATCAAGATAGACAAACCTTTAGCCAAACTAACTAAAAGGCAGAGTGAAACTATCCAAATCAGCAAAATCAGAAATGAAAAGGGGGACATAACTACAGACACCAAGGAAATCCAAACAATCATTAGATCGTACTACAAAAGCCTGTATGCCACAAAATTTGAAAATCTAAAAGAAATGGACAATTTTCTTGATATATTCCATCTACCAAAATTAGGTAGAAAGATTGAACAGACCTATATCCCCCAAGGAAATAGAAGTCATCAACAGTCTCCCTTCCAAAAAAAGCCCTGGACCAGATGGATTCAGTGCAGAATTCTACCAGACCTTCAAAGAAGTGCTAACTCCAATTCTCTGTAAACTATTCCACAAAATAGAAAGACTAGGAACATTACCAAACTCATTCAGTGAAGCCACAGTCACCTTGATACCTAAACTACACAAAGACCCAACAAAGAAAGGGAACTTCAGACCTATCTCTAATGAACATTGATGCAAAAATACTCAATAAAATACTTGCAAACCAAATCCAAGAACGTATCAAAGAAATCATCCACCATGACCAAGGGGGCTTCATTTCAAGCATGCAAGGGTGGTTCAACATACAGAAATCCATTAATGTGATCCACCATATTAACAAACTGAAGGAGAAAAAACACATGATCATCTCCTTAGATGCCGAAAAAGCATTCGACAAAATCCAACACCCATTCATTTTAAAGTATTGGAGAGATCAGGGATACAAGGCACATACCTAAACATAGTAAAGGCAATATACAGAAAGCCTATAGCTAACATCAAACTCAATGGCGAGAAACTTAAATCAATCCCACTGAAATCAGGGACTAGGCAAGGCTGCTCACTCTCTCCATATCTCTTCAACATAGTACTTGAAGTCCTAGCTAAAGCAATAAGGCAACTAAAGGAGATCAAGGGGATAGAACTTGGAAAGGAAGAGGTCAAAGTATCACTATTTGCAGACAATATGCTAATATACATGAGTGACCCCAAAAATTCTACCAGGAAACTCCTTCAGCTGAAGAACACCTTCAGCAAAGTGGCTGGACACAAAATTAACTCAAAAAAATCAGAAGTCCTCCTGTATACCAAAGACAAAGGGCTGAGAAAGAAATCAAGGAAACAACACCCTTCACAATAGCCACTAATAACATAAAGTACCTTGGTGTGACTCTAACCAAGGAAATGAAAGACCTGTTTGAAAAAAAACTTCAAGTCTCTGAAGAATTAAATTGAAGATATCAAAAGATAGATCTCCCGTGCTCATGGATTGGTAAGATTAACATAGTGAAAATGGCTATTCTGCGAAAAGCAATCACCAGATTCAATGCAATTCTCATCAAAATACCAATACAATTCTTTACAGACCTTGAAATAAAGATTCTCAACTTCATAGGGAGAAACAAAAAACCCAGAATCTCCAAAACGATCCTGTACAACAACAGATCATCTGGAGGTATCTCCATCCCTGACCTCAAGCTCTACTACAGAGCAATAGTAATAAAAAACTGCGTGGTATTGGCATAGAAACAGAAAGGAGGATCAATAGAACTGAAGAGAAGACCCAGAAATAAACCCACACACCTATGAGTACTTGATTTTTGACAAAGAAGCCAGAAACATTCAATGGAAAAGAGACAGCATTCAACAAATGGTGCTGGTCCTAATGGATGTCTACATGCAGAAAAATGAAAATAGATCCATATTTATCACCCTGCACAAAACTAAAGTCCAAGTGGATCAAAGTGGATCAAAGACCTTAACATAAAACCAGACACACTAAATCGGTTAGAAGGAATTGTGGGGAAGAGCCTTGAACTTATTGGCACAGGAGACTACTTCCTGAACAGAACACCAACAGCATAGGCTCTAAGAGCAACAATTGATAAATGGGACTTCATGAAACTGAAAAGCTTCTGTAAAGCAAAGGACACTGTTGTCAGAACAAAATGACAGCCTTCAATCTGGGAAAGGATCTTCACCAACCCTATATCTGACAGAGGGCTAATATCCAGAATGTATAAAGAACTCAAGAACTTAAACAACTACAAACCATGTAATCCAATTAAAAATATGTGGTACAGAGCTAAACAGAGAATTCTCAATAGAGGAATATTGAATTTCAGAGAAACACTTAAGGAAATGCTCAACCTCCTTAGTCATCAGGGAGATGCAAATCAAAACAACCCTGAGGTTTCACCCACCAGAATGGCTAAGATCAAAAACGCAGGTGCCAACACAAGCTGGAGAGGTTATGGAGAAAGGGGAACCTTCCTCCATTGCTGGTGGGAATGTAAACTTGTACAACCACTATGGAAATCAATCTGGCACTTTCTTAGACAATTAGGAATAGTGCTTCTTCAAGACCCAGCTATCCCACTCCTAGGCATATATCCTAAGATGCTCAAGTATACAACAAGGATATTTGTTCAACCATGTTTTATAGCAACTTTATTTGTAATAGCCAGAAGCTGGAAACACCCAGATGTCCCTCAGTGGAGGAATGGATACAGAAATTGTGGTACGTTTACACAATGGAATATTTCTCAGCAATTAAAAACAAGGAAATAATGAACTTTGCAGGCAAATGGTGGGAACTAGAAAAGATCATCCTGAGGGAGTTATCCCAGAAGCAGAAAGACGCACATGGTATATACTCATAAGTAGGTACTAGACATACAGGATAAACATACTAAAATCTGTACACCCAAAGAAGCTAATCAAGAAGGAGGACCCTAAGTAAGATGATCAATCCTCACTCAGAAAGGCAAACGGGACAGATATTGGAAGAAGGAGAAAACAGGGAACAGAACAGGAGCCTACCTCAGAGGGCCTCTGAAACTCAACCCAGTAAGATATCAAAGCAGATGCTGCGATTCATAGCCAAACTTTCGGCAGAGTGCAGGGATTTTTTTATGAAAGATGACTGAGATAAGAAGACATGGAAGGGAGAGGAGCTCTACAAGGAGAGCAACAGATCAAAAACATCTGGGCACAGGGGTCTTTTCTGAGACTGATACTCCAATGAAGGACCACTCATGGAGGTAACCTAGAACACCTGCACAGATGTAGCCCATGGCAGCTCAGTGTTCAAGTGGGTTCCCTAGTAATGGGAACAGGGACTGTCTCTGACATGAACTCAGTGGTTGGCTTTTTAATCACCTCTGCATGATGGGGGAACAGCCGTATCAGGCTACAGAGGTAGACATTGCAGCCAGTCCTGATGAGATCTGATAGGCTAGGGTGAGAGTTGGGAAAATTCAGGGCTTCCTGGAGTTGTGGTTCTTTCTGTTGTGTCATTTGCCTCTTCCTCAATTCTTCCATCTCTGTGGCTGCTGTTCTTGATCAGTTCACAGCCCTACTTTGGCACCAGAAGCTCTGTCTCTCCCAGCTCTGCACTGTCCTGATTCCAGCAGCTTCTGTGTCTTTGCATCTCTCTATGCCATTTCTTTGTGACTGTGCTGTTTTAGAGTGTTTTTTGTTTCTATGATGTTACCTTATACCCACCTGCTTAAACATACCTCTTACAAAAAAATATAATAATAAATATATTTCTTGTATTTAACATTTTTAATTCACCCATGATATGTTGTCTGCTGAAATAAAGTAACATTTCAGAACAAAAAATAAAGATTGAATTTTTATAAAACTATTCATACATATGAAAGTTACACATTAGAGTACAATAGTGTATTTGGTGATTTTTATACATTTTGGGCTAAGTTTTTTAATTATTATATACTGTTTTATAATTTTAAATGTATGTGTGCATATTTATATGCATGTAGGGTGAAGGAGAACTTTGTAAAGTAGCTTCTGTCCTTCCTTCCATTTGACATGGATTCCTCAGTTTAAGTGAGTTCATCCGGCTTGCATGTTTGGCAGCAGACAGGTCTACCAACTGAGCCACCTTTTCTGTAATATTTGAGCTAATGATAAAATATTATTTCTTCTCAAAGTACTAATAATGATACTTGGTACAAAATCAGTACTATTTTTAGTGGCAGAGCCTGATGTTTTCTCAAGTCACAGGAAAGAAATTATTTTCTTTGTTCAGATGGCTTCTTACTCTTAAGAAGCTGTGAGGCTTGGAATAACATGAGCTATATTATGTCTTTAGGGCATGGCACCATGTGTTAGAAAGTAGTATGTTACTTTAGTCTATTCACATCAAAGCCTATTCACATCAGAGGCCTCAGAGGCAGGTCTTTAAAAGTGGTAAAAAAAAAAAAAAAAGTGATAGGTTTTTGTTAAATCCTAACAATCTTAGACAATGAAGCAAACAATCGTAGCATGTCTTGAGACTTTCATACTACCTGTTGTCAAGCACACTCTGGGCTTTCTTCCATAACTTACACTAATGCCATCTACTAGCTGGTTTTAATCACCACAGCAACTGCTTCTTCTGAGTCTGGTCCTGTGAAAGCACAGGTTAAGGTGACTGGCCACACCCTGCTTTAGTTGGCTGCTCGCCTTTGCGTCTTTGTCTTTTTATGTACTCGACAAATGCTCTCCTGACACGAGACCTGTTGACCTTCCAGAGTCCCTGTTATTTAAGGTCTTCCCTAATTTTTTTTCACATGGTCCAGCTGCCAGACAAATTGTACATCAATTTCCTGCAGCATTTGGCAAGCCTGAGTATTTACTACCTTGAAAACAATTTGAATTTATTGATTTTGAAATTTGTGATTACTTTCTAAAGTTTTTCTCCTCATCTAAATTTACATTGGAAAAAAAATAGCCACAACAGAACACATTGGCCTATTTTTTGTGCCAAGACTTTCAGGGAAATATTTTATATGATTAATCTAGTGTGGCTAATCTGGTGTAAAAAATCGATTTTATCCATTTTTACTCATGAGAGCATGACCATCCTGTGTGAACTATTTAAACAGCCTGTGACTTTACTGATCCAAAATTAAATGTCTTATTTATGTGTGTTGTGTTAATAATATAAATTGAAGTTGGGCCACATTTGTAAGTGGAATTGCATTCACAAGTCTGTATCTTTTCTTAGCATAACAACATCTTAAACTTGTTTCTAGCAAGCTGAAAGTAGTGGATGCTGGACTTGGCTTAGGGGAATGTAGTTTGTGGTACTAGGCCATGCTGATAAATCTCTGCTCCAGTAAGAGCTTCCTTCTTAATTCCTTTAAACCAATTTCTCCTAAAAGACCTACTCCCATCAAGAGAGAAACATTTTTAAAAACTTCATGATAATTTCATTCTAACAAATTCAGTGTGTAGGTTTTTAAAAGATATTTGGCCTTTTTTTTTTTTTTACAAGGTTGGCATGTTTTTTCCTGAAAGATTCAATGTCAGTGCTTTGGGGAGTAAAGCTGTTTGTAATGCCTACACAGTGCTTTATTATATCGGTGCTACCGCACCTCACAAAGAGCAGGACTTCTGCCCAGGGAATAATTGCGTCACCGTGGAGGTCTGGCTCCCTGTCTCATTAAATCTTCTGGAATTGCTAGGAGGTAGCTAGCAATTATTCTTTTTTCTGTTTGACATATGTGTAGAGTTAGGCACCAAGCAGTTAAGGAGTCGTGCAC
>CM053755.1:54066192-54131760 GCA_028658305.1 Pachyuromys duprasi | reverse complement strand
TCTTAGAATTCAAACTTTTGGGTTCATTTTTATGAAGCAAGAAGAGTTTAAAAGTGTGTAATTTATCTGGAAGAATGCTATATTATTTTATCTACAGAGTTACATGCCAAAAATCTATGTGCTGTTTTCTTCTACAAGCCTTTGGCAAGATGAATTTTGCAGATGAAAGGATGTTAGTATATGCTTGTGTGTATTTCAGAATGTTGAGATAGGGCTAACAGGGAAAACCTGGAATTTGAATCCTTTGGATCTCTTAAATTAATATTTGATGCTAGCTCAAGGAAATGGAGAGGTCTGGAACTAGTTTTGGTTTGGTTGGTATCCTCTCTGGTGACTTGATGCTTCTTTTAAGGTAGAAAGTTACTAAATGAAAAACACAGCAGAAACATGAATGTCAGAACTGTATCATGCCGCTGAAGAAGATGCCACATGTGTTCATATCAACACTTTTCCTAATAATCTTTGTAACTTCCTTAAGATACTTTGTCTTGAGATTATATATTTTAGACATCTTAGCAAGTTCTTAAACATCCAGGATGATAGTTTTCACTTCTTCATCCAGTCATTCAACAAATGCTCCTTGAAGGGCAGCTGTATATCCAATCTAGTAATCAGCAAACTTTGGAGGCCTGTTCTCATTCCAGTATCCATATACGCAGGTTTCAGAACTGTACGACATTCTCCAAAATACATAGTGATACTTTGACAACCCTCCCAAGCAAGAGAATATAAAAACGTGGGAGAAACTGGATGAACGGTACTCAGAATACAGCCTCCCAACTAACTTTTATTATGAAAACTTTTATACTTTAAAAACTTGGAAAATAGTATAATAAAGACTGAAAATTTACCACCTAGATGCCAACTGTTAATATTTTCCATGTTTTTTTTTTAATGTCTGTGTGTGTACTTTCCCCCGGAGGCTCTGATAAAAGAACATATCTTGAAGGGGTAGAAGACAGGTTAGATTTCTGCTCGGTAGTCTCTGTGGTAGTTGTGGTATGTGCTGGTCAAGACTTTTACAAAGAGATGCTGTGGTCTTTCTTACTGATGAAGCAGGTTGACTTCGCTGCCATGGTTCCTTTTGAAGAGGCCTTTTGTCTGGGGAGGGTACTGAGTGCTGTGTTTTAACATTGCCCTGTGGCAGATGAAGCAGGTTGACTTCGCTGCCATGGTTCCTTTTGAAGAGGCGTTTTGTCTAGGGTGGGTACTGAGTGCTGTGTTTTAACATTGCCCTGTGGCAGATGGGCAGGAGGAGTGTGTGCTCCAGCCCTGCTTGCTGTTGCTGTGTGCTCTCACTTGCCACCCCTTAGTGTCTGCTCCACCCCCACAAACGGAGAAACTATTCTCTGTCCCAATTAATGTCCTGGACTTCTTATCTCTAGAGAAATACCTGCTCATTCATATCGTTGTTCCCCATCTTTTTTTCCTCCGGCGCATTTCATTTGTTTCTTCACTTTTTGGTTTTTAGTCAAACATAGTGGGATATTTTTTGAGATTGATACTGTTTTATACTTGACATGTCTTGTTTTTTAGGTGTGTGTGTTCTGCAGAACTAGAAGGTTTTTTCTGCTCTTATTTGTTCAGATATTTTTCTTGTCACATTCATTTCTCACCTTCTAGAACACAGAAGAGGGCTTTTTGTTGCATACATCTCAGAAACTCTTCCTTTTTTTCTTCTTCAGGATTTTCTTATCTTTGCATCAGACAATTTTATTTATCTTTCTTTAATAGATTACTTTTATCAGTTTCATTCTGAAATTAAGATTATTTAGCACATTTCATTTTCCAGTTCTAAAAATCTGTATTTTCATGCTGCAGTTTTCCATATTTTCATTTATTATAAGCATATTTTCCCTTGCCCGGATGAATGTAAGTCTAGCTGACTTACAGTCTTCTATGTGGGTCATATCAAACTAGACTCTGGGTTGTCTTTTTCTTCAAGAGTAGATCACATTTTCCTGATTCTTCCTATGGCAAATAACTCTGAGTTCCTCCCAGAAATAGCTAATGTTTCCTGTATGGGTAGGGGCTGTTTCTGTTGTTCTCAGCCTCGATTTTGTCCACAGCCCAGGGCCTCATGCAGTGTTCTCTAGAGTAGCTGCAACTGAGCCCCCAATAAGTCCCTCTATCCTTCATGAAGAACAGCCTTGAGATGTCTTACACTGAGGATGAGGATGAAGTCCATTCTGTTGGTAGTGGCGTCATGTGACTGCATCATGTGACTATATTTCCCTATCCTCATTTGCAACAAACATTCTTTGATCAGTAGAGAAGAAACAATGTAGGTAAACTTAGTGACACAGGCCAGTGCCACCCCATTGGGGATGGAAGGAGAGAGGACATGCACAGAACAAGATGAGGGCAGGTGCTGACAGGTATCATATGCATAATACAGCACATAAAGAGAGACAGCACAGAGGTAGAGAGTGTGTATGTGGACTGAAAGAGAAGGAGAATTTAAAAGCAAGAGGAGGGGTTGGGGAGAAGGCTTAGTCAGTACGTAGCTCACATAAACATGCGGCCCTGAGTTTAACCCATGGAGCCCATGTAAAAAGCATGTCATGTGGCACTTGGTGGCCAGCCTGGACAGCCTTGCCTTCTTGGTAAGTTCAAGCCAGTGAAATATTTGTTTCAAAAGACAAAGTGGAATTCTGAAATGAGTGTATTTGAGTCTCAGAAACTGAAAGAACACTCGCAGTTTTACACACACACAGAGCTTTGTAATTGGTTAAGCAGGAGGAAATGCCCCCTTTAGTCTTAATAGCCTCAAGAATCTCTGGGAACAATGGGAAGTTGTAAACATCTTCCCAGGTTCTGTCAGCTCCCTCAGTGAAAACCCTAGACTTCTGGCTTGGAAAAAAAATGGTTAAAAGGCTACACTGCAGCCCTCAGCTTGTGCTCAGATCTCATGCACTTGGTCCGATCTTAAGCTTAGTCCTTTTCCGCCAGCCCCCAGCCCCAGTGTCAGTCTGCTTCCTGAGGGGTTCCTGAGCCGCAGTGCAGAGAGGTGCGTGTGCACTTCAGTGAGACCTGCATCTCCCTTTGCCTCGGTTCACAGCTTCCATGGGGATTCAAGATGGAATCTTTGCTGTGTAGCCCAGAAGACGAGTAAGAGCCTGCATTAGGGCTGGAATTCCTCACATGTTTCTCTCTGACTCTGGGTCCAATGCTCTTGTGCCTGTATTCGCTCTGAAACTGTATTTATTGACTGGTGTTAAAATGAAGACTGTAACCAAGAACCTAGCTTCTTCCACACATGGCCAAATTCAGATTTGATTTGATTTTATCTTTACTCTTTATACCTGAGACCCTAAAGTATACCATCTGTTCTTTGACTAATAGTGTTATCCTCCAAGCACCATTTGGTAGAATGTCTGAAAACATTTTTGATCATCTCTGCTTTGGGCTGCTACTGACATCTCATGAGCAAAAGCCAGGAAACTGCTCGCATCCTGCAAAGAGCATCATGACATATCCGCCCACCACTTACCACCTAGCACAAAAGATCACCCAGTCCCAAATGTCACTACTGCACGATTGCAAAACCCTGAAGCAGACTTCTGGAGCCCTTTCTTAGAGTCCTTTTGCTCCCTGTCCCTCCCTTCCAGGACCACTGTGGGGTGCTGGTGGTGTTAAGCTGGCGACTGACACGTTAGACCACAGCTCCCAGACCTAGCTGGGGTTTCTTAACTGCAGAGGTGGCCCCTTTTCCTTAGGGAGTGGAGATAGGAAGTGCCTGAAGGAACTGCTAATGGCTGTGGGGAGGAACCCTGAATGAGGTTGATGGAAAAGAGACCATCTTGGAAACTCGGCACAGCCTTGGAAAGAACAGTTGGTTTAAGATGCATATCTCTTAAAGGATTTGTTTTTGTTGCACAAGGGACAAAATTTTGCTCAGCTGGGACTTTTCAGCTAAGAACTGTATGGTCATAGATAGGTCAAGGAGAGAACATACAGTTTGTTTAATACAGGTTCTGCATGACACAGAAGCTTTCGTGGAGAACTGAAGACCCGTAAATGCAGATGGGTTTGAATATACATGTGATTGGGAAAGAGCAATGATGTGTAAAAACAAATTGGTTTGTACTGTTGTGACATCTGGGTAGAGAGGGGAATAGGAAGATAATGGCTGTGTCAGCATATCGCTTTATACAGACTTCCCTTCATCCTAAGGATGATGCTTTTCTTCTGTTCAAGTGTCCTTAACTCAAAGAAGTGTGTGAGAGCGATAAATGTGGGAGGGACACATTGTAAAGCTTTTGGTAGAGAAGTATGAAACCATACATAGTTGTGGAGAAGAATCATTGACGGTGACTTAATTCATAAATGAGAGTATAAAAACATTTTGGACTAAGTGTAAACATAATTTTGATTATAGTTATTGTTGATGAAATCAATTATAAATAATTATCACTTATTTGCTTTCTATTATTCCTGTCATTAAAAATGCCACAGTTTTGTGGTACATTTGTTTAATTATAACACTAAAACTTGTACATTTGCCTCTTATTTGCTGCTAACAGGATTGTCAGTTCTCAACTTGGGGTGGGGGTCGGGTAGCATTGCTTCCACCTGGAATCAATTTTCCCCCTTTTCTATTAGAACGGGAATCCTAGTTACAAGAGGGCCACACAGCCAGAACATTAACCCGTAGCCCTTTAAACCTGTTGATAAGTGTAAAGTGTAACTCTGTTACGATGACCTCATGTCAGTGCCCTTTACAGTTCCGACTGCACTTGGTAATTACTCTGGACCTTTCATCGCCTCCCCTACTGCTCAGCTTATCCACACACCCAGGTCTGCCCAATATTAGGGTTTGCAGGGCAATAAAGCTCCCTGTGCTAAGGTGCTCATCCCAGGATTTCAGTCCAGAGAAAAAATAATACATGATCTCACTTCCCGTCATACCCTGCTTTCAACAAATTATCTGGATGAAACAGAGGACATTATTGTGTTGAATATATGTAGAACACCAAGCTTTTCTCCCTAATACCTTGAATAAACATATTTTACACATCAACATATGTTGTGTTAGAAGGCATGTCCTGGTGGGGTATTTTTTGATTTTTGTTTGTTTTTCTGCCCAGAATACCTACCTTTGTTTTGAAGTATATTTAAGGCCTTAGTAGTATGATCCTTACAGTACTAAATGTTCACTTTAGAGTGAAGGTTAACATCTCTGTTTACTGTATTTAATCATGATAAAGTCACCTGACGAAATATGGTGACGTTAGAGCCGTTTATGTGATAGCGCTGGGGATCAAAAGAGAAGGGCCATGCAATCCCAAAAGGGGACTAGCTTTATTGTCTCAGTTGTCTCAGATTTGGTCAAGTAACAAGTTGGCTGTTACCAGATCTGCTACTAAGGACATTCTCACCCCTTCAGATCACATAGATGGCAGATGTTGCTTTACAGGACATCTTAAAATTTTGTTTCTATTTTCATTTTTAGAAATTGCAGATTTGGGGCTTAAGAGCCAGCTCAGTGATTAAGAGCACTGGCAGCTCTTCTAGAGGACCAGGGTTCAATCCCCAGCACCACATGGCTGCTCACAACTGTCTGTAACTCAGATTCGGGATCTGATGTCATCTCTTACCTTCACTGCACACAGTGGCACACACTTGCAGGCAAACATTCACAGGCTTCTGCTCAGACTGCGTTTGCATAGAGGCTGTTCTTTATCAGGTTGTGCTCAGTCTCATTATAGAATCATATTTCTAGAGGGACATAGTGTTGTACAGCTGTAAACCCAGAGCATTGGAAAGCTCTGAAGCAAGAGACTTACTGTGAATTCAAGGCCAGCCTGGCATGCATAGTTAAATAGTTAAATAAGAATTCCCCGCATTTAGGCTCACAGATTTGAATGCTTAGTCAGCAGGGGTTGGCCCCATTTGAAAGGATTAGGAGCAGGCACTGAGACCAAGCAGCGCATGACTGGAATCTCAGCTTGGGGGGGGGGGGGGAGCAGAAGATCAGGAGTTCAAGGTCATACGATAGACAGCCTGGCCTCTATGTCTCTGCCTTAAATTCTTTAACAAAATTCACGGTAGCTTTCTTGGCAGTCTGGTGAGTACCTGTTGTCCTGGGACTTTAAGTTGCTGGCATTGTGTATAAGAACTGAGCTGGAGGTAGAGGGTGAGGCCGAGGATTCACCGCTGCCTCTCCCGCCTCTCCCATTGTCGAAGTGAACGCTGTGTTCTGGCCTCTGTTCTTGGTGCTTCTGACCAAGCTCACACAGACTTTAGGCACATAAACCTGAGAGACGTTTCTACCCAGCATTAAGGTACCAACCATATAAATAGTGGCTCCTAATAAAGCTTTAGAATGTGCTGACAAATATACTGATTTGTTTAATGATTAATATGGGACTGCCTTTTAACATCTTTAAATACAGATAATGGTGATCAATGCTAATAAATTGATGAAAAGAATCAATTTTTAAGGAAATGTAACTAATAAATTAAGGGATTATTGATAAGTCATAGTTGGATAGTGTAATGCCAGTTAGCATCCATTATTACGAGAATAGTAACTTGTTTTTCCCTTGATAATCAGCTCATAAATAAATAAATAAATTTAAGAATGGAGGTTGGATGGATGGCTCAGCAGGTGATAGCCTGCTGCTTCTGCAGAGGACCGAGTTTGCCTTCTTCAGGTGATCACACAGCGCTGTAAGTGCAGCTCTGGGATCTGACGCCCTCCTATGGCTTCTGAGATATCTGCACACAAAAGCACAAACCTATATGCATAATTTTAAAAATTATATCTGAGCATTAACAAAATAATAAAATATGGACTTTTTAAGAATTTAAGCTTTTCAGTATCTGGGAGAGACAAAAAAAAATTATCTTTGAAATAAACAGTGAGAAACCAGGTCTACAGATGCAGGCCTGTGATTCTAGCTACTCCAGAGGCTAAGACAGGAGAATTACAAATCAAGCCCTGTCAGAATTATAAGGTGAGTTCAAAGCCAGCCTGGGCAATTTAGTGAGACCCTGTCTCAAAGTATAAAAAGTGGAAAGTGTGCTCGGTGGTGGAGCAATAGCTAACATGCTCAAAGCTGGGGGTGCAGTTCCAATACAAAAGGGAAGAAGGTAAAGTGAAAATTAATGCCAGATTAGCAGTTTTAGAGGTTTCAAAACTCAGATGAGGTATGCTTTTTTTGGGCTTTTATTTATTTGACAAAAAGTTGCTAAGTACAAAATGCTGAAATCTGAAGAACAGACCCAGCCTTGTGTTTGGCTCTAGCATTGTACAGGTCTGATATAACGGGTAGCTTTCATTGCTTGCAGTGTACCAGCACATTATAACACAGCTGTATGTAGTTGCCTTTCGGCGCACAGAGAAAAAGTATCTCAACTCTGTTTATAAAGACTGCTTGACCAGAAAGACTTAATGAAGTACATTTAATTTCAATCCTAAAAATGAGTAGAACTTCGAAGGGAACTTCGTTAACTACAACTTGTAGCCAAGGTAGGAAAAGTGCAAGTACATATTCCACAAGGAAAGACGTGGAATCACTATTCAGTTTTGGGACATTTCCTGCTAGCTCAATATAGAAGGAGCTTGGTGAATATGAAGAACTAAAAGAGAAACTGTGACCATGAAAACACAGGCATATCAGCATGGGCCAAAGCTGCAGACCTGAAGAGGTATGCATTCATGTTAGGGTTTTGTGTACAGTAAGGAGCTATGTAAGGAATTTTAGGAGCACGATACAGCTCCGTATGATTTTTAAAAACTTCTGCCTAGCTACTGTTAGAGAATGAATTGGAGTGAAGCACAGGAGGAAGAAAGCTAGCCTGCTCAAGCTGAGAGGGCCTTGAGCAGGAAGATGGCAGGAGAGATGCAGGAAGACACATGTGTTGGGGTCCATCCATAGATAGTGTAAACAAACACTGTAACTTCTAAGTGTGGTAGTTTCTTGGCAAAAGGATGTGTGCTCAAGGGCCTGAAGAGGGGCTTACTGGTTTAAAGCTTTTACTACTCTTCCAGAAAACTCAAGTTCAAATGACCTGTATTCTAGTTCCATAGGAAATCTGACCCCTCTGGTGACTGTTAGCACTGCGCACACACACGATCACACACACTCTTTCTCTCACACACACAATTTTAAATAATGAAAATAAATCTTTTTTTTAATGGTCAGAGAACCACTTAGAAAATAGGAAGTGCTCAAAGACACAAGTTAGAAGGTCTCTGTTAAGTATTGTGGTGCCTGTGAGACATCCATGTAAAACGGCTAAGCTCCAGAATCCAGAAGACAAATGTGTGGTGTTGATACAGAGTGAGAGTTGTCAGAGAGCCGATACTTAAAGCTAAGGGTAGTTATGAGCATGCCTAGGGAATGCTGTATAGTAACAAGCTCAGGTACCTTAACTAGTTCCAACACGAAGGAGTTGAAAAACAGCCACCAGTAAGTGAGGTTGAGGATTGGCCAAAGGGCAAGCAAGGATTGTGGGAGTCAGGAGTTTTTAAGAAGGAGGATGCTGACAAAGAGGAAGTTGTTCAGCTTTTAGGTCAAGTAAGATAAAAACCAGAAGGATGTAGAGAGCAACAGGAAGGAGCCAGCAAGGAAGGGACTGAAATGGGGTTAACAGCTCTAGAAGTGGACACTGTTTTTCTATACCGAGTAAAAGACAGCATTGTGGCAATTGGAAGTGTGGGTGGAATCAAGGCAGATTTCTTGGATGGATGGATGGATGGATGGATGGATGGATGGATGGATGGATGGATGGATGGATGGATGGATGGATGGATGGAGAACAGGATCTCAGTTATGGCACAGACTGACTTTGACTGTGCAGCCCTGTCTTGTCTCTTGGTGCCAGGATTACAAGTGTATAGACCCATGCCCAGCCATATAGTTATTTTTCTTTTTAAATGTATTTTATTATTTTAAGTGTACAAGTGTTTAGTTGCCTGTATAGTTGTGCATCATGTATGTTCAGTGCCTATGGAAGCCAGAAGAGGGTATGGGATCCCCTGAAAACGGGTTTACCTACAGTTGTGAGCCGCCACATGGGTGCTGATAATTGAGCCCAAGTCCTCTGAAAGTTCAGCCAGTGCTCTCAACCTCCAAGACAGCTCTCCAGTCCCAGTTGTCTGGATATGTTTATTTGAAATGGGAGATATTAAAACGTATGTTTTGTTGATGTGAAAGATGAAATACAAAGCTGGATGAAATACAGAGAAAAATGTAGTTGTTTCTGAAGAATAGCACTAAGGCAATTGTCAGGTTATCATGAAGGCTGGAGTCCTCCACTGACACCAGAGAGGCGCATAGATGGAGCAAACATGTTAGTAACATCGCTTCGTATTTTAGAAGAGCTCGGAGCTCTGTGCTGGGGCTGGAAGCACGAGAGACTCCTTGAGGCCAGACAGTGGCTTGTTCTCATGGTCCTTTTGGAAAGGCTCCTGCTCAGTCATGTACAAGGCCTTTATGTCACCCTGTGATCTCCTAGGAATTATAAAAGCATAAGAAAGTTTTGAAAGCACTTTACAAAATTAAAGAATTGTGAAAATGCCAAGTGCTTTGTGTGGTCATGGATTTAATCTTGTAATGTTCAAACCATTTTACCAACTCATTGTGGATTTTGTAACATGTACTTGCTCTTACTATGTTTTCTGTGAATTTTTACCTTTCTGATTTTATTACCTCCTTATGTGTATTTTTGCTAGTTTAGCAATAGTGATTAACTTTAAATTATTTACTGTAATTGCAGAAAAAATAAAGTGAAACTGAATTTTCCAGCATAAGTAAAATTCTTTGGGTTTATAAAAACATGTCAGTATTATTTTATAGAACAGAGCATAAAGAGTATAGTCCTAGTGAGGCATGGTGTTGGTAATTCCAGGAGTCAGAAGGTTAAGACAGAAGGATTGCTGTGAGTTCAAAGTCAGGTTGGGCTATGTAGTGAGACCCTGCACCCTCCCCCATGACTGTGGACCTAAACTAATTGCACATTTGAGAATGTTGAGTTGTTACTCTAGAAGCTACTTAATCATGCTAATCTTCATTAATATTATCTGTAAAATAAGGATTTATAAAATTGCCATCGGATAGGATATATACAAACACACTAGAATAGAAAGACATGGTCTGAGAAGCGTGAGACCTCAGATGTTTATACCCAATTAAACGCCTCTCCTCACCGTGGGTATGTGTGAGTAAACACTCGGGTGTGAACAAGCCACAGGTAGATTCATTTAGTTTAGTTTTTAAGAGCCATTGACAATTCGCAATAAACCGAATCTAACCTACAGTCGTTCTGAAACCCTCTGTTTTGGGTTATAAATTATTATGGTTGAGAAGCAGTGTGTTTTTATTACTAAGTATGCCCTGTGTTCAGATGTCGGCCACCTTTTAATCACGAGGTGTATTGAGAAGTTTATATTTTTAAAGACTTTTCCGTGTATCTTTGTTCTGCCTGCATGTCTGTCTGTGCACCACCATGTGTGCAGTGCCCATCGAGGCCGGAAGACCATGTGGAATGCTCTGGAACTGGGGTTAGAAGTTGTGAGCGATGCTGTGGGGGCTGGGAATGGAGAGCACGGCCACTGTTCACTGCTGACCCATCTCTCCAGCCCACTGAAAGCTGAAACACTTGATGCCTCAGGGACTGTAAAGTTTGAAAAATGATTTTTTTTCATAGATATGTTGCCTCTTATATGAGATCACACTGTCTGCTGGAGGGAACATGTAACTGTTATTTAATGTGTACATATCCATAGTAATATGAATCCATATAAAAGAATATTTCCTATAGAGTTAGCCTGAAAAAAATAAGTAGCTGAATGCTGACTAGGTATTTCTTCTTACATGCTTCTGGTGGGACATCTAACACTCAGAGGGATGCTTTCTCACTGAAGCGATGAAACAGCATATTAATCTCTAGTTGTTGAATTTATCCATACATAGTTTACTGCCTTACACACAGCCCATCAATGCTATTGGTTATTCCTTCCTTGTCTAGAAAAGATTTTTTGAAACATATTATGCTAAATTTAAAACTAAGGGTGAAATTTAAAAAGAGAGAAAGAAAAACAGGCCTTCTTTCTTCAAAGTAGAAAATGTGCAGCACCACATGTGGCCACCAGAGGGTGCCGAGTAGCCAGAGACCTAGTGTTCTCATGGAGGCAGAAACTTTGTCCTTGAGAAGGGGCTCCATGTTCTTCAGCTCTGCAAACCACTAATCAGAAAGTGGCCATCTTCCTGACTCCTCGAGTGTCAGCAATCAGCTGCAAGTATCCCATCCTCACAAACTTCTGCCCCTCCTGAGCTTAACCGTTTAACTCACCACCACCACCACCTTGTTCAGGGCCACTTACTCAGAAGTCACAGTCTGTGATTCAGGTAATGTTGGAGTGCTTGGTTTTCTCTCTTTCTACTGCTTCCTGGTAGTTTCTTTCCTAATGGGACTTAAAACTTCTCACAGAGTGCTTTCAGGTTCTTCACGTGGAGCGATGCTCTAAGGTAGGTAAGAAGCCCACTTCCTTTTAGGAGTCAGTGAACAGTGTCTTATTTTAATGCTCAGAGCAGAAATTTGCCAGGGAAAGGGGAAATCTACCGCCATCATCCTGGCAGAATCACATGTCCTCTTTAGTATACTTGTTATAATGCAGAATGACAATAATACCAGTAAAAAACAATTCTGGGTGACAGAAGAGTCAGAAGATAGGTATTTAAGAGCCCTTTCTTTTGGAGCAGCATAGGCTGGTTCAGCCGTGGGCAAGGCAGTAAGTGTGGGCTGTGAGGATGAGGACAGTCTGCTCACAGGCCTTGTCGTGAGGATTAGATGAGACAGTTAATTCATCGGTGAGAAGACAGCAACCGCCAGGGGCCTGCAGGAGCGCTGTGGCCGGGCCACTGCTGGACATGCTTGATGATGGCAAGGCAGGTGTGATGGGGCTTTCATAGATGATACACTCTGGCTGAAAGAGCTGTAGCTAAGGAGTCTGGTCATGTGATGTCCCTGCCAGAAAATGAAAGAAAGCACTGACATCTGCAAAGGGCAGTGTGTGTGAACTAGCTTGAGGAATATGATTCTGTTTAACAATAGTTGCTTAGCAACTTTAACTTATCTGTTTTGGTTTCGTACCTCTTCTGAGTTAGAAAGGCAAGGAGCATCTTTTTCATGGTGCTCTTGCTTAAAAGAATGCTTTTGTTTGATGCCAGGGTTAGGTTACTGCTAGGTCTGTTGGCCTGTTGTGTCTCTTACTCGGGATTGGGAATCACATGATATTGTCTGAGAGTACAAAATAGTTTCAGAATATATCATCCACTTGTAACAATGTATGGAAAGTTCCTGAAGAACACATTGGATTTAATAGTTGCATAGCTCTTTTATTATTTTTTCCACCAAAGGTAAACCAACAGTATGGCTTTCATTTGCTTAGTAATTAAAGATGCATTTTCCCTTTTAATCCTTATTAGAATGGACTTTTTTAAAGAGTGAGCTGAAATTTCATCCTGTAAAATAAAATGTAAAGATATAGTAGTAAAACTACTTCATATTAATGTGTATTATTGAAACCAGAGCTCAAATTCTGATCCCCAAGTTTCCACTCCCAACCACAGTCTCCTGGCATCCCTGTGTATAGATGCAAAGTAAGATTAGCTGTTCTACAAAGTCCCCTCTCCCCCAGCCTGGCTCTGCCTGTGCTGTCACTCAGAAGCCACTCAGAAAGCAGGTGTCTGGCCAGAGCCTGCTTCCCCAGTGTAGCATCTTGGTACTGTCCTAGCACTGAGAGCTTCTGGGACATTTGGGGACGTGCTCACTTCACAAGATAATATCAGAGCAAGTTCTTCAATGCCTTGTGCTCTTCTAAGTGACATTTAGAAACTAGACTATCTAAGTCCTACCCTTCTCATCTTTGTTCACTGAAAAATGGCAAAAGTCCTTGCAGCCCATTCATTTACCGTAGTGATCCAAGCATGATTTGCTATGGATGCTCATTCTAAGCGGTGTGCTTGTGACAAGTGGCATTACATGTAATGACAAATAAGATGGCTTAGTACACAAACACTGTTACCCTCTCCCCAGACCAGAGCATTAGAAGGTTACCTTTGAAAGTTGATACCTCACTCATATCTATTGCCATACCTTATTGTCATATCTAAGACAATAGGAGCTACTTCATGTTCCCTTGGTCTCATTTTTATACCTTCCTTGACCTCAAATTGATACCATTCATAAACTTACCTTTATTTGTGTGTGGCATACTGTACACGTTCATACATGCATAAGGTGCCTGTAGAGGCCAGAGATCCATATTGGATGTTTTCCTCAATCAATCAATCAATCAATCTCTCTCTCTGTCTTTCTCTCTCTTTGTGTTTGTTTGTTTGTTTATTTGTGTATTGGCTAGAGGTCAGTCACCTCCAGGAATCAGCCTATCAGTACACTCTGAGTCCCCCATCCGGTACTGGGACTACAACCCCCAGCTTTTACATGAATGATGAGTATCTGAACTCAGGGCCCCTTGCTTGTGTGGCAAGCAATTGCCCACTGAGCCATCTCCCAGCCCTGAACATATGTTTAGACAAATGTTAAAAAGCAAAGTGCTGTCACCTTCAGTTCTTCCCAAGAGTTGTATACTAACCAGGCATAGATTTCATGTAGTGGACATTTTCATAAGCCCTCCTATCCATACCTGAATATCTTCTTGGAGTTTTGTTGTTTGTCTGCTTTGTTTTGTTTTTGTTTTTTAGAGATAGGGTTTCTCTGTGTGGCCGGGTTGTCCTGGAACTCGCTTTTTAGACCTCAAATTCACAGAGATCCCCCTGCCTCTGCCTCCCGAGTGCTGGGATTAAAGGCGTGCGCCACCGCGCCTGGCTCTCTTGGTGGAGTTTTAATTGAATTCATATTGTCTCGTAATAGCTGTGGGACTGGAAGTGCTAGTTCAGCCACAAACTATGCCAGTCTAAGATGTAAATTACTGAATTTTTTTCTGTGCTTGTGTGGGAAATAGCAGTGCTGACCTTTAGTGTTTACTTTATTACTGCCTTTTATGTTTTAATCATGTATTTTGCTGTGTTTGTGTTTTAAGAGAACTGTATGTTTTCATACTCTAGAACTAACATATCAGGGGATCCTGCTTATTTTTAGGTGTTGCTTCATGATTAAAAGATCCAAAAAGTTATCTGTTACGATCTAAATTGAATGATTTGTGTATTATGGCTGGCATGAATTTTTATTATAAAGTGGTTTTCCTCAGTAAACATATGTTTGTGCTATAGAAATATTTAAATAATAAGTATTGTGATGTCACTGCAACAGAAAGTTCTTAGTGGTCCTACTTGTGATGTAAGAGCCCACTATGCTTGCCAAGGAGTGTGAAATGAGGGCATTGGTACCGTCTTGCAGAATACTTGCCAGAAAGCATTCATCTAGAACAATGATGTTCTGTATTATCAACATGAGTGTCTCATCAGACGTGCACAATAAGTGTGTAAGAGAATTTGTGGCTGTCCTAAGGTAAAATTCATCAAGTGTTCTCAAAATGCCATGACCTCCTCCAGATAAACTTTCTGTTTTCCTTCACAAATCCATGTCCTTCAGGGCTGGGAAGATGGTTCAGTTGGTAAACTGCTACCCATGCACAAAGTCACTTCCTTGACGCTACACATCACATTTTTAAATTAATGCATGTATAACACGGTGCTGACGAGAACTTTCTGTTGCTGTAGAATTGTCACTAGTATCCACAGCAGAGATCCCCTGGTTCTGCCAACTGTTGTGGTCAGGCACCTCCTCCTAGTAGACATCACAGGTAGCACACCATTTTTCGTGTGTTCAAAAAAAAAGACCTACTAAAGAAAGAGAGTGTTCTAGGTCCAGCCCCAACACTAGATGCTCATGGCTGCAGGGGAGTGCCCTAGGGCTAGCCTCTCCTAAATGGTCTTTTGCTAATTAGCGTTTGGGGATAAAGGAGGAAGGAGAAGGCCTGGGTGCTGGAGGGAGGCTAATAATAAGACAGTCCTCTGGGCTTTCACTGTGACGATATCCCAGTAAGCCTCCCGGAGTGTCTGCTTTGGACAGGGCGCAGTGATGCTCCACTTGGGATGGCCCACACAGCCCTTCATGTTTCATTTCTGTCAGGAGCTGCATTCTCAGCTGGCCAGGCACTCTGTCCTGTGGCTACAGAATCAGTTGGGGATATTAAATAGTTAAGTTTACAGTTAAATGTTAAAAGCGTAATTCATTTTTTTTAAACTGACAGTCTAATGGAGGGAGAGGAAAATCTTTTGCTAGTTTTGTTTTATGTTGGTTTGGTTTTGCTTTACCTGGATTAAACTCCAGCCAGGGGACTTCAGGGAGGTGTTCACAGGGAATAGTGGTGCCCACAGAAAAAAGAGACTGGAACTTTCTTAACCAGTTGTGTGCTGAGCTAACCCCTCAGGTAAACTCACTAATTGCCACTAAGTTGGGGCTCTGAACACGTTGCTGCGCATTTGAAGAACGCGTTGGCATAGACTCTGGTGATCACAACCAGTGCAGGCTGAGGTGTAGTGTGCCAAGAAAGAGTCACCTGAATTCTTCACTCTGATGCCTTTCCCTTCCTGGAGGATGTGGAGAAGAACCTCCATTGTGCCTGTGCCTCAGAGAGGGCAGAAACGATGATACTGCTCAAGATGTTTTGAGAGCAAAGGGAACAGTACAGATGGACACAGTGGTAACACTACTACATCATGAAACACAGTCTGCTGCCTCTTGTGTGGACAGACAACCAGTAATGAACCAAAGCAGAGCAAGGCCACAGAAATGCGCCCACCACTACAGGCCGCCAGAAAGTGTCTACCCTGCAGCATGTGACATGCTAGGGAAAAGGAGGAAACTCATTTTTAATATGATCTTGAGATTCATAATTACTCTAGACTTTTAATGACTGAAAAGATTAGAAACCAGTGAGAAGCACTTGACATTCTTTAAATGTCAGAAAAATATGGCACATGCAGATGAAAATATTTATTAGGGAAACAAAGTATTTTAAATTTATATAATGGTTCCACAGAGATTTGGCTGCCTGTCACAGAACTATTTAGGTACTGTGTGTGTGTGTGTGTGTGTGTGTGTGCGCGCGCGTGCATGCATTCGAGTGCACATTGCCATTCCTCAGGAGTCCTTGTTTGTTTGGACACGAGGCTGGCTAGTTTGGCTAGAGCAAAGAGGACAGTACCCCAAGGGTTACATTGGCTGGTCAGTGAGCCTCTGAGATCCTCATGTCTCTCCCTCGCAGAACTGGGTCACAGGAGCCCACACCCACCTAACCTGCTTCTCACGTGGGCTCTGAGGCTTGAACTTGTGTTCTGTACTTGCAAAGCAAGCACCTTACCTACTGTGTTCTCTCTCCAGCCTAAACATGCTGTTTGCTTTTTGTTTTGTTTTGTTTTGTTATAATTTTTTAACTTATTCATTGGGCCACACATATCCCATAGTACCTGTGTGCCAGTCAGAAGACAACACTCAGAGTCAGGTCTCCTTCCAATGTATGGCTCGTAGGAATCAAACCTGAGTCACCAGGGTTTCCACAGCCAGTGTGTTTACCCGCTGAGCCATCTGACCCACCTGCGCTTTGGTTTGTTTTATATATATATATATATATATATATATATATATATATATATATATATATATATATATATATATTATATATATTTATTGATTATGATCTTTCATAAGAGATATCTTTTGTAGTACTGAAATGTTTAATTGAAATATATTCACTTACTTTGGTAATTATTTATATCTCTGTATTTTAAACTATTAAAAGTGGTAATCAAAACTGCTGAAATAAGACATCACTCAAAGCTAATTATTTTCATCTGTCCTTTATGTATCCAAAAGATTTTATTTACTGTTGGTTTTTAATGACTTAGTTTTCTTACCCTAAGCCTGGACGTTAGAGCTATTTAGAGTATTGTAAGAGTGCAGTTGTGCATGAATCATTTTTCTGATTATTTTTAGCAGACAAAACTACTTACTAAAAACTGAAAAGCATAAAAGGAAATGCTGTCAACTACCACTAAGCAGTGCAACTCAGATTTCAGCATTCCTTTCTTAAGTGTGTGGCCAGGATCTTTCCCAAACAAGACAGCGTGCCACTGCTTACCAGTCTGCAGTTCATCTGCATCACCCGCATCGCCCTGTAGGCATCCAAACAAGAGTCCTGCTGTGTATGAGGGCATGGTCCTTACTGCAAATTTTCTCAGATCACATTTCTGTTGGTAAAATATGGAATCTTCCTCAAAGGCTATGGAGAGATGTATTTATTTCCTTAAGCAGCTGGTCAAGTGGAAAGCATATATAGCCATTTTATTCAACCAGTTGTGACTAGAATGCATTAAGAAAAACACTACTCTAGGTACAACCTGGGGAAAAGGTAAGGGTTTTGGGTTTTGTTCTGTTTTGGTTTGGCTTTTAGTTTTTGTTTTTGTTTAAAGAAAAGTCCCCCTGTAGGTAGTCTGTTAAAAAGAAAGAGTCTTTCCACAATGAGGCTGGAGAGATGTTCGTCTTCCAGAGGACCGATCTTCTGTTGTTCTTAGCACCCACGGACAGCTCACAGGCAACTGTAACTCCAGTTCTGGGGAATTCATTGAACTCTTCAGCTTCCTCAGGTATCAGGCACACAAGTGATGTACAGACATACTTGCAGGCAAAATACCCATGCACACAAAACAAAATTTAAAAACACTTTATTTGATTAGTGGATTTTTTCATGTGCTTTTTTAGTTCTTAAAAGACTCAAGAAACAGCTCTCATCTTCAGCCCAGATATGCAGAGTGGGTTTGATGCTGGTCATGGAATGCACACCCTCCTCTAGCTGTAATATGGGTGTGTCACCTGGCTTCTCTGAGTAACCTGATCTGTAAACCTGGATTGACAATCTCCATTAACATCCATAAGAAACTGGCTTTTTTTCTTTAGGAGTAAAAAGCTTACAAAACTCTTGGATTGTCTGACATTAAATAGCCAAAAACAAATAATTCTCTGGCAATCCCATAGTACATGTAGCCATTCAGTTAGCAAAAACAGGTATTCTTCAACATAGGGTGAATATTGCTGGCCTGAAGAAGAGTCTCTAGCAGAGTTGATCACGATGCAATGTGTAAGATCATGTCTTATGGGGGACTTATACTGAGCAATCCAGCTTTTTGTGTGTGTGTAAGTTGTCTGAAAATATTGCTTTCTTATTTTTGTAGGTGCATATTTTATATTTTCCTCAGTGCTAAAAATAAGATATAAAAAGTACACTGATGTTTTCGAATTCCTGACCTTAAGTGGCACTTGCTACCTTTCTCAGTGTCCTTGCAGATGCCTCCTCTGCCCTGATGTGTCTAAGGTGATAGGTAGACTTGCCTGTACTTACACACTTTGTCTGTTTCCTTTGGGGAAATTAGTGTGACAGATTCAGTGTATAGCATTTCTAAAACCAAACCAGATTCTGTGCAGTGCAGTAAGTAAAATGGAATATTAAGGGGGAAAGAAGCATGTTGCTCCGGGCCACAACTTGGAACAGTCTGAGGCATGCTTGGGTAAATCTTACAAAATGCTATAGGCAATTGTGCATTGAAATTGCCATAGGAAATTATTGATGTCAGCCTTTCTGTTGGTAGTTCATATCGGTAGAATTGCTAGCAGATGGGAAAATAGATGAGTCAGGATACAGTATTAGCAGTGCATGTTTTTTTAATCACAGGCCACTAATAATGTCTGTGGCATCTGTGGGATTTGTTTAAACAGTTGCTAGGAAGAGCTTGTTTTCCCAGTAAACACACGAAACCGTGTACAGAAGTTTCTTGGTGCACTGTCTGACTGAATGTGTCAGCATTTTATTACATGCAAGGCTGTTTGCCTCATTGTAGTGTGTCACATTTATTCTGACATATTGATTATGCCAACAATTCGTAAACCCATTAAGCCTGAAATATTACCACATGTACACACTTAAAAACTTTGTAATTGAGCTGGCACCACGGTAAAGGCCCTTGCCACCGAGCTGACAGTGTGAGCTCCATCCCCAGGACAGGGATTGTAGAAGGAGAGAATCCACTCCTGCAAGTTGTCCTATCCCCACACACTCACACATATACAAAATAAATGAATGAGTGTGTTTGTAAAATCTTTCTATTCCTGTGTCTGTCGCTTGATTTTGATTAAGTCTTTTAAGAAATATCTCCAACAATTAGAGATATTTTTGACAAAACATAAAACTGTAAAAATTCAAGGATATTTCCCTCTTAGATGTGTAAAGTTATCTTAATAATTCAGTCTTTCCACTTACATGTGATATTTTAGATTGCATCGTAAAATGAATGTAACTTAAAGTTCCATTCTTCTAGCAGCACTTCCTGGTCAGCAGTATTCCTCGAATTCAGGAAGTCTTTACTGCTAAGGGCTGAAGCAGTCAGAACTGTCAGTAGGTTGACTTATTCTGCATTGTTATTGCTGTCCTGCTGTTCTGTGGAAGCTTTATCTTTATCATGCTTGGGTTTTCTTTTCTAAGACGCTGAGAAATGTAACACTTGGACTTTGATGTCCAGACTCATCCGCATGAAATGCCATCACACAAGGGCTTTGTTGTTGTACCTGCAAGCCACATATCAAACCACCAGCTTTCAGACAGAAGGTTGGCTTCTATTGAAAAGTACTTTTGACGTTTTTATTTAATTTATGAGCAAATATCGATGTGCCCATCTGTTTGTTACTGTCAAGAGGCATGGGCTTCTCCTGAAAGTTTCATTTAAAACAAAAACAGTAACAAATTGGCAACTACCCTGAAGCCTGAGAAAAGGACAGCTCTTCCTTGCCTGAGTGTCTCTGCTCATTCTATTTCAAATGCTCAGTGCACAGGTCTCCTTCTCCGTGTATTTTCTGGTTGAACATTCCATGGAGGGTCTCATTTGGCTCGTAGACTCACAGAATCTCTCAGTAGCAATGATGCCATGGCTTTAACTTCCAGGTGGGCCTGTTGGAAAAGCTTTTGCTACTTGGAAACATAACCAAAATGTCCAATGAAATTGCATTTCAAGTACTTAATTTGCACTGTGGATAGAGGTGTTTGGCCTCTGGTGGAATCAGGAGCGCATCTCACTCTCCCCTGCCTTTCCTTTGTTTGTCTCCAACCATAAAACCACCCCAGAAAATCTGCTAGGTTTTCATGAAAAGTGCAAAATGTCATTTTAAATATTTGGTACCTAATCAGTCAGAAATACATACCTTGAGACTGAGCCAGATAATCCCCTCTCCAAAATTAAATGGCCACAACTGGTTTGTGGGCTCTTGTTTCCTTCAAGGCCAGACAGAAGAAAGGTCCTGTACCTGAGCTCACTTCGGAGAGAAAGAGGCATCCTGGGATATGGGGAAAACAGACAGAAAGTGGAGGGAAGAGTAAAGAGATGAATTTGGGATGTTCTCTCACAGACTTAACAGTATAGTAACTGAGTTTCAGTCATCGATATGGTAGAACAAGAGGTTTCTCTGCTATTAAGAAGTGTAAACTTCAGCAAAACAGCTCTGTTCCTTCCACTAAATATGAGTTAGACTAGATCTCTAAGGTCCTTGTTTGCACTGATGACATTTGTGAGAATTTTGTGCATAACTTTGTACTTGTGTTAAGCAAATGACTTTGTCATAAACGGTAACTTTTAACAATACCAAATTCCAAAATGTGTTTATCTAAGGTCCAGACAGTTTAACTTAAATGATTTCAGAAATTGATTCCACTCTGTTGTTATTGGTACGTTTTGCCTCTGATTGATTGGTTCATAGGTGATGGGCTGTTGGGAAGCAGGGTTGGTTAGAAGAGGCCGTAGGAGGCATGTTTTCAAAGGGTCTGTCTTTCCTCTGGTCTCCTCCATCTCTCTGCTTTCTGTCCACAGTGAGGTGAGCAGCTTCCCTCCACAGTTAGTTCCCTCCACACCGTTCTGCACAAGTCCAAAAACACAGAACCCAGTTGCTAGGAATTGCAGCTTCTAAAGGCATGAGCCCGGTGACCAGGACTCTGAACACATGAGCCAAAATAATTGTGCACTCACTCCCTTAAGCTGTCTTGCTTGGGTGTTTTGTCACTGTGACAGAAAGATGACTAACAAAGCCTCTGACTAAAATACCAAGGTGTGGGCGTTCTTTTCTGTTGTACACATATATAGATCATGTGATTGGAGAGAATCCTTCTTCCTATATAACCTTCCTCTGTCGTGGGCTTCTTCAAGCTGAAATGTTGGTGATTCCCTAAACTCCAAGTAACCAATCCCTATCTGATGATTCCACCTGGGTGCCTTCTTCATACCTCAAACTCACTGGGACTAAAATCACTTTCCTGTCTTATTGACGATCCCAAACAGCCAGCTACCTGAGCGTGCAGCCTGTCAGCAGAGTGGCCTGGCAATGTGATCGCCTGGCACTGCACCGCTTCCCTCATCTTTCCAGCACACTGCGCAAGTGGCATGAAGACGGGTCTTCCTACTGTTTTTTCTCCATGACAACCCTTTTTCTGTACTTGCTCTTTGAGAAATTTTTCTGAATTTCATACGTGATTATTTCACAGGTAGCATTTCTTGTCATGGAAAATTTGTAGTAACTTAAGAACCTCAGCCATCTATGCTTGCCCTCTGCCTTCCTCTCCTCTCTGGTCTCATCTCCTGTTCTTTCTTGACTCTCAGCTGCCTGCTGGACACTTCCAAAGATGGCACACATTTGTGTATCATGTGTGCCTCTGTTCATGCTGCTTGCTTGCCCTGTTATCCATTCCTAGCTTGCATATTCCAGTGCATGCTCTGTGTACGTCTTCCTAGCCAGCTAGACTGCTAATTTGTGAGAAGCATTTTGTTCATTTTCTTGTCTATAGTGCTTGGTCCATAGGAAATCTAAATAAATATTTTAACAAGGTTTCCTCTGCAGTTCCCTGGCAGCCTCACCTGAGGAAATGGCTAACTGTAAATTATGAAGAAGTTGTTCTCCATAACCCTAGTCTTATATCTCCAGCCCAAGATCAGATGTAAAAGAAAACAGACAGTAAAGAGAATCAGGATGCGCCTCGCCCCAGTCACGCTCTGTCTTCCTAACTGTCTGTCAGGCTTTCAGCAGCCTGCTCTTGCTATAATGCTCTGTAAGGTTATTTAACAATGTCACTAATTCTCAGTAGGTCAGCAGACCTGATGTAGACATAGAAGAATATATATCCTGTGATATCAGAAAAAGGAGTGACCGGTTGCTTTCAAATGAAAGTTTCTAAAGGACAAGGTTATTATGTAGCACAGATTAGTGTTATATATTTCCATGTTAATAATGTCAGCTCACCACCAAAGAAAGATTGTTTTAGACCTTACGTACTCTACTTCAGAAGTCAGCTTTTCTGTAAAATACTCTGTGAGGGTTTCCTTTTCCATGTAAGACAAAATTTTATCACCGTAAGAAAGACTATTTAGGTGTCTTTTTTTATTAAATTTTTTTACAATGGAATGCCTAGTTCCTTAACAATGTCATATAATGTTTCTCCAGAACAACAGGCCTGTTCTTCACAAATTTTATACATTGAAAACATAAAAGTTTGTTGTTAAAAGAGAATTTTCTTCTTTCCCAGAACTTAACTCATTGCCATAATTTAATTTTTATTACCTGGCACTTTGCTCCCAGCAAAAGAAGGACAAGACATCCACAGGAGTGTCTTAATGAAGAAGATATTAAAGTCCTGGGAGCTGTTTGGGGTCGCTGCTCTGGGCTTCAGGTGGCCAGCCCCTCCGAGTGCTGTGGCCCTACTCCTGCCCACGAGCATGTCACGCTCTCCATCAGTGAGTCAGGTAGATTTGAGAAGTGCACAGTCTATGAAGGCAGAAAAGATAGACTATGTGGAGTAGGATCATGAAACCCAGGCGTAACTTGACTAGAAAACACTTTCTGGAATCAAATACCAAATTCTATTTTTCAAGCCGTGTGGTGTAGAGCTCTGGAGATGGGGCAGATTAACACGCTGAACTGGAGGGCATGCCTTAAGAGCAGCTAAGTGGGGCTGGAGAGCTGGCTCCTCAGTTAGACACACTTGTTGCTCTTGCAGAGGACTTGAGTTCAGTTCCCAGGGCCTCCATGAGGTCACCCACTCCAGCTTCAGGGCATTCTCAGCCTCTGACCTCCGAGGGTACAGGAGTTCATGTGCACATATTCACATATAGATACATAATTTAAAATAATAAAAATGAGTCTTGAAGAAAACACTGAAGTAGAATTGGATTTCATAGATGCCTCTGGGTACATCAGTCTTCAAAAATGTGGCTCCGTGTTCAGAACTTTGTCACATTTGTATCCTGCACAGTTCTTAGCTTCCTTGTGCAGATTTCTTATCCCCACGGTGACTTGAGCTAAGCACAGAACAAATGTGTGATTAATGCCCAGTTTTTAAACTAATGGAGAACCCATATACTACTGTGAGCCGTATGCAAATATAAGTTGTAGCATAAATTAAAAGATAGGTCCACTGAGTATTCAGGAGACTGAGGCAGGAGGATTTTGAGTTTGGGGCTAGCCTAAAGTATAGAAGTTCAAGGCCAGCCTGGGGTATAGAAGTTTAAGGTCAACCTGGGGCTCTACAGAAAGACTCTTCCTTTAAAACATAAAATAAAAAATAACAGAACCAGAAAGGTTGTTTTTGCTGTGGAGTGAAGCGGGGGCTGCTTACTCACAGCCAGTGCTCCTCCCAGCCCTGGGCAAGATGTCCGCCATAAGCTGAATGCCCTCCCAAAGCATTGCTCTTCCCCAGCATATTTTTGTAACTGTCTTGTGACTCATTCTCGACATCCTCAGAACCTTTTTTGGCTGAGAGTGAATTTGATTTGGGAAAGCAGGTACTGTGAGTAGAGCGGAGGGCTGGTGAGAAGTGCTATTTTCAGCCTACTATTTTGGGTAACTTAAATAATAATGTTTTCTAGCTTTGACTCATAAAACAACTGGAGAGTTGTCTTCTAAAAAAGATGAGCTGCGGATTTTGTCATTTTCACACTAGTCTTTCTGCTCTCATATAATGGTTTTGTTCCAGAATAATGGCTCCTGAAAGTTCTAACCTGCTTTGCCTGGCTCTCAGGAACCCACACCTGCCTGACCTGCATCCCACCACCCAGCCCTCTTCTGAGACATTCAGTTTGGGCATTTTCTTACTTCAGTAAGGCATCTTGCTGAGGATCAGTCAAGTCTGTCCTTGTGGGGGAGTCTCCATTCCTCATGTGCTTTGGAGTTTATGGTGGGGTTCTTTTCTTTCTGGAGTAGATCTCTTCTGAAAAACAATGTTATTCCCAGGAAACACATGAGCATACCGTGGGAACTGCTTAGGTGCTCTGCAATCTCTGTCACACAGTGAGACTGTGCTGGCCTGGGCCCCGTCAGCCCCCCAGCGCTCACCATTGCTCCTCATCTCCAGGCTTCTGGAGGCAGGTGAGACAGTTCTTTACTGTCATCAACATGTGGATGACAACAGTCTGTTTCTTTGTTAAAAACTACCTACTTTCTACCAATACTATGATAAGGAAAGGCAGAGTTTTAGGAGTTCTTTTCCATTATTTATGTAGGAAATGGGGGCACACACATGCCACAGCACTTACATGACAGAACTACAAAGAAGTGGGGTTTCTTCGTCCGCCATATCCATTCCAGGAATGGAACTCAGATCATCAAGTTCTGCTGGAAACACCTTTTCCCACTTATGGGTCCATTGTAGAGTTCGTGTTAAATGTTGTTGACAGGGCAAAACCTCACTGTGTGGGTGGGTGGTACAGAGCCTCCTGCAGCACTCACAGCATCCCTGATCGCTTCTTAGGCGACAACCCCCAACTGCCTATGTTGGCAAATAGACAAATACTATTAATCCCCAGGGTGCGATAGAGCATTTTATTTAGCAGAGCAGATCTTATCCCCTTGTGTAGATGCCCCAAATCCTCTTAACTGCTGCTACAATGAAAAACAGTAAGAAATGTGCTGCCGTCCCTAAAGCCGGCATAGTCAAACTGTAATGCATCTGCTGAAAACGTCACAGCGGTTTCATTCTCAGATTGGCCGTATCTGGAGCAGAATTCATTCAGTGCAGTTTGAATCAGCTTTTGAATAACAATTTTGGGGTTTGGGGGGGGTAGTTCTTATGAAAATAGTGTCATAATACTATTTATCAAAGTACTTGGTAAAATACTCTAATGTAATTTTCTGTTTAAGTGCTGAAATTGGAGACATTTGGTAAAATGAAGTATGAGACTGAGGAAGGAACCTGTATTCAGTCTGGCCTATTCTTGATCAGCTGCATTGGGTTTTTAGAGCGCTGTGTAGCTTGCAAGGCACTCTGGAAAGCTGTCCCCAGTGCATCACACAAATGGCTGCTTTGCCATGGCACATTTGTGTCTGGGCCTTTTTCAAAGGGTTTCTTCTTCATCTTATGTCCTTGTCATTTGGTCTTCCCTGACAGCTCAGGCATTGATCCCTTTGCTGTAAACTATTTGAGGTTTCTATAGGGTGTAACTTATGGCTTTTCCAGGGAAAGAATTCCTGCTTTAATTGTTGACTATGCTTTAAAGATGATGTAAAGAATGAATTTCCCAAAATATTTATTCTAAAACTCGTTAAGCCTCAGTATATTCTGGATGATTTTACAGTATTAATTTCTCTGTTGTTTTTTTTTTCTACCTCTAGTTAAAAAATCTAAGTTTAGAAGAACTACAAATGCGACTGAAAGCACTGGACCCCATGATGGAACGAGAAATAGAAGAGCTGCATCAAAGATACAGTGCGAAAAGACAGCCTATCCTGGATGCCATGGATGCAAAGAAGAGGAGACAGCAGAATTTCTGACCAGACATCCTCTGCCTCAGCATGACTGGAGACCAAGTAACCATAAGCTCTGAAGGAATTGTATTACTTTTTACCCCTAAAATGTATATTTTACAATTTTGCAGAAGTCAAAAATAATGGTACACGCCTAGCTAAATATCACGAAGGCAAACTTTACAGTTGGGCCCACTCCAACTTCATTTTGAAGAATGAGAACAGTAGAAGTGTGCTCTTCTCTTTCTGCCAGCTGTTAAACCATTCTAAAATTAAAGCTATATTTGGAGACTTTGGAAATCCAAAGCTGTTGCCTAATCCCACAGCACTGGAGGGCTCTGTGTTACAATATTCTTTATTCCTATGGAGAAGCCTATTTATTGACCCTCTAGGTAGACTTATTTATTTATGCAGCCTCACTTTTTGATTTTGAAGACAAGATCCAGATAGTTTTGGTGAATGTCCAGACACATTGCAGATGATAACACACAACCAAATTATACATTAAGCAGGGAGCTATGGGTGCATTCCTTCATCTTCAGTAGAAATGAGCAGTGAGAACAATAGTGTCCAAATGGACCAGAGATTTTTATACTAAAGACTTAATTCCATTTCTGCCTTGTGAAGTGTTAATTCTTGATTTTTTATATTGGTACAAATAAAACTATATATACATAGGTCAAACCGCATTATACAGTATAAAACCAAAGAAATCAATGAATCCTTGTACACACATTCAAAAAGAGTGTGGGAAATATTTTTAAAGACATGAAACCTGAGAAGATAATGTAATTGTTAACATTTCCTTTATTGGTCTATAGAAATCTCATCAAATCTATTCTTTGAAAATATGTTTTTTGTTGATTTTATTTATTTCTTAGAAATTGATAAGCATCATGCATCTGCCAATAGCAAAACAGTAAAAACATTTGTACTAAACTGTGAGTCCTTAGGGCCTAAAAGAAAATATGAAAGCATTAGAAAAAGACTCATTGCTGAGCAGAATTATCATTTGTGTAAGTGAACTGGGACCAGCCATTTCCTGCACTACACATGGCCATTTTGACAGTGTGTGTTCTTTTATGTGTAATTACTATGTGTACATCATAAAGACAAATAAATGCCACTGTACCACCCAGCACATTTCATTTTTGTTGTGTTGTTTTTAAGCTCCTGAGCTCTGTGTGTCCTGAGCAAGAAAGTGTTGCTAGACAGGACAAGCTGGACCTGAACCCTCAGTGGCGTTACATGGGTCAGGTTGCTCCGCTCATGCCCCACGCCAACCTTCACCAGCAGGGGTCTCCACTCCTCAGCCCACGGAGGGTAGTGTTTGTTTGTTTGTACTAAGAGTTTGAACCTAGGGCTTCCTGCATGCTAGGCAAACACTCTTAGCATTGCCCTATATTTCAAGCCCTTTCACATTCCCATTTATAAGTCATTTCATCTTCTTAATGGAAAGAGAAGGATATAAATTTTTTTTAAAAAGAGAAAAATGAAAAAAATGCTCTTTTCAGCCTGATACAAATGACAGTCTAAGTCAAAAACTTTAAAGTACTACCATATCCCACATCACCTTTTTACTAGAGAGCTCCAAAACCTAACAAGTTCTAAAATTTCTGTAGCAAAAACCCTAGTGCCTTCCCATGTTTAAATAAAGCAAATAGTTGTCTTACATTTTGATAAACTTTACCAAGTGTGGTAGTGTGAAATAGAATCCCCCAGGAACTCATTTATTTGAATGTTTAGTCCCCAGTTGGTGAACTGTTTGGGAAGGATAAGGAGGCGTGGCTTTGTTAGAGGAGGTGTGCCACTGGGGTGGGCTTTGAGGTTTCTTTCAAGTACCCACACCAGGCCCAGTCCGTCCCCCCCTTCAGATCAGGATGTGAAGCTCTCAGGTACTGGTCCAGCATCATGCCTGCCTGTCGGCCGACATGCCCCCACCATGATGGTAATGGACTAACCTCCGAAACTGTAAGCGAGCTCCCAGTCAACTTTCCCTTATAAAGTTTCCTTGGTCATGGTGTCTCTTCATATCAGTAGAACAATAATTAAGATATCAAAGTCGAGTGGAAGTTAAATGAAACCTCAGGCTAGCATGCTCAGATTTTCAGTATGCTCTGACATTTGAAATGTTCCGATATATACAGAACGTTCTGGAGAGGTTAATCCTGCAGCTGTGTATTTTTCAGCCTTTCCATTGATTCCATGACAGTTTTCCTTCCTATTAAAAAAGAAAATATTCTTGGCAAGAGTATTCAAATGAGAAAACATCACAGAGCTTGAAACAGAAGACAGATGAGAAAGGAAAGATTCATGGAAGAATCAGAATATCATTATTAATGAATATTAATTATATATAATTAATGAGTAAGTTCATGGGTGCATTCTATGCTGACCTTTCAAAATGTATTTCAAAGTTTATTTCTAAAACATGAGCCGATGACCATAATTACATCACATGTCTAGAATGTGGTCTTCAGTAGTAGAGATTGATATTAATGGGCTGTTGAGCCTGAGCCATTGAATGTTGCTGTAATACTTTAATTTTTAGGGCAATTAATTGCTAAAGCACACAATGATTTGGACTGCTTAAAAAATGTTCACACTCAAAAACTGATTTAATTTCACACAAATATAATAGGTTGCTAGTTTCTGTTTCCTTAAAATATGTTTATATATGTGTGTGTACCCTGTGTGCACAAGTGCCCATAGAAGCTGGAAGAGGATGTCAAAGCCACTAGAACTGAAGCTACGGGTGACTGTGGACCACAGGCCATAGGTTCTGGTAACCAAACCCAGGTTGCCTCAGCAAAAGCAGCAAGAACTCTTCACCTCTTAACCACATTGCTTAAGCCCTGAGGTTTGTGGGGAGGGGATCGTTTCTTTTTGTTTTTTGGTTGGTTGGTTGTTTTTTTTGCTTTTTTCTTTTGTTTTTTTTTTTTTTGGTTTTGGGGGTTTTGTTTTGTTTTTCATTTTTATTTATTTTTTATTAATTATAGTTTATTCATTTTGTATCCCCTTCTGCCCTGTAGCTCCTTCCCTCCTCCCCTCCCAATACCACACTCCCTCCCCCTTCTCCACAAATGCCCTTCCCCAAGTCCACTGATAGGGGAGGTCTTCCCCTTCTGATCCTAGTCTATCAGGTCTTATCAGGAGTGGCTGCATTGTGGCCTGGTAAGGCTACTCCCCTGCTCAGGGGGAGGTAATCAAAGAGTAGACCAATCAGTTCATGTCAGAGACAGTCCCTGTTCCCATTACTATGGAGCCCACTTGGACACTGAACTGCCATGGGCTACATCTGTGCAGGGGAAGTTAAACAGCAACAAATCAGTTAATCCAGTTAAAAAATAGAGTACAGAGCTAAACAGAGAATTCTCTATAGAGGAATATCAAATGGCAGAGAAACACTTAAAGAAATGTTCAACGTCCTTAGTCATCAGGGAAATGCAAATCAAAACAACCGTGAGATTTCACCTTACACCCATCAGAATGGCTAAGATCAAAAACTCAAGTGACAACACATGCTGGAGAGGATGTGGAGTAAAGGGAACCCTCCTCCGTTGCTGGTGGGAATGTAAACTTGTAAAACCACTTTGGAAATCAATCTGGCGCTTTCTCAGATAATTAGGAATAGTGCTTCTTCAAGATCTAGCTATACCACTTCTAGGCATATATCCTAAGATGCTCAAGTATACAACAAGGACATTTGCTGAACCATGTCTGTGGCTTTGTTTTGTTTTGTTTTTAAAAGTCTTCTTTGTGACCTGATAAGCTAGGGTTAGATGGAAGGGGAGGAGGTCCTCCCCTATCAGTGGACTTGGAGGGGGGCAGGGAGAAGATGAGGGAGGGATAGGGGGGATTGGAAGGGAATGAGGGAGAGGCTATGGCTGGGATACAAAGTACATAACCTGTGATTAATATAAAATAAAAAAAGAAAAGAAAATGTTGAAAAAAAAAGTCGTCTTTGTAAATCTTGATGCTTTTTCCAGTCTTGTGGTTGGAATGAGAATGGCCCACATAGACTCATATGTGTGTGTGCTTAGTCCGAAGTTGGTGACTAAGGATTAGTGGATGTGGCCTTGTTGGAGAAGGGGCACGGGCTTTGAGTCTTCACACGCCCTCACCAGGCCCAGGTTTTCCTTTCTTCCTGCTGCCTAGGGACCAGAATATAAGGTTCTCAGTCGCTTCTCCAGAACTGTGCCTGCCCGTGTGCTGCCATACTCTCAGCCATTATGATAATGGACTAACCCTCTAAAGCTATATGCAAGGCCCGGATTACATGGTTTCTTCTATAAGGTCATGATGTCTCTTCACATCTTCACAGCAATTGAACACTAAGACCCTGGCAGTAAGTCAAAGCAAGAGTAATGTCTGTGTGACAATGTGCATCCTTTGTTTACAGTGCATGTTTCTAACATGTCTGAACAGAAACAGCAGTTTCTCCTGACAGTAAAAGTTCACACTTAACCTTGTCCATCTTGAAGCAAATTCATTTCTCCAGATTTTTTTTCTTTAACCAACAAGAAAGTGTATCACTATTACAGAGTGGGAGGTATCTTTGAAGCAAACCATTGACGTACTGTACTGTACGACACTGGGCAGTTTACCCGGCCCCTCCTCTGTAAGTGTCGCCTTCTTCATCAAGAACAGAAAACAATCACCTGGCACCCAATCGCTGCTTCTGCTATTGGTCAACAAACATCATTAGAGCATCAGTTGCGTGCCGGCTTCTCTGCTGACTATGGCTGCAGAAACAAGGCTAGCGTGGCACCTGGGATGGCACCATGCCTGGAGATGGTTATCATTGCAGCAAGAGAGATATGGCCCAATGAAGGTAAGATGTGGAGACAGCTTTTCTGAAGAGAAACGGGGAGAGAATCTGGGGAAGAGGAGAGATGGGAGGAGCTGGTAGAAGTGGAAAAGGGGAAACTGAGGTCTGGATATATTGTATGAGAGGAGAATTTATTTTCAACAAATAAAGCAAAATACAAGGGAGAAAATGAAAAAGATGTGGAGACAATCACACTGGACTTAAGGCTCAGGAAGGCAGGGGGGAAAAGGACAATTTGGGGAGAATAAAACACACATAACAGAAATAAGAAAGACTGACAGGCCTCAGAGACTAGGTTCATGATACAATGAAAGCACATAAAGAAAATGCTCTGCAGTCAGTCTGTCCGGCAGTCTCAGTTCTGTGACTGAGGAGGGCTGTGGAATCCTGTGGTCGGCTTCTGTTTTTGTTTGCCTGCAACCCATTAAATGTTTTCAGGGTAAGATAAACCCAAATAATATTTGGCCTGTTTCATAGTGCCGAGATCTCACAACACATTCATCTTACTCATGTCTGCCCTTTCACTTATTAAATATCTAAAAGCAGAGTGTCTTCAGAGGCTTGCTGCGGCTAGACACTGAGGAATGGGTGTGGAGAGGTGGGCAGAGAAACACCTGGGGACGGGCTGGCACCCTCCCAGCTGTCTGTCTGTTTGCTGTCCCATGGGACCATCTCATTTCTCTCCAGCGGCTCCATAGAGCGTGGTTCCATCTGAGGATCATTCCAGGGCCTGGAGCACACCAGGCCTGAGCTCTGCCGCAGAGCTCTCCCCAGCCCCACTTCCTTTTAATCCGGGCAATTTATAAAAGATATGTGAAGTACAGCCAAGCAATCTAAATGAAGATAAACGAGAACCGATAAACTAAAACAAATGGATCATATTCATGCAAAATGGCTTGCCAGGAATTTGCTGTAAATAAGGCTTCCCAGACAGCAAAGTAAAGACACACTAGTGCGACTAAGCCGCAGGTACTGCAGCCACCATCTGAACAGCAGACAGCCAAAACGCAAATGTGCTCAGTAAAAAACATACATTGTATTTCATACACTGTACAAAACAATTCATTTTAACATTTCTTATTGAATGCTTTGGATATGTTAGCTTAAAACATAGTTTTATTTTAAATTATTTTAATCTTTTACTTTTTAAAATATGGCTACTATCAAATTTAGAATCCATTTACAAACACACATTGGTGCTACATATTGTATTTCTGTTGGACAGTGACAGTCTCTCAGATGAAAACATCTCTCTGCTGGTGAACAGGTTGTCAACACCAGTGAATGTGACTCAACAATAAAAAAGAGGAAGTAACAGGTGTAGGATTTGGGGATTGTTGTTTTAAAGATAAAAATCCCAGATGTTCAGTTTTACCAATAAAGACTCAGGAACCAGATGCTGTGGTGAAAACCTATTAGCTCAGAGAGGCAGAGAAGCACCCAGTGACCTCCTACTCAGCCGTGTCCCCGAAGGAAAAGGCCCTTCTCCTTCTCCACGCTGTCTCACAAACCCTTCACACAGAATGTCCCTCCTTCTGCTCCCTGTGTGTCTCACTATCCCTCCTCCAGACTTCCTCTCTCTTTTTTTCCCATGTTCACTTCCTGTCAACTGGTTGCTTGTTCCACCTCTTGACCTAGGGTTAACTTTATTTAATCCTATTTACAGAAAACTCTTGGATTAAGAGTGTGTGCTAGGGCTGAGCCACACCACAATAAGAAACAGGTTTTTGAGTTCAAAATCTCAGGGTTCACAATATGATTAAATATCCTGCAGCAGGGGTGCGGGTGGTAAGTACTTCTGAAATTGATTATGGTGATTCCTAAACAACTACAAATGGATTAAAGGCCATTAAATTATAAACTTGTAAAATATATTCAGATATTTTATAAAGATAAAACTGCCAAACTTCAGGAAATAAATTTTTAGAACCTAACTGAAAGCACTGAAACACAAAGTGTCCCTGAAAGAACACCATTGGCTAGAACACCATCAAGATTCAATACAATGTCAACATCTAACCAATATTCTCAGGGTAAACACTGGACTTTGTCTCTTATGATGTCCCCAGGGTGCTTTCCAGTAGCATACTTGATCCAGTAAATACTTAGGCTCACTAAGGTCTCTCCAATTCTTGCGTCAGCTCAGATTGCTCCTTAAAACTATAAGCCCTCGTCATGTCCCAGATACCCCAACTTCTGTATGTCCAATCCCTTTTCCCTGACCACTGTCTTCCACCCACTGACCAGGACTTGAAACGCAGGGTTCCTCCTTGAGCCCTCATTGCCTTTCACTCCCATGCTCTGTCTCTAAGTAGAGCCTTTGAAATAGCGCTGAGCTGAGTTTCATTTAGAGACCCCGCCTCAAAGAGAATAAGGTAGGGGCACACACATGCACACCTGAGAGAGAAGAGGAAATGTTAGCTATTTGCTAATGAGGTGACGAAGGCTGGGGCAAAGCAATTACTACCCATTCCATTGTGTGGCAGAATGAATGGTCAGTGAACTCTAAACACTTGTAAGGTCTCCCAAGAAAGTCAAGGGAGCCCTCTAGCCAGGCACCAGCTCCACGCCTCTGGAACAAACAGAGTACTTGTTGCATTGGGCCAGTTAACTAATTTCTCTGCTTTTATATATTTCATCAAGCAAGGGCAAAAACAGAACCGACCTCGTAGGGTTGCTGAGAAGATTAAATGGAGGAGCACAGGCCCACGCCTGCTGACTGCTGACCCGGCTCATCATCATGGTCCTTGCACTTGAGCTGAGATTAATATTGGAAAAAGGCTGCGGGAGGCGCACACCTGTGGTCAGGGCACTGGGTTGGGGCGAGGACGGTCACTGAAGCTCTTTGGCCAGCTGGCCCACTCCAATCAGTGAGCTCCAGGTTTACTGAGATTCTGTCTCAAAACATAGGTTGGAAAGCCATCAGAGAAGACACCTGATACCAACCTCTGGCCTCTGTTTGTGCACACCACACAAGTATGTATATATGCCACACACATAGATACACCAAAAAGTAACAAAGGGGGAAAGGGAGAAGAAAAGAAAGCAAATAGGAAAATCAAAACTGACGCAGGGTGAATTTGCGTTGTGCCTGCCAGCCTTTGAGCTAGAGCTGAATGCACGGCCCATGCTGTGCCCTGGCCTGAAGCCAGGGCTGGCACTCACTGTCGGGGTTCTTGCTGCCTCCCCAGGTCCCACTTGGCAGTGCCTCTGAGCAGCCTCCCGTCTACTCTTGCTCTAGGTCTAGCCTCGCCCAATCAAGTGGGTTTGAAGGTGGCAGCAGCTGGCCCTGGTGGCCCCCAGCAATCTGGACAGGCGCTCTTTCTTCTGATATTTGCCCCATGAGTCTGACTGGGTGTCACCCCTTCTCACACCCTATCTGACCCCAACACCTCCTCAGTGTGGCTGAGGAAGGATGTGCACAGGACAGTAGCCCTTCAGCCTCCAGCAGTCTCTAGGCGGGGAACTGCAGCACGGAGTAGGTGTGCAGAGCATGTCCGCGCAGCTCATCACAAAGGGTACATGGAAGGGAAGCTCAGATCTGAGTTTGTGAATTGTTTTGCCCATGGAAGAGCAATGAAATGTTGGTGTTAAAACTGTCTGTGGCTAGCACAAAGTGACATTTGCCATTCCAGCTCTGGGCATGTCTGACAGCCTGGCAGCAGGGGGGCTCTGTGCTCATCCTTACCCTGAGGGGGTTAAGGTTTTGCTATTCACCTGTATGCTGGCTTTCTTGTCAGTCATTAGCAAGTGGGGACATCCACCAAGTCCTCTTTGCTTCTGGAGCTCTGTCTGAAGTGCTGTTGCCAGGATGCTCTCTGATAACCTCCTTTTCCATGACTTTGCCTGATAAACACATCTCAGGGCTCTGCCCTGGGAGAGTTTGGACAGACATCAGTGCAATGACGGCTACTCACGAGACTGAGGCCCCAGTCCTCATTGCCTCCCCAGTAATAAGGAACTGACGACAGCAGCAGGGATTTTGAGGGACCCTCTGCCCTTGTTTGCTTAGGACCTTTCAGGATTTGTTGTTACATTCTCCACTGGACACGGAGATAAATATGTTGGCCCTCAAAGAGTTTCCTGATAATAGAGGTGACATGTGTCACTCAATCAAGCAGTATGATAATACCTAGGAAGAAAAATGATCAGATGCTGTGAGATGGCACAGGCAGGGACATGAGGCATGAAAAACAGAATTTCAATTAGGAGCAGTACGGAGGAAGCCTGTCTGTGAAATGCTCTGCCTTCTTTCCCAAAGGGTTTGGATTCTCTGAGGCCCTGGGGCCTGGGGACAAGTCCTTTCCTGATTGCCAGGAAAGGCTTCGGGTTCCAGAACCCAGCCAACATCTGCTTGCTGTGGACCTGCTCCTGGCATTGTGTGAGGCAAGCACTTTAGTTTCACCGAATTGTCCACATCTGTACATTCTGGTCTCCAGTGAGCAAACTTTCCCTGGAATATCAAGACAAATTCCTCTCCATCAATGCCCCTCTACTCTGTAGCTCTTAAGTATTCTAAAGCTTTGACACACACTTGAATAATTCCTTTCAGGGTGAGGCCCTCATGTAGAAACAGAAGCCAGTAGATCTGAGGTCACTTGGAATATCTAAGTTGTGTTCAATTAGGAGAGAGCTACACACACACACACACACACTCACACACACTGGCTCTTTTAAAAATCATCAGCTTACTTCTGGGGTTCTCTGAGCCCCCACTGGCTCCTCTTTCCAAAATCAGTTTTCAAATATGGAATCCAGAAAACGTATAAAACAAGCTGTCTGGCTTCTCTCCAGCAGTCAGTGGGAAAGCCCAGGGACACCCTGGGTTCTGTGCATTGTGGCTTCCCTCCTCTCCTCCCACACTTTCCACAAAAAGAAATGCAGAATACAACCCAGTGAGGGTGGCCTTTGTCATAATCAAGTCTGCATAGCAGACTTTGTTCAGCTGCTCCCAATAGAGCCAGACCTGGAAGGCTCACAAAGTTTGCCAGGAAAGTCGGTAGAGGGCTGACAGATCAAGAAGTGAGTCATGCCAGGATTCCTCCTGGAAAACAGTTATCCTGGTATCTCACTGCTGACACCTCAATTCTTTTCTTAGTAGGTCTGAAAATAGCTCAGGATTCTTTAAATGTCTGGAGATGTGGGTGATGAAAAGATTTTAGAGTGAAAAAAAAGCCACACCTGCCCAAGAACCCCAAATCTGTTCCTGTTACATTCCCCCAAAGGCTGCCTGGATGCCAGGCTCAGCTGGGCACGCCCACAGCTCTTTGGAGGATGATTATTCTGGGCCCTGGAACTGGAGTGATCATTCTGCTCGTCCACCATGCAGCTCACAGAGCCCTTTGTGCTGTCAACTTTGTGTGCCCCTTGCTACAAGTCTCCCTCAGCCCTATCGCCTGTCCTCATTGCCCCACCGAAAAGCAACTCTTTTCTTAAAGGACCTTTTGTATCCTCTTAGAGCTTAAAGGCCCATGCAGACTTTCTCCCTCCAGAGCTGTGACCGTGTGTATGGGTAGTTAGATTTAACATGGTTCCAACAGTGCCAAGGGAAGTCTCTCGTGGATCTTAGATACTAAGATATTGGAAGAGCAAAGACAAACCATGGACAGAGCTTGTAGGAAAGAGGTAAGCTGGCATGCCTTGATTATGTTACTAGCTATTGGTAATTATCAAAACAATAATTAGTGAAGTTTGAAGTGGTGGTAAGAGTCTTCAAAACAGCTCTGATAGATGGGACCAGCATGTAACAGCACAGTGAAGCCCTCGGTGCTGGGGCACAGCTGAATGCAGGAATGAGGTTGAGTGGACAGTAGGGGAAGGAGAGATTGAGTGGACAGTAGGGGCATCCCTTCACAAGCAGTATAAAGCTGCCTGCACCACCACCATCTGGGAGGGCCGAGTCTAGAGCTCAGTAGTGGGCCACCTGCCTGGAATGTGCAAGGTCCTGGATTTGAGCCCCTACGCAAGCATGTGCATGAACACGCACACCGCTGCAGACACCTGGCCCTATCTCAAGTTGATTTTGTGAATAGATGAGGCTCACAAGTCTACTTTGCTACTTTGCAAAATCTCCCCAGGTGATTTTGATGTGAAGTGGCTCTGAAGTTTGTACTGCCCACTCTGAGTGATGCCCCTTCTGTTTACTGCCTCTGAATCAAATATGGTTCCTGACAATTACTCAGCTGCTGATACATGATTCTTACCGAATAGATCAAATAGATAAATAAGTGGGGGAGTCAAAGATGACTGTTAGTTCCCCCAGTGGACAAGAAGCACTGTGATTCCATGAGCAGAAATGGGAAGGCAGGAGAAAGTGTGAACATTCATGGAAAGTCCACATTAGACACCATGACTTCTGAAGGTGGTTGCATGAGGTGGACCTGGGGTTGAGCCAGAGACCTAGGAACTTCATCTCCTGGCTGCGGCTGCAAGAGTGTAGCACTCTGAGGGAAGCAAAACAGAGGTGAGGGGGAGACTGAAGAACTTGCCCAGCCAACAACATGTAACACCCAAGAATTCAAGGGAAGTACAAAGAATTGGAGGGTTTTCTTTAGGGATCATATAATTTGGGGGGGGGGAGGCTTGAGAACCGTGGAGAGGCTTCCTGGGTCAAATACTAGGAAAGGTCAGTTCCCCAAGAGTGGCAGGAACAGAAGTGAGTTATGAGACTGCTAGTAACCCACCTCCACCTTCCCAGAACAAAGGAGAGAACCGAGCTAATAGATAACAGGCTAGCTGAGATGCGCTGGGCTTGAGGACTTAGTAGGCCCTCTGATGCTTCCTTTTGCTCTGTGTCTCCCTGTAAATGTGCGGCTGTGTTCCCATCTCACAGTTCCTCTCCGACAACTCTCTGCTCACTCACATCTCCTTCTGTGTGTCCCTCTGGAAGCACAGCCCTCCTCATGAGGAGTCTAGGTGACAGCAGCAGCTGCTTCCCATCTGTCCCTCACTTCAGCAGAGCCGTCTTGCACCTCCACGTCCCTCAGCCTTCCACTTGATGTGAGTGGAACTGACCTTGGTGACCTGCCTGCCCTTTCTGCCTTTCCTCATTCCTGTGCCCATTTCGGATCTGGTCTCACTGCGGTGGGACCTCTGGTAGGGCCTAGGCTTTGAGGTTGTTTCCAGTCACATTCTGATATCATAAAGCTGGTTAGGATGTCTCATCTCAATGATAAAAAAATTCAGCTTGAGGTGCTCAGAGATGGCTTTGCTCTGACCTGTTTTTGTACCTGGCTTCATAACCACATTGACTTGTCTATTTTTTATTTTGTTTTGTTTTACTTTATTTTTTTTTTGAGACAGGGTTTCTCTGTGTAACCTTGGCTGTTCTGAACTTGTTTTGTAGACCAGGCTGGCCTCCAGGTTACACAGATCCACCTGCCTCTGCCTCCCTGAGTGCTGGAATTACAGTCGATCACCACTGCACCCAGCTGACTTTACTTTTTTAATTGAAAATTTTTTTCATAGGGTTGTTTTATGTTTTCCCCTCACCTCCCCCACTAATCTCCCTCCCCCACAGTCTCTATTTTCACACTTTTTAGCGCTTTGTCTCCTGGACTTTGCTTGAGCAGGTGCTTGCACTGACTGGTGGGGAGGGGCAGAGAGAGGAGGAGGGGAGAGAGAGGGGGCTCCTGAGGGAGAGGGAGGAGAGAAGAGGGGAGGAGGAAAGCGGGGAAAGGGAGGAAAAGGAGGAGGGAAGGGGGAGAGGGAGGAGACTCCTTGTCTTCTCTCTGACCTCCATCAATGTCTTTTTTTTTGTTTTTTGACAGACATCTGGTCTCCTTCCTAGTCTTATTAAGTGTTGCCTCTTGGTCTCTGATTTACCTCTATCCTTTCTCTTTGTTTTCTTTTATTCACGTCCCTGTAATTTCTTTTCCTTCTTCCTCTCTTTTTCCCGCCTTCTTCCCATCCTCATTTTCTTTGATAAGAATTTTCAAGCTCTGGGGTGAGCCATGTCAGCTGCTAACCCAGTCTCTGCTTGGGAGAAGCCAACCAGAAGGACAGTGATATTGACAAATAACAGGAGAAAAACCAGCTTTTCAGTTCTGCAGTATCAATGGAATGTTTTGCTCTGGTCAGGTCCTCAGTAGAAAGCTAGTTAAAGGTTCTGAAAATATGAGATGAACTGGATATAAAGTGAATAAATTAATTAATTAAAATTTAAAAAAGAGATGAACTCTGAGTGCAGTATTTTTCTGAGAGGGTGTTTGTCTTGCCTTATGAGGTAAAAGCATCTTGACCTCTGATATATGTTTATTCTGTTGGAATGATGAATCAAGCCACACCCCGCTAGATGGGAACACATAGGTCATGGTAAGATTCCAGTGCCATCTTGGGCCTCCCCAATTACATTCACCTCAGCTTTCCCTGAGGATACCAGCAGAATCCAACATCCTGCAGTGAATTACCTGGGAGGCTAGGAGGGTGTCCCCAGGGCCAGACACTGAGAGCTTCCCTGTCCTCATGGAACAGGGTCAAGGACCTGCCTGGCTTCATAAATAGGGGAAAATGTGAAGCAAAGAGAATGCATGTGATCCTTCCTCTCTGCCTAATAACTTGTAATAGCAAGAATTTGGATTACACGTCAGAGAGCGCAAATAACTTGGAGCCCACAGGAGACAATGGCTGCTTATTTAAACACTCAAGGCACTTGAACCAGACACTCGGCCCAAACCTTTCTCTAGGACTCTTGTCCCTGCCTTCAGATAAATTAGCAACATGAGGAGCGCTCACGCTGTAACGAAGACATTAGAGACACGCAGACATTCTGTTTCCATACCAAGGAAAACAAATGGCAGAGCTTGCGGGATTACCTCACTCTGCAGCCGTGGAGAGGGAGGCCCAGAAAGGCCAGGAGTTGTTGGTAACGCCTTGGGCCCACCTTGGACTCTAAGTTCCAGATGGCTAGGAGCCAATTCCATGAATCCTCAGACAATATTCACACCCCTCCAGCCTGGATGCTCCGTGCCGCTTCACTCTCAGTAACCACTTGAGTTGTAGGAAGATTGGCAGGGCAGGGTTGTCTAAGGCTCTCAGTAAGGCACTGAGCAGGAAGAGAATCTTTTAGGGGGCTCTGGTCCACCGGAGTCCCCAGATAATGTAACCATCCCTTCTACCTATCACCCAGGAGCTCCAAACCTTCGCAAACAGCTGCCCACCAAGAGGAAAGTTTTCCTTTCCACACCCTTCTCAGAAAGCTCAACCTTGGGCTGTAAGATCATCATCTATATCTCCAAACCCCATGGAAATGTGGGGAAGCGGGATGACCTACCTAGAGCCCAGCACACGGGGGTGGCTCCGAGTATTCCCAAAGCTAGCTGCTAGCCAGACCAGCCAAACTGATGTGCTCGGTTCAAGTCAGATCCTGCTTGAATATATAAGGAAAATATTGGGTATTGAGGAAAATACCTGATATTAACTTCTAGCATCTACACATATGTGAATATGAAGACACACATGCACACACCACACACACATAAGCTCACAAAAACAAAATCCAAAACCAAACAGAATTCAGTTCAGCCTTTCTCAAGCAATCCAGTCCCTGCCTTCCCAATGTCCTTATCTCTCAGTCCATGTGTAATTGAGGGGCCTTAAGGAAGTGAAAGAATTGTTTTCTGTTTAATCTGCATAGCTGCAGGGTTGGCATCCTGAGTACGTCAGTCATGTGCCTCATTCTGGAGTCGAGGCACAGAGAATTGAAGCAGAGCAGTCAGACATAACAAGTGCAGTGAAGCACCAGGACGCTTGCACGGTAGTGTTAATGAGTGTTAAAACCGACATCGCAAATACAGCGTTCTCAGTGTTTAAAATCACAACCCTGGGACAAGTCATGCTGTTAAAACATACAAGAAATACCAGTTAAGCCTTCAAGTAGAGACCACACAGCCAGTCCAGACTGCCGCTGCCCCAAAGCGCAGAACAAAGCATTTTCATTGAAATGAAACAAGAATTAACAGGTAGTTCAGTGATTTGAGTGCTATGATAAGCAGAAACATAAATCCAAATATTAAACACCAATTACTACCTGATGAGCTAAGCATGAGCTCGACATTCAACTCGCGCCTCCTCTGCAGCAAACCTTGGAAATTCGGAGGTCTGATGAAAACAGCCTAAGACTAATGCATCTGTGCCATGAACACGAGTCACTTCCATTGTCCACCACTCACAATGTGAGGAAAGCTTGGCCCACGTCTTTGTCGCAAAAACATTGAGCCGAGTGAAGCTGCCCTTCAGCCACTAGCTGGACATGGTGACACTGTGTCTACTGTGTTCTTCCAAGGAAGGATTGAGTACAGGACACCTTGACTGTTGGATGGGGTCACATAACCTCTGCCCTTCCCTGGTTGCCAGGAGAAACTATTAGGGGAGCCGTTATCTAACATGGCCAATCAGAGGCTTGTGTCTGAGCCAGCACTTGTGAACTTCAGACCTCGGTGTGGTTTGGTGATGAAGGAAAGGTTCCCAGAGTCACCTCCATCCTTCACCTCCTGTGGGAACTCACTGCAGTGTCCTAGCCACCAGAGGTGTTCTCCCTCAGGTCTCTAAAACCACTGCTTGGAGGACACAATGATATTGGAACATTCTCAAGCTCAGAAGTGACTGAAAGTCTTGGTGGGCAAAGGAATATTCTTTCACAAGTATACATATATGTACAAGAAATGTTAAAAAGACAGTCTGTAAAGCACTGTGGGATTCCCCCAGTGAAAGGCACCAGATAAAGCAAGTCATTACCGAAAAGAAAAGTCAAGTTTTCCAGCTTTCGTATCCTTGTAGGTACCCACTTAGAGGTATCTCTTTTTTGGTGGTAAACCTGCTCATTCAGAGAAAATCCTTCTGAGAGTGGCGAAGTGGTTCTGCCTCTTGCCTCTTTTCTTCTTGCCATGAGCTTCCTGGCCAGTGGCCACGGATAACACGCCCAGTTACCTTTTACCATCGGCCTCAGTGGACTGCACAGTCCTCACAGCTACGCCACCTGGCATGCAGCTGAGGGCGGGTTTGTAAATGTTCTGTCTTCCAGGGCTGAAGATACTAGCCAACAACGAGAGTTCCAGGTGCAAACTCCCAAGCCAGCCTTCTTCTGGCTCATGGGTATGGTTCCTTACATCATCTAACATTCCTGCTGCTTTGGAATAATAGACAGTTTTGTCTGCATGTAGGCACTAGGAGGTTGCCACCCTCCGCCCCGCGTGAGACTCCAGTCTGATGAAAGATTTGAACTGGAGGCTCAAGGGCATTAAATGGCCAGTGCATCCATCCAATAAATCGTCCACACTATAATTACCATGGCAACTACTAGTACACAAAGCCCTCTGAAAGGCTCCACGTCACACCCTTGTTAGGTGTGGATTATCTTTAATCGACTAAAACACAAAATGGACCAATTAAGAGTAGGTCCAAACTTTGGATTAAACGCCTATTTATCTCCATATTTGGATCCCCGGATTTTATACCCTTGCCAAAGACTTAACAACAGCAAAAGCCACTGGAAAACCATCAGATTACTTAGAAGATAATGGGAAAGAATTATCTTAACAGGGGGCCTAGGTTCCTCTTCAGTATGTTTTGTGCTGACTAACTGAACAATATGTTGGAAAAGGACATAGAGGTAACCCTTCAATACAGCTTAATAGTTGAAAGGTTTTTTTCGACTAGCTTTAAGCTTTTAAAGAAATTCACAGTTATTTGTGTTTTATGAAGTAGTAGTTTTGGCTTTATAACTCTTCTTTTGGTTTCTATCCATTCTCCTCCCCTAAAAAAACCCTGCAATTGCAGTGGAAATAGAAACTACAGCTTTTCCACCCTGGGTAAACTACACTGCCTTCATGCCCATTACTAATTTGAATATGCTTCTGTACTACCAGGTTTCCACGTTACAGCAGGGACTTGAGGCAATCAAAACATTGTACATACTATCATGTGTCCTAGAAGCAAAACTACGCAAAGCGAACTCTGCTTGGAAACAAAAGCACTGTCATTTTATGAGCTTTCAGAGCAGGCAAGAAAATGTTTAAGCTACTGCCCTTGCCAGCAACCTAACAGTGCTTACAAAGACAGCAACACTAACTCTTCTAGATGAGAAAAACAGCACGCTCTTATTCCTAAACATCTTAGAAAAGAAATACTTGAAAAACATGCTAATACCAAGACACAGAAAACTTTGGTCAAAATGTTCTGGATTGAGAATCTCAGCCAGAAATAAATGTATCTGTAATTTCCCCAGGAAAAGTAGAGGCCTGACCATCAATAAAAGGGATTAGCCTACATGAATTCTGCTTACAGCACGCTGGGGTTTGGTATGGTCCATGCTTAGCTAACGTCCCTGTCCCTAAACTATCTGTCTGGGGGAAAACATTCAGTCCTTATGACATGTTGACTGAGTCACATCTCTTACACTGACACTTAGGAGACACATGTCAATACACATTTTTCTAAAAAATGACTGTGCATCCATGCACACCACAAAACAGGATTAGGTAGAAAGACACCCCAAAGACTTGCATTGGTCAAGTGTGCTTAACTTTGCAATCTTTCTATTTTGGTATTAAAATTAAATAAAAGCAATGGATAGATAATTGAGATTGTTTTCACATGGTTGTGATCCAAATCTCACGATATCCTTGCTGACCTCATAGACAGGTATGTTTCCACTGGACAGAACTGTCAGGGTTTCTTGTATAGAACTCACACAACAACCTCAAAAATAGGAGCACAGAAAACTCACAGATAATACTGGGGTCTAAGCACTAGAGTAGTGTACACAGTGGATAGAGAAATTGGCATTCTAGATACTCATCTGGCAGAAAGGTGAACATTTTATGCAAAGGCCAGTGAGTGTCATTTCATTGAAAGGGGCGAAGGTATGGTTTTAGACATAACCATCCTCCAAGGAAATGACTCTAAACATTGCAAAGGTAATCTAGGGCTCATACCCCATGCAGCTCTCCCTCTAGGGTCGGGATGACTCCTCATGTCATAGCCCACAGCGCCTGGATTGTGCCAGAGGCACAAATAGCAAATAAGCACTGTAAGTCTGTGTCCCAACTAATGTAGAGAATCATCTAAACTCAGTTCACTGGGTGAACTCCTGCTCATGTTTGTCAGGCTAGCCATGAGGGATTTAACTTTATGGGCATAGTAGTCCCTTAAATTGACGGAAGGGACCTCCTTCATTCCATCTCCAAAGTCACAGCTGCGCATGGCGCTCTCAAGTTGCTTTTGGCGCCGATAAAAGTGGGAGAACTTATTGAAGATCAAAGTGATGGGCAAGACCACTACCAGGATGCCTGCCAAGATGCAGGCAGAGGCAGTCAGCTTCCCGGCTGTGGTCCCTGGGACCACATCTCCATACCCAACGGTGGTCATACTGACGGTGGCCCACCACCAGCAGGCGGGGATGGTAGCCAGGCCCTCATTCTCCTCCTTTTCAATGGTGTAGGCCACCACAGAGAAGATGGAAATCCCCACTGAGAGGTAGAGCAAGAGCAGTCCCACTTCCTTGTAGCTGTATTTCAGGGTGGCTCCCAAGGAGCGGAGGCCAGTGGAGTGTCTGGCCAGCTTGAGAATCCGGAAGATCCGCATCAGCCTCAGGACCTGAGCCACCCTGCCCAAGTTAGCCAAAGTAGGAGAACTCTCCACCACCAGGTTCACTACTAGAGTTATGTAAAACGGGACAATGGACATGAGGTCAATAAGGTTCAGCGCGTTCCTGAAGAACTTGAGGAAGTCCGGGGCCACAGCAAACCTGGCCACCAACTCAAACGTGAACCAGGCGATCCCGAAGTGCTCCACGATTTCGAACCTGGGGTCTTCGCCGGGGTTGCCCTGGCTGTCAGGGATTTGGAAGTCCGGCAGGCTGTTGAGGCACATGGTGATGATGGAGCCCAACACCACCAAGATGGAAAGGACACTGAAGACCCTGCTTAGGACCGAGTAGCCCGGGTTGTCCAACGCCAGCCACAGCTGCCTGCGGAAGTTGCCCAGGGGCTGCCCATCGAACTTGGAAGCATCGTTGTAGAAGGCCAAGATCTCGTCGAAGGAGGATGTGGTGCTCTCCTGGTCACTCTGCTCGTCCCACTTCTCCTGCTCGGGTTCCACTTTGCGGCCGTGATAGCTATAGCTGCAGCAGGAGTCGATGAAGAATTCGTTGATTCCCCAGTACTCGATCTCCTGGCTGAAGGAGAAGACGCACAGCTCAGCCATGACGTGGAGCTTGCCCGTGTGGTAGAAATGCAACACGTAGGGAAAGAGCTCGGGGTTACGGTCGAAGTAGAACTCCCGCTGGGCGTCGTCGTAGTCATCGCAAAGTTCCAGAATGGCCTCTCGCGAGTGGCAGAGGAGCAGACGGCCCAGCCGTGTCTCGGGGAAGCGCAGCAGCGTGTGGGAACGCAGTCGTCTCTTGAAGCCGCCCACATTGATGCGGATTTCTCCATCCTCGACGTCGGCCTCGGACACGTCCCACAGGCTCTGGCGGGTCATGCTGGAAATGCCCAGGAGCCCGCGCCGCGCGGGGGCGCTACACCTGAAAGCAAAGGGAACCGCGACTGTGTGAGCGCCGGCACTCCCTACCCCAGCCTCTCCTTTTCTCCCACCCTCCTCTGGAGGGCCCAGCCCTCTCCAACAGGGTCTGTGGGTGCGGTCGGACACCCAGGAACGGTTCTATGGGGTTGACACCCCCCTTCCCAAGGGAAGACAAGGGTGTATTTTTCTACAGTACAGCCGGGCCTCCTCCTCCTCCCCGGAGTGGCGCCCAGTGGTTTTGAAAGCCCAGGGGGGCTGCATGCTGACCTTGCCTGTGAGCAGACCAAGGAGACGCCCCCGCCCTCTCGCCGCAGACAGGCGGGACCCAAGCTGAGACGCGCACAGGCAGGGCTGGGCCAAGAAGGGGGCGCGGAGATTTGGGAGGGGGCGGGGAAATTCACTGCTTCAGTCTGTAAATCTGGGCCAAGGAGGCAAAGAGGGTCACCCGGGCGTCCCAGGTCTCCAGCCTCCAAGGACCCGTCCCATTCCCAGCCCCCTCTCTGCCCCCCCCCCCCCAGCGCCTTCTGGCGGCGTGCCGCCCAGCCGCGTGCGCTGCGCCTTCCCGGGCTCGCCTTGCGCGTTCTGGAAGCGCTTACCTGGGTGCTCCGGCGCCTGCGGCCGAGGCCGGCGGGAAACTTCCCCGACCTGCTGGCGAGCATCGCCGCGGTGGCCGCCGCTGGCTGGCTGCGCGAGTGCGCGCGGGTGCGAGGATGTAGGCGTGTGCGCCTGTGTGTGCCCCGCCGCCGGGCAGGCGGGGTCCGCCGTGCGCTCCTTCAGTCTCCGGCCCCGCACGCCGCCGCCCGCAGCCACGGGAGGCTCACAGGTGGCTGCGTGGCCCCGACGCTCGTGGAGCCCCCCTCTTCCTATCCGCGCGCCCCTCACCCGCCAAGAGAAGCAGGAGCCCACGCTGCAGGCGCCCGCGGAGCGGGGGCGGGAACCGAGCTGGTGCGCGCTGCAGAGGGCCAGGAGCCCCGCGCCGCGCGGTGGTGCTGAACGGACAGCTCCGTGCGCTTCAGCCCGGGGCGCAGCCGCCGCCCCAGACTCTCACGACGTTCAGCAGCAGCATTCTGTTCTCCTGCCGCCCCCCAGCTCTGCACCGAGCTGACACCTTTCCCTCACTCTCCGCATCCTCCGGGGACAGCTGCCCCCCCCCCTCCCAGGGCTCAGACAGAGGGTTGCCTACAGTGACTTTCTCGCTGGGTCTGTAGGAAACAAGCTAGGGAATGAAGGGTGACTTCTGTGTGTAGGGCAGATAGGGCAGCAACAGAAGGATCTACGCGCTTCCTGTTTTAGAAACCTGAAGAAAAGTTTCTCACACCTGGAAATGTGGTTATGGGAAAACAGGAGCTGTCAAGGAAGACAGGTTGAACTGCGGCAGGGATATGGGTGGGGCAAAAGGTCGGGGACAGGTTCTATTGGCATGGGAAGGAGTCGCGGAGCTCCGTTTGAGCATTCTGCGTGGGTACTGTGTATATACAGGCCGTGTGGTGTGGGAAGACGTATACAGTGTGCTGTGTGTGGAACTGAGCATGCCCCGCTGCGACATGTGATATGCAGAGACTGTGTGCTATGTAAGCAGTGTGACTTCAGCGCCGGTATCCTCATTCACAAGACTTAGGGTCCTCCTACCCAACACGCCAAGAAATGGAATCTTATTTCTGGGTCTCTCCTTGGTCTCTCGGCATGGTCTCAGAATGTGGGCTGCATCCTTAGCAGAGAGCTTGTGTTTCCATGTCTTGGTCAGAAGTCATAAGACAGTTCCTATAGGGTGGCTTTAGACTCACAGGAAAAGCAGCACAGCCGTAATGAGAAACACGTTCTCCTGTGTGGCTCTGAGGATGCCATCTGAATAGAGAGATGATCGGGCTGGAGCTGAGCTCTGGGTCAGAGTGCTTGAGTGGCATTCGGGAAGCCTAGATGTTAATTCCAGAGCTGTGCAAACAATGCAAAAGACTAGGAGGGTCTGGAGAGAAGCTTTGATCTAGTTTTGTATTCGGTCACTGAAGCCAAGTGTGACTTACCCAGTGCCAACCACCTTTGAGCTTGTGTGACGTGAGTGCATGGGAAAGCGTGTCCTCCGGAGAGGATTCTCCGCCCACGGCCCTGAAAGCTCTCTGGGTATGGGAAGGAGAATAGTGTGGTGTGGTCCACATGACCTTCCTTTCTTTTATGTTTGCTGCTGCTGCTGCTGCTGCTGGTGGTGGTGGTGGGGTGGTGGTGGTGGTGGTGGTGTGTGTGTGTGTGTGTGTGTGTGTGTGTGTTTAGGGAGTGGTCTGCCAACTGGTGTCTGTCTCCATGTGCATTTATTTGTAATTACTCATTTTTCTTAAATGTTTTAGTATACAAAATAATTATGACATTCTTATGCATTTGTCATTGTACTTTACTCATGTCACACGATCCACTACCTCCCTGCCTTGCTGTCCACTTTCCTTCCTATCCATCCTCCCTCCCTGTCCATCCTCTCTCTCTCTTGTTTTTTGATACAAGCTCTTTCTATGCAGCTCTGGCTGTCCTGAACTCACTCTGTAGACCAGGCTGGCCCTAAGCTCCTGGAGTCTGCCTGCCTCTGTCTCCTCAGTGCTGGGATGGTAACTGTGTGCCACCATCCCCCACCCCGGCCCCAATCAATTATTTTTATGAGAGTCTGTTTGGCTTAGTCTCACTGTATCCTGTCTCATCTGGCTGGATCTCTCATTTGAAAGCTGGAGCTCCCCACAGCTGGGCTTCAGTCTGGAGGCTCCTGGGTCTCCTTCATCCCCGTGGTGTGCTGTTAAGAGCGTCTGCAGAGGGGTGTGCTTCGGTGAGTGTGTAATAACCAGCTCGCTGACTCTTTTTTCCAGTCCTTCCCACACCTGTGAAGTCTCCACACTGCGTGTGGCCTTCTCAGCAGCACCTGAGGAAACCACTCGCTATGGCCTGCACCCTACAGCCTCTCAGGTACCTTCGGGCAGTCCCAAGCCTCACAGCCACTGTTTGCTACACACATCTGTGTGGGTTCTGCTGAATGTCACTATTCTCGGGCACTCCCATATCTTCAGCCTTGGCTTCTGATTCCTCAGAGCCTTGGCTTCTTGAACTCTGTTTATTAATCTCCTTTTCCTGCTATGTTTTGAAAATCTGTCCTCCTAAAAATAAGACATGAATTTGATGACTCTGAGGTTTTTCTTTCCTTCTCACTCATCCTCCTCCCCCTTTCTGATTATAGGAGACTTTGTTCGTGGAGAAAGAAATTTTCAACTTTTGTGTGTTTGTCCCTTCCTGGCTCGCACAGCCCTCCTACAGACTTCCCATTTCCCTATTTCCCTCCTGCCACCCACATCTCTGTCCTTCCACTCCCACTTCTGCCTCCCATCTGCAGCTGCTTTTGCTTGTTTCCCCCTTTCGTTGCCTTCCCCTTATCCCCAGGCTACACGGGAGCCCTTGCTTATACCTGCCTTTAATTAGCTTTTCCTGAGAGGCCAGGGTCAGGGACAAACCCACACCACCTTCCCTGAGTATCAAAGTGGATTTGGAGTCTGCAGAGTGAAGCCTGCGTTTAGACATCACTATTGCTTGGAAAGGCTAAGCAGAAGCCTCTGGGCCTGACAGCTGCCTTTGCAGAGGGTTAAGTGTATGTGACAAGCAGAGCACTTGTTTATTTCCCAGTCAATGCACTAAAGAGAAATGGAGTCATCTCCCTCCTTCTGTAGCAAAGACGCTGGCTTTGTTTATGGTTTATTTAGAGGTCTGAGCCCTGATCTTAAAATATAGCTGCGTGCTTCCATGGTGGTGTATGTCTAGGCTTGCTTGGGGCGGCGATTATGAGGGGGTAGAGGAGGGGGAAAGGCATTCTGAGAAGGGAGCTGAGGGGATCCTGGGTGGTGACCCAGATCCTTGTACCCGGGTGACTGTCTATGCTTCTGCCAATGCAGATGTCAGCCAAGCCCACACAGTGCAGACTCAGCTTTCCCCCTGACAAGCGAGGGGGCTGCTTCTGAGGCCTGGTGAGTGAGCTGGGATGCCTGACCTACATTCCCTACTCTGCAGAAGAGCAGAGCCCATCCTTCCCTTCAGCTCTGGTCCCTGGCCCTGACCATTCTCATCCATACCTACCCTGCTGACCACAGCTCCCCTCCCCCTGAAGCCCAGTGTCTCTTACAAGTACAGCATGGTCATGTTTTGCCTCCTAAAAGCCTTTCAGGGCTTCCCAGCACACTGCTAAAAGGAAAGCCTCTTGATTACTACTGCTCCAAGACTTTCCATATGAATCTCTTGCCACCTCTCAAACTTCATATCTTTGCTGTCTTTTGTACCTTGGCCATATGTCCCCTTTGTCCCTGTGGCCTTTGTACTTAACAATCATGGCAGCTGCACATGACAGATTTTTTTTTCTGTCATTTAGGTAGGACCTGTTTACATATCAGTTTCTCTGAAGCATGACTTCCCAGTCAACCGTGAGCCCCTCAGTCTGCTTCTGCTGGTGTCTTCACCATGCATATATTAAACAGCTGTTGGAACCAATTTAGGGTGAGTGAACAAGGCTCCAGATGCTACCTGGGGTTGTTCCATGACAGTCTTCACTTCAGTTTGCTTTGGAGGAGAAGGAGAAGTGCTGTGGCTGGAGAGACTTCTGAGCTATGGAGGTGGCTTCAGCAGCTGATGGATCTAGCAATCTAGTGGATCTCATAGCTAGTCTCAACTCCTGTGATGCTTCAAACCTTGAACCAGACCAACTGACACAGAATCCCCAGATGTTTCTCAAACTATCCAGTATGACCCTAATGTGGAGCTAAGATTGATAACATCAGGAAGGCGTGGACCCAGAGCTGTGTGCCATGCGCCTGCACCAAGAGCAGTAGCCATTGGTTATGTCTTCCATGCCTGCTTGTGATGGAAGCTCCATGGCTTTGTGTGTGTGTGTCCTTACCCCTGTCAAGCCTCACTTGATGAAGGGTTCCTAGTACCTGCTGCCCTAGGAATCCTTTATGTTGGAGAGAATTCATTTGCAATTAGAAATAATTATACTTCTCTCTTTCAACTAGGGCCAGCTCCTTAGCCCCTTATGATGCTGAGTAATAATGAGGATTGAGGAGGGTGGAGAGATGGCTCTTTGGGCAAAGTACTTGCCATGTAGACACAAAGACCTGAATCCAGTCCCTGGGAAGGTAGAAAGAAGGAAGATACCCCGCTCCAGGGGCTCAAGGCTAGCCAGTCTAGACTAATCAGTGAGTCTAAGCTAATAAGACACCTGGTCCCCAAAACTATGGGAAAAAAACCCAAGGTTGACTTCTGGTCTCCACATATATGTGCATGTATATTCATGCACATGAGTGTACACACACACCCCATATAAACATGCACACACATGTGTACACATATGAAAAAATAAAAATAAGGACCAGGGGGCTGGAAACGTGACTCAGCAGTTTTGAACATTGACTGTCTTGCAGAAGACCCAGATTCAGCTCCTATACTTGAGTCCAGGGATCCACGCCCTCTCTGCCTCTGCAGGTGCCACACAAGCACATAGTACACACACATACATATAGGCAAAACACTCGTGCATATAAAAATAATAAGTATTTAAGAAAAAACAAGGGCTGAGGATAAGATGTCTAGGTGGCCTTTTAGGTGGATTTGTAGTGGAAGCTACTGGGCTGGGGGCAAGTCTGGAAAAGATGGAGGGAACAGACAATAGAGACCACAAAGCTGGAAAACTGAACCTTACGCTTTAAGAAGGCCATTACAGGGAAAGGAAGGAGTACAGCTGTGCGGGAGATGGGCATGATTAGCAGAAAAGCTGAGAAATTGTTTATAAAGTTTTGCTGCTTATTGTGAGTGCAATTGTTCATTAAGTGTTCTCTGAGGAGATAGCAGCAAATATATGGCTTTTGGGTTTCTTTTCAACACAGAACTGAGGGCTTTTCTTATTATCAGAGTCCTTGCCTAGCCATTAGGATTTATCCCCAGAGGCAGCTCCTCAATCCAACAGTAGCCCCTCCAGGCTCTTAATTAAAGGAGAGGGACCCTCCACACTAAGCCTGTTGTTGAAGGTCAGGGTCTTATCCCACCTGCCTCCTATTCTGAGCCCCCTTTTTCCCAGGCTCTACTTCCTTGGGTACTTCATTGAATTTGCCAGAATGCCTTTAGGCTAGAATAATTAAGAGAAGCTTGAGTTAAGCTCAGACTTAAAGTCATCACAAGGAAAAATCAGAACAACATGAGAACAACATGGCTGCAAAGACAGGCCCCTCTGGGTCCTGCCTTTACCTGCCTCCGGGTCTGACTCTCTCTCTCTCTCTTTCTTCTTCTTCTTCTTCTTTCTTCTTCTTCTTCTTCTTCTTCTTCTTCTTCTTCTTCTTCTTCTTCTTCTTCTTCTTCTTCTTCTTCCATTATCCTCTTCAGGGGCCATAATATAGACAATTTGAGGCCCAAACACCCAGGGCGCCTCTGCTCTGTGTCTGCTTCTGTGCCCTCTGCTGCCACTCTCCTTCTACAGGTATTAAGCACTGGACAGAAGCCCCCACCCTGCGGGCCCTATTTTCTCAGCCTGAAGAGAAGCCTATATCAGGACGACCTAGCTTGTCAATCAATACACAGGTGCAATCTTTATACAATCTCCTATGGCAGGTGACTGATGAAGAATAAGAGTGGAGGAAATGAGCTACACATGGTGGGGATGGTGGTGTGATGGCAGTCGTGGTGGTGGTGGTGGTGGTGATTGTGGTGGTGGTGGTGGTGATTGTGGTGGTGGTGGTGATGGTGGTGGTGGTGATTGTGGTGGTGGTGGTGATTGTGGTGGTGATTGTGGTGGTGGTGGTGATTGTGGTGGTGGTGGTGATTGTGGTGGTGGTGGTGATTGTGGTGGTGATTGTGGTAGTGGTTGTGGAGGTGGTGGAGGAGGTGATTGTGGTGGAGATGGTGGTAAAAATAACAGTAGAGAGAAGCCGGGCAAACTGGCTCAAATGCTCTAGTCTCTTTCAATGCAACTTTATCAGCCATGGGTGCCTGAGCACCCACTCTCTCTATGCCCTGGAGTCTTCCATCTCCAAACCTCTGTCCTCCCCTAATTCATGATTATTGTGAAAATTAGAGCCAAGGTCTGGTGCATTGCAGGGCTTGAACCCCAGCCATAACTAACGGAGGTTATGAGCCTTCCCCAGTATTTTCTGCTCTGAGCAGGTCACCTGCATGCCTCTCATGTCAGCTTGGGTACTGTTACTTTTTTTAAACTGATGTCCATTGAATGGGGGCTGTTTAGACCCAAACATACTTGTCTAGTTCCAAAATCTGCCTCTTAACTATGCCAAGGAAGGTAGGCTGAGTGCTACAACACGCCTTGTGGTCCCAGAGGCTTACGAGAATGAGTAGGTTGTTTCTCACTCCTATAGGTACTGTGGCATAGCCTTCCACAGGTGACCCCAGGACCCAGCTCCGAATGGGTGTCAGACTGAGAAGTAGTAGAGATGTGTGCTGTATAGATGTTTTAGATGTTTTTGAGGTCAGGTCTAGAAGTGGAAGACTTTGCTCCTGTTCATGTTGCTTGGCCAGACTTCAATCGTACGGCCACATATAGCCATAGGTGGGTGGGTGGTGATGGTGTACGGGACAAAAAGGATCAAAAAATCGGGGGCAGCAGCATGCAGCAGATGGATGGACACCCTGCAGAATTCTTCCAAGATGGGAATGGGGGAACACAGCGCTCCTACTCACCATCCTTACCTGGAAAGACTTCCCTGGAGCATAGGCCCAGGGCACTTTCTCCCTGGGAGTCCTGAGCTGGCCCAAGGAATGGCCTCAGCCTTGGCTAGAATTTTGTTTTCCTTTTCTCAGTATAATTCCTACCCTGAGCTTCTCCACTCTGTGCATGTGAAGAGACTGTTACAGATTCTAGGTTAAAGCAGCAGGGAGTTAGAAAGAGAATGCCTGAAGAGATCATGTAGGTCACAGAGTCTGGCAGCTAGCAGCCAGACTTGGAAGCTACAGAGCCAAAACACAACAGTTGTTGCAAGATGCCAGGGCCACCACAGCCCCAAGCTTACCAAGCTTACCGCAAGGGCAGCATCAGCTTTGAGGGAGATGCTGGGAGGGCTGGGTCTTACTGCACTGACTACATTTCTGTCTTCAAACTGCAGCTGAGGAGAGCACTGAAAGGCACGAGAAGACCCTATCAATGTTCATGTAGAAAGTGGGGTCACATGCAGGAACCCAAGTGTCAGAATCCACCCAGAAGCACAAGAACACCAAATCTAACATTTATCTTCCTCCTCTCCCCTTGATGTGGACCCCCATCCCCAGCTAGGAACTTGGAATAAATTTTAGAAAAGCATTCACCTTCTGTTCCAACCCATTTACCCTTTCAAATGCCCATCTGCCCACCTAGGACACCAGTTCAGCTCTCCAACCCTCAGCTCCAAGGTGCTCACAGCTGCTGCCCCCAGCCCATACCCTTCTGCTGTGAAAGCAACATCCACCCACCCTTCTACCCATCCATCGCCCATCGATCCATCCTCCCACCTACCATCCCACACCCTGGATGCCTCTGTGGGCTCCTGTTTCCATGGTTACTTTCAGGGCCTGAGTCTGCTCTGGGTTTGCTGAATGATTCCCTAGCTCAAGCTGTTCCTCATGACAGCCTTCCTGCTGGACCCAAACCCTGGCTGGCCTTCAAGGTCCCACCCTGCTTAGAGACCCCCTCAACCCCCTCAACATTGCTCACACATCCCTCAAGGTGAACCTTTTCTTGGATTAAAAATAAAACCCAAAGTTCCCCAGTGTTTGCTGCCAGTGAGCCTGTCTGGGAGACTATGGGAAGCCAAGTGCGGTTCTCAGAAGTAGAGATATGCTTGAGGGAGAGGGTCCTTTGCAAAAATTATAAAAGCTAGTATTTATTATTGGATACTTGTAAGCCAGACACTGTTCTGAGGATTAATATCCAGGAATGAAGTTAATTTGTATAGCAAACCCGTGGAGAATGCACCATGGTTATCTGAAGGGGCACAGGAGGCTGGAGTGCCATGGTTAAGGTTACAGAGCTAACTGGTAACCCGGGTAAGCCTCACTCCTAGAGGCTGCGTCCTAACCATGCTCACAGCCTCCCTGCCACCATTCCGCCCGTCTAGGGGTTCTGGAAGTTTCCCTGAGTCATTTTCTGTTCCAAGATGGGAGGTTGCTTAACCCCTCCCCAGCTCTGCTCTGAGGGCGGCGAGCACTGGATGTTACGGGTGCCCTTTTCTACCGTAGCCTCCTTGGGAACAGCTGTCGGTGGCTCGAACGCTTGGGTGGGCCACAGCTGTTCCCAGGAGGAAGCTCTTGGCCCTGGACCCTGAGCCGATCTGTCTGGACTCTAAAGGTTTCTCCAGGGCAGAGGCAAGCAGCAACTTGTCCTCAGAGGCCTTCAGGATGGTGGGAAGAGGCAATCCCATCAGATACCCAGCTGAGGGAAGACACAAGATGTTCCTACGAGTGACAGAAAACCAATTCACACTCTTCTCTGCAGCCAAAAAATTAAGCTAATTTTTCATTTCTCTGCTTACGTGCAAGTTAACTAAACAGAGGCATCTAGGAACGCAAACAATGACTAGATTTTCTTAATTTACGGCAGTTTTAATTTAATCTTGCTAAAATGACGGAGGCTTGGATATTTTTATCATAGTGGGAAGCTGTGTGATTTAGGATGGAGAGAGGTAGGGCACTCGATGCCAAAACACCCACCTGTCCATCTCCCGCCTCGGATGAGCCCCCCAGGCCAGTTCTTGAGAGGTCGTTCTTGCTGCCTTTGCTCTGCTCGGTCTGAAAGGACACCAGTGCCTCCCACTGTGCTCTTTCTGACTAGTTGAGGCTGCAAAAAAGAAAGTCAAAATTACTTTCTGGGGAAAAAAGGGTTTGTCTTTGATTTAAAAAAAAAACACTTATCAATAGTTCATATCATAAATGTTAGAAAATCAACCTCAGAGAAATCCAAGGGGGTCTGGTGTCCCAGCACTGAGGACTGGTCCATATCCAGGCTTCCTCTCTCTCCAGGACCCATGGCAGGATTGCCTCCTCTCCTTTCCTCCAAATTTGGAGGGACTGTGTGACTTGCCCTGGGCAATGATCTGTGACTGGAGATGATGTGTCTGTCATGTATGGGCTGGCACCTTACTGTCAGAGTGAAGTTCCTTGTTCGGAGGTAGCATTCCCCAGGGCAGAAGCACCGGGATCTCTGAGCTACACTGTGGAGCCCAGCAGCCCTGAGGGAGATAAGAAGCAGGACATTGCTTAAAAGAAAAGCGAGGGGTAGGTCCTGGCAGTGAGAGTGGAGGGTTGATGATTTCATCTACCCGGGTCTGCCTTCTAGGGGAGAATAAAACATAGGACAATAAGACCACTTTATTTTACATTAGATTATTTCAAAAGCCATCTGTCTAGAACAGGAAGAAGCTTGCTTTTGCTGGAGCTGAATAAACTGGTGTATATAACCTATTAACTCAAAAGTTACATGTCAGCAACAGACCTTTGAAATTTATGAAAATATAAGGGCAGGAGGAAGTGTTCCCTGAAGGGAATGGGAAGCAGGTTACACTCCCCAGGGGATCTACACAGATAAGGCTGGGAAGAAGGAAATGAGAAAGTGTCTGAACAAGGAATTTTAGTAAGTTTCTCTGTGCTAGGATGTATTACATGATACAGTGCTTCCCAGAATGTATGACGCCCCAAACAAAGAAGTTTTTCCTGTGTGCTGCATCGTTACCATGCAGAAGTTGGGGTAATTCTAATACAATAAACAAATGCAGCTTCACAGAAAGCATTCAATTTCACAGAGTCCCAAATATTTGTTCTGAATTGGTGAGTAGCTCTTCCTCCATGATCTGGCTTGTTCTCCTTTTGACACATCCTTCCATTTTCCGTTCATTAACATCAAGCCAGAAAGGGGGAAATAATGTGGAAAACATTTACAGTTCCTGTCTATAATTGATGTGTAACATATCCACTGACAGTTTCATTGATCAAAACTCAGCCACATGACTTCTTTTAATTACTAAAGAGGCTAGGAACTCCCAAGGAAGGATAATCAGACTTGGTGAATCTAACCAGACATAGGTAAGACATTTATGTTTTACCAGATATAAAAGGTCTTTATTCTTCCAAAGTTTGATTTAGGCTGTAATCCCACGTAAAAAGAGGCACAAGTAAACCCAGCTCTGAGAAGGTTACATTTTAAGGATGAGTGTGATTTTTGCCTAAGGCACAATCTTATACTTTTTGAATTAAAAACACTCATAGACCTGAGACATCGAAGCACCTTCTGGGACAACTAAACTGTTGGGTTTATATACAAACAAGTGTCAGTGAATCAGAAAAAAGCACTGAAGAGTGGAGAAGGCTCAAAGGAAGTGGTAGAAACTATTCTGACATCAAAATTACTGTTTTACAGAAGATTATACCTTTCAGGACAGGGTAACAAATTACTGCTTTAGAGAATATGGTTTTCAGCTCCCAGAAAAATAAAGACACAAATGAATGCAGGACCTCATGTCGTGGTTAAATGAATGATGACTTCACAGATACCCTTTTTCAAACTAGATGTCAGCATTAAACACCCTCCTCACAGATGCTGTTAGAGTTGCCTAACGTTCCACCCTCCCTCACCCACGTTTGAATACCCACTGCCCAATGGATGGTGCTGTCTTACAGGTTCTGAGAATGTTTAGGAGAAAGATCTGGCTGGAAGGCTAGAAGGTTATAACCCTGCATAGTTTCAGCCATATTATCTTTTGCTTCATGGCCTGCTGAGGTGTAGCAAGCCTTGCCATGGTTAGTGCCCAGCCTTCATGGTTTTCCCACCTTGATGGACTGTGTCCCTTAAAACTATGAGCTAACATAATCCCTCTTCCCATAAACAACTGCTGCCAGATGTTTGTTCACTGAACCCTGAAAGTACAGTCATGAATGTTGTTTTAAGAAACACATATTTGGGCATGGAAAGATGGCTTGGCTGATAAGCACGCTGTCTGCTTTTCCAAAGGTCCTGAGTTCAATTCCCAGCAAGCACATGGTGGCTCACAACCATCTATACTAGGATCTGATACCTTTTTCTGGCATACAGGTGTACATGCAGGCAGAACACTCATATACATAATAAAATAAAATTTAAAAAAACAGATACATATATATTTTAATCAAGGAGTGAGTCAGCAACAAACACCCTAAGACATTCAAATTACTGGCCTGTTCTAGCAGGGACTAACTGTCATGGCATGGGGACTGTTGCAGGGTATTTGATCACACTGTGAACTCTGAGATTGTGAACTATGAAAACCTGTTTCTAGTTGGAGAGTGGCTCAGCCCTAGCATACACCTTTAATACAAAGTCTTTGTTTATTGTAAACAGGTGGTTATGGTGTGGCTCAGCCCTAGCACACACCTGTAATCCAAGAGCTAAATAAAGTCAACCCTGGGTCAAGAGGCAGAGCAAGCAACCAGCTGACAGAGATTGAACAGAAAGGAGGGACATTAAGAGAGGGGTATTTAAAACAGTGTAGGGAAGAAAAGGGAGTTTTCGGCTTTTTCCTTCTGGGACATGAGCTGAGAAGAAAGACTTTTTCCTTCTGGGATGTCAACTGAGTAGGAAGATCAGTTGGGTGCTTTCTCTGCCCCTCTGAGCTAGTAGGTGTTCACCCCAATATCTGGCTCCTGAATATTGGTAAAACCGAAAACTGGGTTTTCTTTATAACAGGGACCCACTGGCATGGAATGAGTTGCTACTGTGAGACCTGCAATCATGTTGCCTTTAAATCTGTTTATACACATTAAGTACTACTAGAAATGCAAAACTTCACAGGAGGGTCTGTGTAAGAAACCCAAAAGAAGGATTTTGAGAAGTGCTAGTTGTTCACTGGGAGATTTCAGGCATGACAGAGAAAACATCATGAGGTCTTGTATGTGCTGAGGACTTGCAACCTAAAGCCACCAGATGTGTGGTTCAGTGGCTGTCCACCTTACTGCTCTAGAGAGAGAGCGGGTAGAGTGGAAAGTAGCCAGGGTTTGTACAGTGACTGTAACGGGAAGTGTGTCACTAGCACAGACATCATCTCATGTTGCAGTGGGAGGAGATGCTACAGTAAAACATCTCCCAGGGAGCCATAGAAGCTAGTTCTGATGATCAATGGCGCTAGTATCAATGCTTGTGGGAGAAACATCGGCAACCTTTGGCAATGAGGAGCTGAGCAACCTGAGAGCCGAGATATTAGACTCGATGGGCCTCCTGAATTTCCTTTATTGCTGTGGCTAATCAAAGCCAAGGAACAAAAGGAGGCCATACGGCTTCCCTGTGAACAAACTTGAATAATACAAATCAAGCCACCCTACAGATACTGAGGGACAACTATAACTTCAAGCAAGACACACAGTTAAAGTGGGTGGAGCCCCAAGCTAGGGATGCCTGGAGATCTCCAGTCCAAAGAGCAACTCCTGTCTGTGCTCTGCCATTTCCAGAAGGTGAAGGTGAACAGCAGTGTGCACACAGATCTTCACATGCCTTCATGAAGAGGGAAGCTGAGCCTTCAGTATTCTAGGGCTTCTTGGCTTTGAACTTTCCCAGTTTTGCACCATACAGAGTAGAGTTGAATGGCCTGCTCAGATATTTTCCAAACCCCTCTCAGCTGTCTGGTTTTTAATGTAACACCACCAAGATATTACATTATCTCTAGATCAGTGGTTTTTAATTTTTTCCCTTCCTTACATCCTAAATTAGAAACAATATGGAAAAGCTCCAGAAGCACGAATGCAGAGAAAATGAGACTGGTTCAAGGGCTTAAACCTAAATGAAATCTGCTCACTTGGATCAGTTCTTTTTTCTTGACTGTGTGGCGCTCTCCAGCTAGGGAGGGGACTGATGGGCTTGGGGGACACAGACGCTTTCTCTGTCACCCAGCTGGGCCCAGAAGGCATTTGGCAGAAGAGGTGTAGGAGATTGCCCTGAGCTCAACGACAGCTGGGAATGAGTCAGAAGAAACGAAAGGGCACAAGGCCCCAGAGTCATGTTTTTTAAGCCTTAAAGTTGAAACACATGGTTTGGCACACAGGCAACAATAGAACAGAGAATATGGGGTTAGAAAATTCAATTTGCAGAATGTTATAGCTGAGTCCAAAGTGGGATTTGGAAGTTAGCTGTGCCTGGGCTGGGCTGGAAGGCTGAGCACCTGTTTATTTGCAATGTAGGTGCAGGGCCTTTTGGGGGGCATACTGTTTATATGGTAGAGTTGCCTTGGCAAAGGAGAAAAGAGCAGACAGAAGGATGGGCATGTATTTTCTCCTGGGACTCTCATGCAGGCAAGGAGCTGAAGACACTCTGAGTACAGCAAGGCTGCCTTGCAGCTAGTGAAAAACCATGGATGTCCTATTCTCTCTTTGCATGAAACTCAGTACAGGTCTTGCATATCATGAGTTGGTGCCTGTGGATGCTTCACCTGCACCAAAAACAACTGACATTCTTCAAGGGACAACAGCAAGCAGTAGGTTCCCGAGCTTCATCTGAGTGGCCCCATGCCATAGGGCTTGGTCAACAGTTTAAGGATGACAAGCCCTGTGGGAGAAAGACAAGCAGAGAAACTCTAGGTTTTTGTAGTCTCCACAAGGGAAAGTAAGTTAAAAAAAAAAGTCTGCATAGCAACAGAATCATTTTCTTTCAAACTTAAAATTGGGTCATGTGGTGGGTGACATGGTTGGATAATAGGATAGTGCATCTAAATTCAGGACTGGCCTAGAAAAAAATGCCAAAGCAGCTCCAGATTAGCCTGATTGAAGGTTTCAGCTGATGAGATTCCTGGCTAGGCACACTTGTTTATCCAGCCTATTGTCTAAGCAAAGCAGGAACCCTCAGACCACCTTACAAAAGCAGCAGGAACCTTGCCAGCCAGCTGCTGGCTTTGCATTCGTTCTGATCTAAGGTTTTGAGGAGGTTGGATCAGTGAGGTCTATTTAGAATGCAAACGATTGCTTAACCTCTCTTAAAGGCTTTGAGAGTATATTTTAATCACTGAGTCTTTCCTTAAACTCAGCATCATATTCATGAATAAATTGTTGTGCCTTTGATTCGACAGAAATTGAGTAGACTTGCTGAACTAATGAACTTTTCTTTTCTTCTGGTCCTTCTCTGAACTGTAGCAGTGTGCACTCCTGTTAGCTTTGTGAAATGCAGATGAAGTATAATTTCCCCAAATTGATCTGTTCTACATCACTGAGTTTCAGCTATTTGCATTTTTATTCCAGAATCAAATTTAGCTTACTATTGTGGTGGAAAATAATTATAATCCTTTAATTGTCATGGTACTTGACAATTAAAAAAATTTAGCAGTCTTCTTAATTCCTCCTTCACTCTAACTCTGAGGTCTAAGCAGAATAGGATAACCTAGAACCCCTGCACAGATGTAGCCCATGGCAGCTCAGTGTCTAAGTGGATTTCCTAGTAAGGGGAACAGGGGCTGTCTCTGACATGAACTCATTGTCAGGCGCTTTGATCACCTCCCCCTGAGGGGGGAGCATCCTTACCAGGCCACAGAGGAAGACAATAAAGCCAGTCCTGATGAGACCTGATAGGCAAGGGGTAGAGGGTAGGGGAGGAGGACCTCCCCTTTCAGTGGACTTGGGGAGAGGCATGGGAAGAAATGAGGGAGGATGGGATTGTGTAGGGATGATGGAGGGGCTAGAGCTGGGATACAACGTGAATAAACTATAATTAATAAACAATAAATAAATTAGAAATTAAAAAAAAACAGGCTTTCAATCCCCAAACCAGCTCTTGTTTCCAGATGGTCAACTGAGGTTATATGACTTCTCTGGCCAAGTATGTCATGGCAAGAGGAGTGATGGATGTGGGAACAATGCCTGACACAGGCATGGGGCCTATGCGGCCCCCTTTGCCTCCCATCTCTAGGTGACTTCAGATTCTATTTGGGGTCTTGAAGTCCAGTAGGGATAGATTCTGACTGAACAAGGTTTTCTTTCAACTAGCCTGGAGCTCTGGGCCTTGAGTCACATTACATGCACAAATACATACACACAAACACAAATACATGTATGTATTCATATGTGCAGGCAGATGCTAACTCTTCTAAAAGCCAAGTGTATAACAGAAAGTGCTTTTTCCCTGTTGGTTCCAGCCACAAGTTCAGCAGCTTGCTCTATGGATCTGAATTTGCAATGCTGAGTCCTTGATGCTGCTTCCCCACCGGTTCTCACACTTGTCTGCCTTACACACAGCATCTGTTGTCCCTCGGTCCGTAACCTTTTGCTTCATGAATCCTCATCCCTTTCCTCTTTATTGATTTTTTTCCTAAAAAATAAGAAGCTACGACTATTTTTATTTGGTCCCCATGCATCCTTAACAAGCTCAGCCAAAGTGGGGTAGTGCGGGACTGTTGGATGTGCGTGATTGCGCTGTTCTGTCATGCTGTAGTGGAACTCACCTCAGCTGTCGCCCGGTCTAACCTTTTACACTGTGTGTCATAGGATAACTACATTAAACATGCCTTGAGTACTGGTGTGCACACAGCGCTGAAGAGAATCAGAAGTACTGCACCAGCTCTCTGGAGGAATGGCGTCACGTCAGAAATAACAGAGAACTAACTTGGGACTTATACCCAGTAGACTAGAGGCAAATGTTCAGGGAAAGTGAAGCTGGCCAGTGGGTCTCTCTTTTCCATGCCAATGCCTTATTGACAAGAGGACTGTCATACCTCTAAGTCATGTGGATTTGACAAGAAGAAAAGAGAGGAAGAGAACTATAATGAAAAATTGCTCCTCCCAGCTCTATACTGTGTCATATGAACACTTCTAACTGCGGGAGTTGTGGGCGAAAAGAGCGTTCTCTAAGCTTCTTGAGTCCCTACGGTTATTTACTCCAATAAAAAGGGGTTAAATCTCCTTAGTGTGCAGTGGTGTGGTAGCAGGAGAGATGCCCTGCACCTTGCCTGGCCCTGCACCCTCCCCCAGCCTGGGCAGTGTGGGAGAGCTGATCCTGCCCCTTGCCAGCTGCTGCAGGCAGGAGAGCTGGCTCCAATCCTAGCCTGGGCAAAGCAGGAGAGCTGGTCTTGATGGCACAGGTGCAGGAGAGCACGTAGGCTGACCAACTCAGCTGCCACCCAGGCCCAGAGCCAGGGCTTTGAGTTGGCCCATCCCAACCACCTCATCTGTGATCTGCTGGAGCACAAGAAGGGGCCTATCCTGTAGACCAAAGGTGCAGGATCTCCATGACACAGGGCAACGGCAGGATATCTGAGAGGAGGCCCAGTGAGGATTCAGTATTGATGGTGTAGCAGAAACCAGAGGCCTGGAACCAGACCAATGACTCATCACAACGATCATTTGCAAGCAAGCTGTTTGGGCAAATGGGTATACTATGTAATTCAGCATGACACACCTCAGCTTCCATGGTGAGCTTTTTAAAAATTTTTGTATTTATTATTGTTTTGTTTTGTGGGGAGGTTGCAAGGGCAGAGGGTGGATATGGAGGGACAGGGAGATCAATGGGATTGGAGTGCATCATATGAAATTCACAAAGATTAAAAACTTTAAAAAGAGAGAGGAGAATAAGAATTGAGAGTTTACCTCATTAGATTTAAAAGGGAAAAAAAGAGTGTATTTTTCATCTAGAAGTAATGTAGTTTGTGTCTGATAAGATTTGAGATTCTCCTGAAGGCCGGGTGTCATTTGAAACAGTAACATGCATGGGCAGACATATAAATAAATATTCATTCAGCAGACATCAGGCACAGTAGGGTGAGAGATTCAGCATCTGGCCTTGGCTGCACAGAGATTATTCTGGAACAGGAACAGCAGGCAAAGGGAAGATGCCAAAAAGAAAGGTTTCCTTGAGAAGGTGACAATGAGTTACGTTCTTACCCATCACAAAGATTGAGTAAAGATGTCTAGATTTTCTGGCCACTGTTGCTAGGCCATGGGCTATCTCCTAAGTCATACCTGAGGCATTTTAAATTAAGACAAATTTCACACGGTGTTAGAGTTACCTGTCTACATCACTGCCACCAGCTTTTATCACTGAATTCTAAGGACTCTCCATAGACACTCTTGAATGGCATCTTCCCATGCACAAATATTCCTGTTCTCCCAAGACCTATCAGTAGTGGCTTCTTTAGAAGTCTTGGCTGAGGAGAAGGTAGAGTATTGTTATGAGGATTCCTGGACTTTTCAAGGACAAAAGGCCCATTTGAGAAAACAGGACCAAGAAAGGGACTTCTAGGGACTGAAACCCCGGCTAAATTGAAAGGCTGAACTACGGGCACAACAAAAGGCTGCATAGCAATAGGGACTCCTTTTTTACCTTTCAAAGTGGAAAGTGAAGTGAAGAGTGGCTGGACAATTGGGCGGAGTGTCTGAACTCAGAGCTTCCCCTTGACTTGCTGTATCTTATGTGTGGAAGGCTTGGTAGGTTCTAGTTTGTGTGGCTCTTATATCCATCCTATTATCTGAGTGGAGTTAGAACCTACAGTCACATTTCAAAAGAGACATCAGGAAGGTGGCCTGGGTGGCTTTGCTGTGTAGGAGAGTAGCAAGAGCTCAGAGAGAAAGCCCAAGATCATCCTTGCAAGAGGACAGAGCTTGAGGCGGCTGCAATCACTGTAAACAGGAGACATTTGAGAGGACCCCCCAAGGTCAGTCTCTAACCCTGCCAAAAAAATCCATCTGACCCCTCAACAGCGCATGTGCAGAGAGCTGAGCTGCTACCCAAGCAGCTGAATGTGAGCTTTCTGTTCAAGTTCACTGCCTGCTGAAAAACAGAATTTAAAAAATGTAAATCTCACCCCAGCCACTCTGGATGAAAGGAGCCATTCCCGTCACTTCAGAGGTGGTTCACAGCTGAGACAGTGGGTGCCCTGCTTTCTATTCTTGCTCTTCCATTTGTTCAACTGCACGTATAGCAGCTCTGCCTACAAAATTCTGTTCTATTTGTGCGTGAAGCGAGCCAGAAAGACTCAACTGTGACTCTTCCACAGACCCATTATGAGTAGGGGTCCCCAACAAAGATGTGAATAGGATCATTGTTCCAGGAGAGGTAGCTGATCCCAGACTCTTGCCAAAGCTTCCCAGTAGTATCTGTCTCTTTGGGCTTGTACCTTTCACTGGGTTCTCTCTTTTCTGCCACACATTTTCCTGCTAGCGCTGCCTCAGATCACCTTGAAACTGCTTACCCCTGATCTCAAGGGCTGCTTCCCTTAAGATTCTGGGACATCCCAGGCTCAGAGTAAAGCATGACATCCACAGTTGCCATGAAATACGTGGTAGGCATGACTGGACTCTAGGATAATGCACTCAAAGTTCAGTCCTTCCCTCAGGACTTTGCCTGATCCTCTGGGGTCAAGGGCAGTCATGAAGGCAGGGGGTGGTGGTGGTTAGCATGGTTTATGGTAAGGGAGGATTTGGCTGCTCTTGGCCTCTTTCAAGAACAAGCAGCTGTGGAAACAGCTGAGCGACAGAGTGATAACTCAGTTGTGAATTCTGCTTTACAATTAGCCCAAAGCCTTGGGAAGTCATCAAAGGAAAGGTCAGTGCCTCCCTGGTGTCATCACCCAGTGTGGGGGTCTCCTCTCTTGACTTCTTGAAGGGGCCAGAGCAGAGGCTGGTCTCCTGGGGTTCTACTTAGAAAACTGCTCATCAGTAAATGCTGTGGAGAACTGCCTCCATGTTCTCTCTTAGGAAAGAGTGATGTGCCAGCTGGTGAAGCCCCCTCCTGTGTTCAGAGAACAGAAAGCCCACTCCCAAGTGCATCCGCCTCACCCAGATGGCCCTAAACAGATGCATCCCTCATGACTTGGGATAAACACTGCCAGGGAGGCAGAAGACACATGCTGAACTCACCAGAAGCCAGATATCCAGAGTGGCTGGAAACACAGACAGGCAGAGAGCCTCCTTTATGGCTTGTGTCTGCCCTCCAAGGACTCAGAACTTCGCCTTCCTCAACAGAACTCATCCCCACCAGACAAACAAATCAATGACAGACCCCACAAAGCTCAAATCTCTTCAGCTCTCCAAAGGAGATGAGTGAGGAGTATATCAGCTCATTGGATCTGGCACAAGAAAGGCAGGTCTCAGGGAACCTTTCCACAGGGAGAAATGTTTGGATGAAGGTTGTGTCCAAATGATTCAGATACAAGAGTTGGGTGGAACTAGGGTCAGATCTACATTTCTCTTTTCACCAACATCTCTCTCTTTTTTTTTTCTTTTAGAGTTAACATTTTTTAATTTATTTATTTTTATCTCAATCACAGGTTAGGTACTTTGAATCCCAGGCGTAGCCCCCTCCCTCAGTCCCTCCTACCCTCCCACTCCCTCCCTCATCTCCCTCCTCCCCGCCCCCTCCAAGTCCACCAACAGGGGAGGACCTCCTTCCCTTCCATCCAACCCCAGCTTATCCTGACTCCTCAGGGCTGGCT
>CM053755.1:54048867-54065692 GCA_028658305.1 Pachyuromys duprasi | reverse complement strand
TTAGCTCCATACCCCATTTTTTAATTGGATTACTTGGTTTCTTGCTTTTTAACTTCTTGAGTTCTTTATATATACTGGATATTAGCCCTCTGTCAGAAGTGGGATTGGTAATGATCCTTTCCCAATCTGTTGGCTGTCGTTCACCAACATCTCTTAAGTGAAGGAATAATTATAATAAACGATGGATGACTCGGAATGCAGTAGGATTAAATGTTTATGCAGAGCTGCTCTCATGCTAATGCTGCCTGGAGCAGGGCTTGAGCAGCAAGGACGGAAGGGACCCGATTCTGTGGAAAATGTTGGTGTACCGATGGGACAAGGACCAAACGTCCGTGACGGTTACCTAGGACAGTTCTGACCCCTGCCATTCCTCTCCTGTACTCCTTGATTTTTTTTTACAATACATTTGCCTAAACCGAATTGCCTGCCAACAAACCCAAAGCATTCCAGTAAAGGTTGATTCTTGATGTTGTTGGGAATGGAAGCTTCAGATCAGGTATCTAGAGATACCTGATATCTGTTCTCTTCATAACAGAAAGAGTTTGGGTTCTCAGAGTAACCCGAGAAGTGGATGAGACTCAGCAGAGTTGAGAGAAAAGAGGGCAAAGTGACAAGATGGCTTGTGGTCACAGTATAACCTTAGATTTTGCACAGTCTATCATTACTTGCCCAAGTGCTTTCCCCCATGTTTGTGGAGACCCAAAACTTGGACCCCATGTCATGAAAGAATGGGAGGTAGGACACAGGCAGCATGTTCTGAGAACACAACACACAAGCAAAACTTCCATCCTCTTCCTCCAGAGATCAGCAAAAATGTCTGGGAGGCGGGGTGGGGCTTCTGAGGCAACACAACACCTATAGCTTGGACTCCTTCACAGTCTCTCCCACCCACAAGTCAAAGATGGAAGAGCTGGGCTCGTCCGAAAACCATCCTTCACTCTACACGGCCTCCCCCTGTGATATCTCCAACAGAGCATCTTCAGAGGGGCTGGCTGCTTATGTGGCTGTTCATGGCTCCAAAGGCACGTGTTATGTGGGAGGCCACCAGGTGGAGGTTGTACTGCCTGCCTGACCTAGCTTCTTAGAATCGTGGAGTCATTTCTAGTGCACCCTGTTAGTCATAGCACTCAAAAGGCCCACCCATGCTGCAGAGGGGAGGGCCAGGCCCCCATCTCCTGATGGAAGAGTTTCAAGGCTCTAGAATGAGCATGTGGGGTTGGAAATACTGTTGTGGCCATTTTTGGAAAATACAATCTGCCATCAGACATTTCACAGATGCTGAGGGGTAGGGCGATCCTCAGCTGATATCTGAGTTACAAACAAAAGAAAAAAAACAGCACTACTATTTCTTTAAGACAAAATATTAACAGAACCAGACTTCAAATCAAACTAAGATTATTTTGAAGACCATGGATAATGAATAGAGACTTTTATTATAGCAGATTTAGCAGAACTGGCTGTGAAAATCACAATGAAAAGGAACAAGCCAGGAAGGAAAATGTTTTTCTCTTGTTCAAAACTTTATAGATAGGACCAACAGCACTGGAAATTGAACAGGAAAATCCTGGAAGAGGGCCTGGAAGTCAGAGGGTCAGGGCTCGGCTGTTGTTGAGGATTGCATGTGTGAGATCCTGCTGAGATGAGGTTTCAGATCCCAGGCTGGAGTAGAAAGAAGCCACAGCACACTCTTAGACATGTCAGCTGCCTCTCCTAAGTGTGTGTTCTCTCAGGGACATGGACTTGAGGGCCTGGGGATCTCCTGTTTGACTTTTTGCTTCAAGCTTGCAGATCTTGGCCTCTTTTCATCGTGAGATTCTTGGTCTCTGACCCCAGAGACCATCTCCTGCAAAGGAAGGCTCGTCCGCACTAGGCATTCATTCCTGTTCCCAGGACTCTGGCTTTCTAATGAGTCTGCACTGTGAGCTCTTGCAACCAGACCTGGAATCCCACAAGGGACCTGGTGTGACCTTCAGAGTGCATATATTGGAATGTGGGCAGTCACCACCTGCCCCTATTACTATACAGGTCTCAGGGCTGAAGCAGGGAGTGACCTTCATGTTTAGAGGAGTCATTAGATTGCATTTGAGCTCAGAGGGAAAGAAAACCTTGGTTAGTGGGAGTGGAATTCCAGTAGTGACAAACATTTGAAAACCTGTCCTAATTCAGCTTCAGCAGTCTAAGCAACAAGACTTAAGGAACCCCTCTCTCAGTACCTAGCCATCTCCCCTTTCCTTCCAGAGTCTCAGGGTTGACATTCTGTGGCCTCTGGAACTCACCTACTCTTCCACCAGCCACACCTTCATCTCCCACACTCCACTACTGATTACATGGGTGGTGTTTTGGTCACTTTGTACTCTAGATTCTTTGGATCTGGAGGGCAATGGGTCAGTGCTTCCTGACTTTTCTTTAGGTATACTGTTTCATGATGCTTTTTCATGGACTCCTATAATGCAGAGCCTGCAAAGATCTTAGATGTAAGGCTTACAGTGTCTCTCATTTTACCGATTTGTTTCACAGATTAGGAAACAAAGCCTGCCAATCTCTCTCTCAGCACCTCTACCAGGATTTGCAGAGAGGCCTATTTGGGGTACAGCACAAGCCTCATTTTCTGTTGCCAAGATTCCCCTATCACCCCCTTCCTCAAAGTAGGCAAGCCATGCTAGATATCATGCCAAAGAGTGTCAGACAGGAACGAGTCTTCCTTCTTGAAATACACTGTGAAACAGCAGACAGGTCCCTCAAGACCCCAGCAATGCAGTTTGCCCAAAGCCTAGCACACAGTAACCCAGAAACATATGTGGTGAGCAGTAACAGTCATAAATGTTATGAGATTATGTGTTCCTAATGTGAGATTTCAAGCTGATCTGTCTGTTGCAGTGTGCCAAACTTCAGGGTGATTCAATCAAGTTGTACTTAATCTTCCCTTATTTACTCTGGGTGAGTCACGGAGTATGTCTCTGGTCCAGTCTGCTCAACTAATTTACCCCAAGTATTTTGATGGACTGGTGATTTGGTTTCTCTGAATGTTCGTGGTTTATTTGCTTGTATCACTAGATGGGCCTGGACCACATGTAGTGAAAGTCTGCAGCCACGCCGGGGCCTAGGACTCCCCCGCAGAGTCAGCCAGGGACAGCGGACACCTTGGTGGTGTCGCGGCATCTTTTCCTCCCAAACTGAATCATGTGCAGTGCTCTGTTACCTGTCTATTTACTGGAAGACTTAACTCCATGTCATTTTGCACAGAGAAAGTTGTTTTGATCACCTCCTTGCATCTCCAAACCAACACTGGGTGGGTCTGGAATGAAGAGAGAATACTGTCTCTTGGAAGATAGAAAAGTCCTGGACATTATGTCCACAGCTGGAAGTTTGTCCTCTAGGGAGACAATGGGACCGTACAGACGGGATCCAGGAACTTGACACAAGACCACACTGTTCTTGGACTAAGAATAGTGAGGACCAGTCTCACTTGGCAGTGAGGGTTTGAGGAGTCTGGCTGTTATGGGATGGGAGAAATATGACCTGTGGGCTTGGGGCAGGGTTGAAAGAGTTTCCTGGGACTTCTACTTTGATTACAGTGCCAGCGGTTCCAGTTTTCCTGAGAAGTTTCCCAGGATATGAGGCTTTCAGAGATGAAAAGTAGAAAGTTCTGAGCAAAACAGGACAGTGCCTGGAAGTCAGCAAGTATGACTAAACCTCTGTGCAATGCCCACTGCAGGTCCGGATGTCTTCTGGAGCAGCTTTTCTCCACAGCATGCTTGCTGTCTCCTTTGCCAGCTCGTCTTACTGCACCCAGGTTCCATCCTACTGCACAGCTCCTCATTGGCTCCCAGGCTTCTGTGGACAAGCTGCACACCTTGCTTTGAATTTGGACCTAAGTAGGGACTGTGAGAATTAACACTTTTCCCTGAAGGTCTGGACTGATAAACAGTCAGAAAAGAGCAGTGGCCACAGGCTTCGGAACACAGAGACTGCAGCATAAAGCGCTGTGCGGGGGCTCCTCCTGGTTGGTGGCTTCACTATGCTGTGGGCAGCTTGCCTTCCCGGGGTACAGGTTTAAGAGCACCGTCTTACCAGAGCCTAGATGCCTACAAACTCCAAGTTACAGCAGGAAGCAACTCCCCAACTTGCACCCCATTTTTCAGTCAGCACAAGGAACACCTGCAGATTCTTGCCTTCTTCCAATACGCTGAGGTTCAGCTCTTGTATTATTTTGGATATGGACGGCATTAATCTTACTTAAAATAGCTTGACAAATTGGTCTCGGGCAAATAATTTAAGTGGATGTTTGTGAAAGCTTATCCTTGGCTTGACTTTTACAATTTATGTCTTTATTACTATATCAAAATGTTCTTTAGAAACTACACAGAATGTTGTAACAACTTTTCCATCATTCACTTGACAATGTTTCAGATTCGTGTTTGGTAAATGTACACATACATAGTGTACACATACGTAGTGTACACATACGTAGTGTGTGCTTCCGTGTGAGAAGAGAGTGTTGCCACATATTTACTACACAAGATGAAAAGACCCACAGTACAGAGAGAGAAAATGTCCTGAGTCATTTCTGAGAATACTCTCTTTCACCTGCCTTTTTCCTCACATGTATTTGAAGTACAGCGATGGGCCCAACTCCTCAATTATGTTTATTATTGCTTGTTTAGATATAATTCTTCTTCAGCTCTGTCTTTTCATGAAACTAATCCTCAATATGCTTACCTACAGAAATATTTGCATTCGAGGAACCTACAAATCCAAGAAAAAGTGTTTTCTTTCCATTAGGGCTGTGTCTCATGAATAAACTCAATGTTATAGCCACAATAAAGAGTAGCATGGGCCCTTCTTACCTCATTAAGACTGACTTCCTTCACAGCTTCTGCTACAATTTTAATTGTTTACTTCTATATTTCATTCCTTAAATAGACATAATGTTATTTGGTCTTAGTATTTATATTGTGCATTAACGTTCTGCCATAATGTCAAATTTTGCTGTGACTGTTGCCAAATGGATACAATTTATATTATTATATATATTCCTGCTCATAACGTTTTTGGGATGGTCCTCTAAACAGAAGGTTCAACTTTCCAGAAATGAAATCATTCATAATCTGTGTTCAACAACAGCACAATTGTTTTCTTCATGGTTGTAATGTATTAGCAACTGATTTTTTTTAAAGAAAAAATTAGACTCAGCTTCCTGGCACTGTGGTAGTGAGGGTGACTAAGGGATGCTACAGTAATGAGCAGTGACCAGACTTTAGCAGACTGACATGAGTAAGGTTAGCCACTCGTCTATGCAATGCTCACTGCAGGTCAGGATGGCTTCTGAAGCAGCTTCCCTCCATTATGTGGCTTGGTGATCCAGGCAGGCAGCCTGCAGCTGTATGTCTGACCTCAGGGTCCAGACACAGGGGAAGGTGGTCTCATACAGTATGGAAATGGTCGCTGCTGTCACCACCTGTCGGCCAGAACTGATTATATGACTTCTCCCAACCATGAGGGAACAAAAATCAGTGATCCTCGTTCTTACCTGGAAGGAGGAAAGATCCAAATATTATTGCATTCCCATCTGCTTCCTGATGACTTGTTTATTATGTTCTTTGTGTTTGCTGAAAAATTATCAAATTTGCTGGTCTTTGCATCATTTCTCACGTTCATTCTTATCCTCAGAGAACAGATGACAGAGATAAAAATACAGAATTCTCTGAGGAAGGATAAGGTACACACAGTCTAGCACTAGTTCCCCACCCCCATGTTTGGAAAGAATGTATGTGTAAAAGCTTCTCATGTCTAATATCTTTTGAAAGTCACTTTGCCTATTTGGGGTTAGAAATGTAGTCAACATATCCTCATGTTTTCTGCTCTCTCCAGCCAGCTCTGCCCAACAGCCCTCCAGTCTCTCCTTTCTTCCCTAAGTCTTTCTGGGAGTCCCTGAGATGATTTTAGGTCTGTTCCTCCAACTACCCCATCAGTTCCTGTTCTATCCACTGTTTTCTATGCCCTGGCTTCGTATTCTCCCAAATTCAACCTTACCCAGCTGCTCACACATACTATCTTTTCCTACCCTCATCAGCGGCTGCCCCGGCCACCTAACAAATGGTAAAGAAAGAGTTGAGTGCTGGCAGCAATCCTTAAAATTCCAGTGACTTAAAAGAAAAATTGTGGTTCAGTAGGCTGACAAGTTAGTCTAAAATTAGGTGGACCTCCTCTTGTTTATGGATAGCTGCCAGTCAGTTCGGCTTATCTTGACAGGAACCCCAGTTTGGGACCTCTGTTGGGGTAACCGGGCTGACTGTGATCTACAGTGTCTCTTGGAAGACACAAGACTCTCAAGATAAAGAACAGAAGTGTGCAAGACTTCCTGAGAGCCGGGATCAAAACAAGCAAATAGCTCTTCACAAATTCTGTTGGTCAAAGTAAGATACAGAATCAGCCCAGAGTAGAACATGGGAGAGAAAACACTGCTTCTTCATTGGAGGAGCTACAGCGTAGCACGCAAAGAGCTGAACACAAAGAGAAGCCACTGCTCTTTCCTGTTTGTAACTCTCTACAATAACAATTTGGGATTGAGATGGGCATGCATTTCTGTTGGACTATAGCACATTTGAGTGGCAGGCTTATTCAAAATCACCTTTACCCCAAGGTCTGTGGACCTTGACCATATTCAGATAGATAGATAGCATCATGGTAGCGAGCATAGTCCAGGTTCCAGCTGAGCCCCAGAATGTGAGGACTAGGGACTGGGGATGTCACTCTTCAGGCAGCCTCCAGAGCACTCTGTTCTCTGTCATCCCTCTCCCCGAGTTAGTGTTGAGGCCTTGGGATTGCTCAGGGAAAGCCAGTCATTTTGGGGTAGACTCCCTGTGTATTACTTGCGCATTACTGTAAGCGAATATCTGACAGAAAAAAAAACTTTTAAAAGGAAGGGCTTATCTTAGTCCAGAGTTTTAGTGACGTCAGTCCATCCACGATGAGCAGAGTGTATGAAGCAGAGCATTCGCACTTTGGTGTGCTGAGACCAAGCTTCCGGAAGAGCCCTGGTTGCAGGACGGGGCAGTGGATCAGCACAAGCTATTTCTGGTGCAGTCTTGACGATGGAGTCCTAGAGTTTGAGTTCATAGGACATGTGGCCCCAGAGGACCCCTGGATCTCTTTACTGGGGCACTGAGACAGGTTTTACCATTGACACAAAACTCAACAAAGGTAAGAAAATAAGTACTTTGCCTCTGTACAGGAGACTCATACCACTTTTCCTTATTTAGGATGAAATACAGAAACTGGTGTAAGAGAAGCTTCAGCAGTGTGAAGCATTCCACAAATGCATTTTTCTCAGTTATTTTCCGTTTTGCTGTGACTACTTCGTTCAAGGGAACTGAAAGATTAACATGTGAAAATGCTTACCCAAAAGACCATCACAGGATTGGGGGAAGAAGCCCAGTGACAAAGGGCACAGGAACAAATACAATTATACTCAAAACACACGCCAAGTATCCCTAAGTATAGCGTTTAGCTCATGTGAGGCGACATGGCTAGGTGGCGCTGACTAGTGTTTGCAAAACACCTCCTACGTGCCAGACATTGTGACTCCATGATATGAACTTAACCATTTTTTTAAAGTTTTTAGTAGACATGGTAAAGAGGGAAATATAGAGTTTGAACACTTAAAACAGAAGCTGCGCCTTAAAACCAACGCCCCAGATTTTTCACAGGGAACTGCAAAGGAGACCCCAGAAACCTGGGTAATAACAAACAAGGAGAGAAAAGGGGGTCCATGAACATGGTTGTGCCTAAGCAGTCCATATTAACTCAAAAGAAGGCAATACTCACACTACTCAGGTGCCAGAATGACTGGTCACTAGGGGGCGCCTTTTGGGACGAGACTCAAGCAGACTGAAGGCTGGGCAGCGGTTCTAACTGCAGCCCACAGAGAGCAGACTGGAAATGGAGACTTCAGCATCACCAGATCCACTGCCTGCCAGGGTGAACATAGCAACACTCTTCATGAGATTTAAGTAAGATCCAAGGTTTCATAACATAATAATCAACCCGTGTAGGATGCAATTCAAAATGACTTGGCACATAGCAAATTAGACAAACCGCAACTCGCACTGGGAAACAACGGCAAATGCCAGTGTTTAGATGATACAGATGTTAGAACTACCTGACAAAGACCTCAGAGGAGCTATGAAAACTCCAAAGTCAAAAGCAGTTCTCTTAACATGAATGAAAAGATAGAAATAAATAGAAGCTATGGAGGAAGAAAATATCCATTTAGAGCTTCGAAATACAGTAAAAAATGAAGTAAGGGCCACACTGGTAGGCAGAGTGTGACAGAACGGGGACGGAATGACAGAGGAGGGAGTGGATTCAAAGACACCCCAGCAAGATCGAGTGTGAACAATGGAGAGAAAGAGTGAGAACAAAAATACAGGCTCTTCCACTCTACCTGACATCCAAGACACCAGGGCTAAAGAAGTCGTTCCTGAAAAGGAAAAGAAAGGAAAGAAACTTGAAAAAATGATGTCAAAAATCTCCCCAATTTAGTGAAAGAGTCTAGAAACTGAATGAACCCTCAATAGAATAATTCCAAAAAATCTGTGCCCAGCCATTTCATAACCTCTAAAATCTTTAAAAGCCCCAGAGGCGGAAACTCATATGACTCACAGTGCAAGAGCCTTTGAGATAGTTAAGGATTTTACAGCGGAAACCTTGGAAGCTGTGTAAAGTGTGAAAGAGAAGACCTGACTCTGAGAAACACGCTTCACTATAAATTATCCAACACCAAGGGACTGACAACCGTATGAACACGGAGCAACACTAGATGGGCTCAGTGGATTGTATATATATATATATATGTAACAGAAATGAAGAGGTCAGGGAATTGGGAGAAGTTGGGAGGGGAGAGGAAGGGGTAGCAATGATTTAAATACAGAACTCACTTATGCAACTCACAAAAAGAAAAGTTTTAAAAAGAATGAAAGTGGAGTAAATCCGTTTTCAGAATGTACCTCCGCTGCTCAGAGGTGCCCCGTCCCACCAAATGTCACCTTATTGAGAATAACCTTGAGTATTCTATTTAACTGAAAACTCCCCCTACTGGTCACTAGCGTTGCTTTTGTCGTTACCCATAGACCTCATCGACATTAGTCTCCTCTATTTCTAATTATTTGGGTATTTGTGACTTGTCATGAAAATGGAGATTTTACTCACTGCTCTCTGCCCAGCACAAGACTAATGTAAGTGATGTATGATGGGCTGAGTATACTTGATTTAATAATTGTCGCAACTTATAAAAGTGGACATTTAAGTATCTCTTAGTAAACTAGAGTAACCATTGTCTCAAATGGCCCACATATTGGACAGATTATTGACCCCCATATTATTGACACTTTATGCTTTAGCTGCCTGGCTCCTCTTCTACTTTCTGATGGCGCCTGGCCAATTTAGGGAGACAATTATCCTTCTCCTCATCTCTGACATATGATTAGAGGAAGCTCCATCTCACTTCCTGGTTCTAGTGCTTACTCTGGATGTGGGCAGATCAGGTAGACCAATCATAGTTCTTCTTTAGGCTCCTGAATTGAAATGAAGCAGAGACACACAAATTCAGCCTCCACATGAGTGGGGTGATAAGCATGCTGAGACACTCAGGACAAGAATATGATATCCTGTGAGTCTTGCATGTCGTTTCTGCTCCAGCCACCTCCAAACCCCAAACCAATCCACACCCTCCTCATTAAGTGGTTCTGTGAGCCAGTGAAACTGCACCTGTTTAAGCTATGTGAGCAGGATGTCTGTCCATGCAAAAAGAGGCTCTTAGACCATTCCGGAAGCTGGTGATCCCTTGTGGCACAGAGTGGCTAGTCCCCACCTCTGAGAAGCTCTACCAATCAGGCCCCAAACCCAGATTTTCTTAAAGGCTGTGATGGCCATTCTCAGCCCTGAGGCAGGAGAGTGCCCAGGCTCTACCATACAGGAAAAAAAAATTCCACCATTCCTAGTACTTGCCCCAAGATCAGGCCATGTAATCCCTCCAGTACCAGGCTATCCTGAAAGGCTTCATCCTCCCTGTTTACCTCGGTTCCCTACTGGTTCTCACCTGAGCAGAGGCAGCCACCCTCCTGGGTTTTTCCTTCCCAATAAACTTCTTGTATGAGGTTTGTTGTTTGCTGTGACTTTGTGATATTCCTTGGCTGAAAGAGTACCTTTCCATCCAAGCTGTAACATTTACAGAGACATTTACAGCTGATAAGGGAGGGGGTTCTGGGAAATTGTTGAGACTGAGGATTTAGGTACGTTTGAAGGATTTACACCGATCATTCATGGGGGATAGTTTGTGTGATTTATAATGTGCTCTCCATTTGTCATCTAATATTTTACCAAAAAAATGTGGGCGTATGACATTATGCCCAGTTCATAGGTAGCTCTAGAGCACTGGATGACATCCTCAAGAACGTGTGGCCTCAGACAGCAGAGGCTAAATCTTTTGGCACAAGAGAAGGCACTGAATGACAGTCATGGTTTTTATCATGATGGTGAAAAATATCAGCCAATATTTAAGATCTTTTATGTCAAATTAGAAAATATTCCTGTCTTTTAAAAAAATTGGATATAGTTGACACAAGATCCAAATGAGGCTCATAATTTTTATTAAGTGGGCAAATTTGTTAAGTTCTATTTAAAACTCCATTAGTTCCCCACCTTCTTTTATTCCTTGCAAATTAGGCAGTTTTCTACATCTTACAGCCTTCATTCCAGTGGTGAACACCTAGCATGTTCTTTTGTCTCCTTTTGTAGTTCCTGAAAAATCTGGTTAGATCTTGAGGCTTGAATAGTACTTGAATGATGATGCATGCTACCAAATATATCACAGCATATGCTATACTGTTTTCCTTTTTGTCATCATTAGGCTCAATTAATGTTAGCCTGATCCATTCCTGTGAGGTTCCCTTTGACGATTGTGATAGCCATTCATAACCTTGCTTATCCAGAAACAAAATGATGCATCCTGATTCTGTCATACCTTCTTCCTACATGAGCTAGAATTCTTCTATAAAGAATTATATTAAAAAATCACATATCAACTATGCTAAAAGGTATTTATCATGATTTGGCTCAATCCCCAGTGCAGCTCAGAGCTGGGATGTATGGGAAGTGATCCGACTGTTAGCTCTAACCTCAACAATGGGTTAATCTGCTGATCAATTCATAGCTTGTATGCTATTTGGAATTAAAAATTAAAAATTAAGGAGAAGGGTCCTTACCACTGAGAGTGTGAGTTTGAAGTGTATTTTCTCTTTGGCTCTTCTTTGGCCCGCCTTCTGCTTCCTGGATGTCACACGGTGAGCATCTTTCCCCCCATAGTTCCCCAGCCATGACACTGTAACTCACTGTAAAGCACTGAAGGACCAGACTCACCACAGAATGAAACCGTGAGCCATGAGGAGGGTTTGGGGAAGTGAGTTGTTTATCTCAGGTATTTTGCTGCAACCGTTTAAGTTGATTAACACCACAGAATAAATATTTGGCTCTTTCTATTAATTTGCAAGGTTTCCAAATGAGTTCTTTAGCATACTTGAGGATGGCCAATGAGTATTTTATTATTATTGTTGTTGTTGACTTATAATTTTAATAAATTAAATATTTTCAAACCATTAAAATTAATATTTATTGTGATGCTCACATTGTTTCTTCAATTTGTCCTGGGAACTTTCAGGATGATCACCATGGCCGTTGGCCTTCTCCCTTGCTTCTCAGGTTCATCTTCTACATTTCTTACCCTGGATCTGAAAAGAGATTTTTCTATTGGTATGAAGAGACACCATGAACAAGGCAACTTACTAAAGAAAACATTCAGTTGAGGGCTTGAGTCCATGATTGTCACAGTAGAAAGCATGGCAGCAGGCAGGCAGACATGGTGCTGAAGAAGTAGGTGAGAGCTGCATCTTTATCAGCAGGCAGGAGGCAGAGAGAGAGAGAGAGAGAGAGAGAGAGAGAGAGAGAGAGAGAGAGACTGAGGCTGAGGCTGGTTTGGCCCACTCCTAGCAACACACCTCCTCCCATAAGGTCACACCTCCTGACCCTTTCTAAACAGTTCAGCAACTGGAAACCAAAGTTTCAAATATGTGAGTCTCTAGGGAATATTCTCATTCAAACTACCACAGAGGCCATTCCACAAAGGACTCTGATTCCTCTTAGTGGGAAATGGTATTTAAAGACAACTACCTAAACGCTCAGGGTGCTTGTCAGTACCTAACAGGTCATTGTCCTGAGATGTTTTTAGCAGACAGAAAAAAATACATCATGGACCCATGTTGTGCCCTCATTCAAATTTAAAACCATATGCTTTTCCATACCTCTGTCTTTATATTTGCTTTGCTTTTCTCTTATTCTTTGGGTTCCAGAGTGAATTAGTTATTTATTTTAACCTTCTACAGCTATGATTTAAGATATGTCAAGAGTATTAGGATTAACAACATAATTACTAAAACAGCCACTTAATATTTATATTTTTCTTGTTATGATAAATCTTACTTGGATTATATAATCAATTTACCATGCTTTAAAATCTCTTGAAACTATCCTTTCTTTATGAAAAGCAATCTAAATTGGTACACAGTTAGGTTTAATTGCTTTATTTACTTTCTGTTTTAAAGGATTGCATTTTTCTACTTGGTTATCTTTATAATTCTGTTAGGCATTTATATTGTTTAAAGCTAAAAATCTATAGAAGATTCATTTAGGGCAGCCACACTTGCAACTCCACCTTCTCTGGTTTAGCTCCTCTGTCATTTGTGAGTTGAGTTTTGTGGTCCTGCATTTTAAGTGTATATGGCCCATACAACCAAATCATCCCTTCAACACACACTAAAAGTAAATCCTGATTTTTCCATATGCTCTCCTGAGTTCTCTGTGGTTTTCTCCTATTTAATAGTGCTAATGTCACTTCACTAGTATGTAGAAGCATCCCTCATTTGTTTTATGGCTGTGTGCTCTTGTGCACTTTAATAGCAGCAAGCTGCTTAACTGACCCCTCCCCCACCACACACACACCAGTTCGCTGTTAACAGACTTGTCCTGTTCTTTACTATTAGGAATAACACAATATTAATAGTCTTGTGCATACGTCCCTTCATACTCTTGGGTGTTCCTTTAGAAGAAATTGTTATAAATGGGATAAATTTCTCAAAAGGCAAACCCATGTGTAATGCTGGTGGCTACTGCTAAATTTCTTTCCATAAAGGTCGAGCTGTGCTGCATTTCCAATCACACTGTGTTGAATGCCTACTTCTCCCACTGCTTCCCTAAACAGTATGTTATCAAACTTGGATTTTTGCTTATAAAATAGTATCTCTGTGTGGTGAATGCTATTTTACATTGTTCTTATTTTAGCCAATTTAAGGTTAATCCCCAACACAGTTTCTGAGTCACTGTAGCAGTCAACGATTATTCTTTGGATCCATGCAAGCATGAAGTGACATTTCAGGACAATTAATCCAGCTGCCAAATACAAAATAGTTTAGAATATGGAAGGCACATAGGCAGGAAACACTTAGGAATTTTAAGATACAAACTAAAATCACAAGAAATGTAACTTGGTCTTCTAAGGAGTTCCTATTTATTTCTTCTCATGGCAGGGAATACACTTCATTCCGCCAGTGCAGGCTTTGCTCCCTCCCACGGTTAGATGTGAACGGCAAGGTCTTGAGGCTCATGCTACTATGGTCAGGGGTGGGGGTGGGAGGGAAGAGCGGTGCTGGTAAAGAGTTCACGGTCACTGTGTCCTCCTTCCTGGTGGTCTCTGGACATGGAAATAAGGACATGAGAGATGTGTGTGGCCTGCTTTGAGTTCAGTCCTTGTGCAGTTGGCCCTTGGCTCCTTCATGCCTCCCAGGAACCAAGGAAACCTGAAGTCCTCTGATCACAGAGAGACTCCAGGAGACTCTGGGAGGTCAGAGTTTGATCTTCAAACCTCTGTGCTGCCATTTTGCTCCTGAGATCCTGAGCTGGGCTAATTCTCCTTCCTGGAAAATAAGATGTTTTCTCATGTATCAAAATATCTCTACTGCTTATCATGGATAGAAGGTATTGGGGTTTGCTTCCGCAGTCCTCAAATTTCCAGACTGCCTCCATTGCCCAGCTTAGGGTATTTCTCTTCTGGGGAAAAAAAAGTGCAAAGGAAACTGAGTAAGCCCCCATCCTCAGTCGCCTGAGCTTTGAACTAGAACTTCATTAGTCTACAACGTCCTATTTAAGCAGTGGTGTTCTACTTTGCTTTCTATTGCTGGGATAAAACAGTGATCATAAACAAGGTGGGGAGGACGGTCTTTCATTTTACTATCAGGTTCTAAAGTAATAATGCAAATATCTTGCATTGACCTTGTATTGTTATAATAAATTACACTAGCACATGCCTTTAATTCCAGCACTTGGGAGGCAGATCTCTGAATTTGAGGCCAGACTGGTCTAGAAAGTGAGTATCAGAACAACCAGACCCTGTCTCAAAAACAAAGGCAACAACAAAAATGTGAAATATCAGATTGCTTATTTAAGAGATCACAGTTTGGAAATGAAAGTCCAAGATCCTAATAGCCCCATGTGTTTGGCCTCATGTGAAAGCCCCCCACCATGCATAGACACACAGACACACACATATACACAGAGATATACACACCCAAATATACACATACGCATAGAGACATACACATACACCACACACACACATAAACCTACCACTTGGCCTCATTCACAACATGGCAGAAAACAAAAAGGAAAAGGACCAAAAGTGGGGTGGGCTCACTTTGTAACAACTTGCCCTGGTGAGGACTACTTGAGCCACCCTCAACTCCTTGCAAAGGTGTGCCCTGATGACTGGCTTCCCAGGAGGCCCTAAAGCTTGAAGATACATCACTTCTTACCATACCATTAGAGAACAAACAAAGTTTTGTTCTTACACCAAGTTTTGGGGAATATCCAACTATAACAGTCAGAAAAGCACAAGCTACTACCATCCAAAAGGAAGGGAGAGGGGCAAAACCAGAGGCCTGAGCACGAATTGTCCCTCCAGCCCTAGTACGGGAGGACTCCCTGGGGGAAGCCAGGGACCTCAGGCCTGACTTCCTTCTTTCTTCACTCTTCTGGGGGAGGTAGGTAACCTGGGTGGGCCTTTCTGGACTTTGAATCTCTGCCATGCAGGATAGAACTCAAGCCCTGGGAAGGCTGGCTCCAACCCCTGCCAGCCGCCTTTCTACTGTGACTCCAGGAACTGGAATCAATCCTATTGGTTGGGCCTGGCTTCAGGAGGTGGGCTTCTGGCCAGTGTCCCTCAGTCATGTGGCTGCTGGAGTGCACAGCACAGCAGGTGGCAATGTGATAGCTGTCAAGCTGCTCTCCAGGCTCAGGGATGGGGAGTGCATGGGTCTTATCAGCGAACTTAGATGGTGAATAGTTTGAGAGAGCCCCGGGGGAGCTGAGCAGCCTGGACAGAGCCATCAGCTCTGAGCTGAGAAGCAGCCTTCCTCAGGAGCCCTTTCCCTGCTGCCTTAGAAGAACTGCAATACCCACTAGGGCTTGTCCCAGCTGGAGGACACAGGAGAAAAAGCTTTCAGCACTTAAGGCTGGGGAAAGTGTGTGTGCCCTTCTGTGAGTCAAGGCTGCATAGGAAGTACATGCCTTTGTCACAGAGTAATGCAAGGGATTTACATAAGCCAACGTCCAAAACAGGAGCATTTATGTGGAAACATTTCTCCTACAGGGTGTAGACTCCATCCTCAGGAGCTACAGTAGGAGGGACAGTTTCAAGTAAAGCTCTTACCTTGACATAATATTTAACACTAAGTAATATTTTAATTAATTTATTATTAATTACACTTTACTCACTTTTTATTCCACTGTAGCCCCTTCCCTCATCCCCTCCCAATCCCACTCTCCCTTCCTCATTTCCTCCCATGCCCCTTCCCCAGTCCACTGATAGGGGAGGTCCTCTTCCCTTTTCCTCTGACCCTAGTCTGTCAGGTCTCATCAGGACTGGCTGCATTATCTTCCTCTGTGGCCAGGTAAGGCTGCTTCCCCATCAGGGGGAGGTGATCAAAGAGTCAGCCACTGAGTTCATGTCAGAGACAGTGCCTGTTCCCCTTACTACGGAGCCCACTTGGACACTGAGCTGCCATTGGATACATCTCTGCAGGGGTTCTCGGTTATCTCCATGTATGGTCCTTGCTTGGAGTATCAGTCTCAGAAAAGACCCCTGTGCTCAGAGTTTTTTGTTCTGTTGCTTTCCTTGTAGAGCTCCTGTCCCCTTCAGATCTTTCTATCTTCCCCTTCTCTACATTCTGCCCAAAGTTTGGCCATGAGTCTCAGCATCTGCTTTGATACCTTGCTGGGTAAAGTCTTTCAGAGGCCCTCTGTGGTAGGCTCCTCTCTTGTTCCCTGTTTTCTCCTTCTCCTGATGTCCATCCTCTTTGCCTTTCTGAATGAGGATCGATCATCTTACCCAGGGTCTTCCTTGTTGCTTAGCTTCTTTAGGTGTACAGATTTTAGTATGTTTATTTTATATTATATGTCTAATATACACTTATAAGTGAGTATGTACCATGTGTGTCTTTCTACTTCTGGGATACCTCACTAAGGATGATCTTTTCTAGTTCCCACCATTTGCCTGCAAATGTCATGATTTCCTTGTTTTTAATTGCTTAGTAGTATTCCATTGTGTAAATGTACCATAATTTCTGTATCCATTCCTCCACTGAGGGACATCTGGGTTGTTTCTAGATTCTGGCTATTATGAACAAAGCTGCTACAAATATGGTTGAGCAAATTTCCTTAT
>CM053755.1:53983856-54048367 GCA_028658305.1 Pachyuromys duprasi | reverse complement strand
ATTTTGTATCCAGCCACTTTGCTGAATGTGTTTATCAGCTGAAGGAGTTCCCTGGTAGAATTTTTGGGGTCACTCAGGCATACTATCATATCATCTGCAAAGAGTGACACGTTGACTTCTTCCTTTCCAGTTTGTATCCCCTTGATCTCTTACTGCTGTAGCTAGGACTTCAAGAACTATGTTGAAGAGATATGGAGACAATGGGCAGCCTTGCCTTGTCCTTGATATCAGTGGGATTGATTTAAGTTTCTCTCAGTTTAGTTTGATGTTGGCTATAGGCTTGCTGTATATTGCCTTTACTATGTTTAGGCATGTGCCTTGTATCCCTGACCTTTAAACATGAATGGGTGTTGGATTTTGTCAAATGCTTTTTCAGCATCTAAGGAGATTAACATGTGGGTTCTTTTTCAGTTTGTTTATATGGTGGATTACATTGATGGATTTCTGTATATTGAACCACCCCTGCATACCTGGGATGAAGCCTACTTGGTCAAAGTGGATGATATCTTTTATGTGTTCGTGGATTCGGTTTGCCAATACTTTGTTGAGTATTTTTGCATCAGTGATCATAAGGGAGATTGGCCTGAAATTCTCTTTTTTTTGTTGGGTCTTTTGTGGTTTAGGTACCAAGGTGACTGTGGCTTCATAGAATGAGTTTGGTACTATTCCTTCTGTTTCTATTTTGTGGAATAGTTTGAAGAGTATTGGTGTTAGCTCTTCTTTGAAGGTCTGATAGAATTCTGCACTGAAACCATCTGGCCCTGGGCTTTTTTTGGATGGGAGACTTTTGATGACAGCCCCTATTTCCTTAGGGGATATAGGACTATTTAATTGATTTACCTGGTCTTGATTCAGCTTTGGTAAATGGAATCGATCAAGAAAATTGTCCATTTCATTTAGATTGTCAAATTTTGTGGCATATAGACTTTTGAAATAAGTCCTAATGATTGTTTGGATTTCCTCAGTGTCTGTTTTTATGTCCTTTTCATTTCTGATTTTGTTAAATTGCAGAGTGTCTCTCTGTTTTTTAGTTAGTTTGGCTAAGGGTTTGTTTATCTTGTTGATTTTCTCAAAGAACCAGCTTTTGGTTTCATTGATTCTTTGAATTGTTTTATTTGTCTCTATTTTCTTGATTTCAGCCCCGAGTTTGATTATTTCCACCTGTCTACTCTTCTTTCTTGTGTCTGCTTCTTTTTTCTCTAGGGCTTTTAGGTGAGCCATTAAATTGTTTGAATGAAATGTTTCGAATTTCTTCTTGAAGGCACTTAGTGCTATGAACTTTCCTCTTAGCACTGCTTTCATCATGTCCTATAAGTTTGGGTATGTTGTGCCTTCATTTTCATTGAATTCTAAGAAGACTTTAATTTCTTTCTTTATTTCTTCTCTGACCAAGCTGTCATTGAGTAGTGAGTTGTTTAGTTTCCATGTGTGTGTAGGCTTTTTTTTGTTGTTGTTGAGGTCCAGCTTTAGTCCATGGTGATCAGATAGGATACAAGAGATTATTTCAATCTTCTTGTATCTGTTGATGCTTGCTTTGTGACCAACTATATGGTCTATTTTGGAGAAGGTTCCATGAGGTGCTGAGAAGAAGGTAAATTCTTTTGTGTTTGGGTGAAAGGTTCTATAGATGTCTGTTAGGTCCATTTTATTAATGACCTCTGTTAGAGTTATTGTTTCTTTTTTTAATTTGTTTTGTTCACCTGTCCTTTGTTGAGAGTGGACTGCTGAAGTCTCCTACTATTAATGTGTGGGGATCTATGTGTGGTTTAGTTTTTTTTAATGTTTCTTTTACAAATGTGGGTGCCCTTGTATTTGGGGCACATATGTTCAGGATTGTGATGTCTTCCTGGTGAAATCTTCCCTTGACGAGTATGAAGTGTCCTTCCCCATCTCTTTTTATTAATTTTGGTTGAAAGTCTATCTTATTAGATATTAGAATGGCTACTCCTGCTAGCTTCCTAGGTCCATTCGCTTGGAAAACCATCTTCCAGCCTTTTACTCTCAGGTAATGGCTATCTTTGTGACTTAGGTGTGTTTCTTGTATGCAACAGATTGTTGGGTCTTGTTTACACATCCATTTTGTTAGTCTGTGTCTTTTTATTGGAGAAATAAGTCCATTGTTGTTGAGAGAGATTAATGACCAGTGGCTATTAGATCCTTTCATGTTGGCTGTGGTAGTGTGTTTGTGTGCTTGGCTACTTTTTGTTTTGCTGTAGTGAGGTTATTTATTTCCTGTGTTTTCTTGAAAAGTAGTTAGTTTTCCTGGGTTGTATTTTTCCTTCTAGTATCTTCTGTAATGCTGGATTTTTATGTAGGTATTGTTGAAATTTGTTTTTGTCGTTTAATATCTTGTTTTCTCTATGAGGACTGAGAGTTTTGCTGGGTATAGTAGCCTGGGATGACATCTGTGTTCTCTTAGGGTCTGCATGATATCTTTCCAGGCCCTTCTGGCTATCATAGCCTCTGTTGAGAAGTCAGGTGTGATTCTGATGGGTTTGTCATTATATGTTACTTGACCTTTTTCCCTTGCAGCTTTTAGTACTTTTAATTTGTTCTGTATACTAACAGTTTTGATTATTATGTGGTGGGAGGATTTTCTTTTCTGGTCTAATTTATTAGGTGCTCTGTAAGCCTCTTGTATGCTTATGGGCCTCTCCTTTAAGTTGGGGAAATTTTCTTCTATTATTTTGTTGAAAATATTTTCTGGGCCTTGGAGTCGGGAATCTTCTTTTTCCTCTATTCCTATTATTCTTTTCATGTTGTCTTGGATTTCTTGAATGGTTTGTGTCAGGAATTTTTTAGATTTATTATTTTCTTTCATGGATACATTGATTTCTTCCATTGTATCTTCCATACCTGAGATTCTTTCTTTCATCTCCTGTAGTCTGTTGGTTATGCCCTCTGTAGTTTCTGTTTTCTCTCCTAGGTTCTCCCTCTCCATGATTTCCTCCATTTGTGTTTTCTTTAATTTTTCCAATTCTATTGTCAGATCCTGAACCGTTTTGTTGATTTCCTTCACCTGTCTGACTGTATTTTCCTGTTTTTCCTTCAATTCTTTCACCTGTTTGTTTGAACATTCCTCTGTTTCTTTCATTTCTTTCAGTGATTTAATCATTTCCTCTCTGAAAGCCACAAACTCTTTGGCTGCATCTTCCTGTATTTCTTTACGGATGGCCATAATCTGATTTTATCTTCCACTAATTCTTTACGTATTTTATTTGTTTCCTCCATTAACCTCTTCATAAGCATAGATATAAGGTCATCTTCTTGAATTTCACTTATGTTAGGGTGTCCAGGGCAACTTGCCCCTGGATACCTGGGTTCTGGGGATGCCATATTGCTTTGCCTTTTGTTGGTTGTGCTTTTACGCTGACATCTATCCATCTGTCCATCTCAGCTGTTGTCTGTTAATTTCTGGTGCCTGCTGGAGTCCTGGGGTGAGGAGAATCCCCTTGGCAGGGTTCTGAAGGAGATCTCAACTTTTTGAGTATGGTCAACTGAATGGTGGTGCTTCTCAGGAATTGTCACAGTTCACTTCAGGCATAAGGACCTGTGTGGCAACTGTGGTGTTGAGGAAGATTCTCCTCTCATCAGGAGAAGTCCTGGGGATGGCTGCCCTGCTGCTGGGTTTCTTGCTCTGAATTTAGTGAGCTGCAGCTGCTGCTGTTAAGCTGTATTTGTTGAGTGCAGCCCTCGTGAAGAACCATGGAGTCCCGTGGTTTTGTCAGTTTAGCTAGGGATAACTAGTCGCACCTTGGAGCAGTAGCGAGGGCTGCTCCAATGGCTCTCAGGCTTTGGTAGGTGTGAGGTTGGAGAGGCATACCCTAGAACCCTAGCTGTAATCAGTGGCAGGTAAGCATAGCACTAATGTGTGCAATAGGAGGCCAGAGCTTAGGGCCTGTGGGAACCCAGAAACTTTTCTGGAGCTGGGTGTCCTGAGGGTTGGAAATGATGTTTTCCCCTAGTCTGTGGTGTTTTGGGGTCTGCAGGTCTGTCTGGGATGGCGAATAGAGCAAGCAGGCACAGGCTCATGGCTCTGCCTTGCTGGCAGCTGGGAGACTGGGTGCCTGGGTGCTTGCAGGAACCTGGGGAATTTTCCTAAGAAAAAAAAATTTGGGGGGGGGGTTTGACTGAGTGCTCTGAGGGCAGACCTGCTCTTCCCCTCCCTGTGGGCTTCCACCTGACAGAGAAACCCAGGTGCCCTGGGGCCCTCAGTTCTGTCTGGGATGGCGAGTTGGGCATGCAGGCAGGACTCTGTGCTGGTAGCCACTTTGGGCGGAGCCTGGGCACCCACTGGACTTGGGTCTGTTTCCAGGGATTGTCTGGGTGACCTAAGGTCTGTCCCGATTGCTTCCTGCACTGTGGGGTTTTCTCTCAACTGGAAATCCTAGTTTCTTGTGTTGTGGGGCCCACAGTTCAGTCAGGGACAGTGATCAGAGCACACTGGTGGCGTGTGGCTCTGGGCAGGCAACTGAGCACCTGGCGGGACCCAGGAACTGTTCCGAGGATTAGCTGGGTGACCTGAAGCGAATTGAATCCCACACCGTGAGGTTTTCTCTCACGTAGGAAACACAGGTTGCTGGTGTTTTAGGGCCCAGAGTTCCCTCTGCTGGTCACTATGCAGATCCTGCTGTGCTGCTGGTCAGAAAGAGTGTCCTTCCGGCACCGCCATCTTGGATCTGTACTTTTAAATATAACCCTTGAATAAGTTAAAAGCAAAATCAAGAGAATTGTGAAGTTCCGTTCTCTTGCAGGTGTGGGGAACACTCTTCCATTGGCAACTCACCAGTCTGGAAATATCTGAGAAGAGCATTTGTGGAGATGAGTTGACTGAGAAAGCCTCCGAGTAATATTCCTGCATGCTGACTTTGCTCCACTGTCCTGGCCTTGCCCCCACTCTTGCCAGATCACAGAGAAGTGGACTCACAAGTGAACCCCTGCCCCATCACTCACAAACCTCGCAAGTGTTATTCCAAACCTCTTGACACCTCACTCTGCCTTGTTGCAAGATGGAACCATCATCTATTATTGCTCAGATTTGGGAAGCTGAAATGCAGTAATCAGAGAGCACACAGCAGTGACGTTCAGTGTGTGACTCCTTTCTTCCCCGTCCTTACTACAAAGGAGGAAAAGGATGGATAGACTACTCATGGCTCCTCCAGTTCAACCAGTGTTTATTGATGACCTGTGTGCCTAGCTTTGTGTTGTACTGAATAATAAAATTAATTCTTTTTCTGTAGGCTCGCATACTCACATAAAACTGTAGTAAATTTTGTGTTCACTGTTATCCTTTAGCTCATAAACTTCCTGAGAACCTTAGAGGTCTGGTAGCCTATAAGATCTTGCTAGTGCCTCTGACCATATACAGACTTCTCAGTGTTTTCTTTTCATCCAACTCTTTGCAGAATTTTCCTTCTCCTAGCCTCTGAAGACTTTCCTTATCCCAGGCCTGTCTTCAACACACAGTTTAGCAGCAAGCAGGCTTCCACCATCTCCTCCCCAGGGGCTGCCTGGTCAGTCCATCCACAACCAGAAAGTCTGCTTTCACCTTAAAAGCCTTCTGGATTTACCATAACTTTGGTAAATCCAAAGCTACACACATGTTACTTGCTGGTGATACAAATTTGAGATCATTCAAAGAAAGTTTAAATTACCTGAGTCTCTTAGATAAAAAGCCTTAAACTGAGGCTCAATTACCTACCAGTTTCTATTGATTAATTTTAAAAAAAAATTGGAGCTTCCCAATAGGCTCACAGACTCTGTCACAAGAGCTTAAAGATCAAAATAAATAAGGAAAAGTCTTTGCTCTTAACACACACAATGTCTTCTTCAACTAACAGACAAAAACCTCTGTAGCACTTCATGAACACTGTTAATCTTCTACAGCAAACCACAATAAGACAGGAAGGAGAACGCTACCACCTGTTTCTTTCATTGACTATAAAAATATAAATTCTGACTAGGCTGCCCTGTGCCCTCCATGAATGCTATTTCCCAGGCCCTGGAGACAGCGGCCATTGGAGACTACCAGCTCTATCGGCAATCCCAAAGGCCTACAGTCATCAAAAACACAAGGCCTGCAAACACCAGCGACAACCACATGACTAAAGGCCAGCGTAAAAACACGCTCAACAAAATCAATATTGCAACATCAGAACATAGTTATCCTACTACAGCAAGCCCTGGATATCCTAACATGCCTGAAAAGCAAGAAAACAAGGTTAAGTCCAATCTTATAAAGTTGATAGAGGCCTTTAAAGAGCAAATTACTAAACCCCTCAAAGAAAAACAGGAAAATATAATCAGACAGGAGAAATGATTAAAACTGTTTAATACCTGAAAGTGGAAATAGAAGCAATAAATAAAACACAAGTTTATCACTTTGGCAGCACATATACCCGAACTGGAACAATACAGAGAAGATTAGCATGGCCTCCGTACAAGGATGACACAAAAATTCGTGAAACATTCCATATTTTATATTAGCCATATAAGAGAAACATACTAAAATCTATATTCCTAAAGAAGCTAAACAAGGAGAATCCTAGGGAAGATACTTAACTCTCATTCAGAAGGGCAAACAGGATAGATATAGGAAGTGGGAGAAGACAGGGAACAGGACAGGAGTCCACCACAGAGGGTGTATGAAAGACTCTACCTACCAGGGTATTGAAACAGATGCTGAGACTCATAGCCAAACTCTGGGCAGAGTGCAGGAAATGCTATGGAAGAAGAGGGAAACAGAAAGACCTGCAGGGACAGGGGCTCCATAGGAGACCAACAGAGCCAAAAAAATCTGGGCCCAAGGAGCCCTACAGAGAGAGACTTATGAATCAACCAAAGATCATGCATGGAGAGGAGCTAGATTCCCCTGCCCATGTGCAATTCAGTCTCCATGGAGATTTCCTAGTAAAGGGAGCAGGGGGTGTCACTGGCATGAACTCAGTTGCCTGCTCTTTGATCACTTCCCCCTGGTGAGGTGGCCTTACAAGACCACAGAGAAAGAGGGTCCAGACAGTCCTGATGAGACCTGATAGGCTAGAGGCAGATAGTAAGAGAGGTGGACCTCCCTTATCAGGGGACTAGGGAAGAGGCATGGGGTGGGGAAGTGGAAGGGAGGAGTGGGGCAGGGAGGGGATGAGGAAGAGGGCTACAGGCTGGGTACAAAGTGAATGAATTGTAAATAACAACAAAGACACTAAAAGAAAACACAAACTGAGGCAATCCTGGAGATGGAAAACCTAGGAAAGAGAACAAGAACATAATGCAAGAGATGGAAGAGAGAATCCCAGGGATAGAAAATACAATAGAAGACAATAATACATAAGTCAACAAAAATGCTAAATCTAGAAAGTTTCTAACACAAAACATCTACAAAAAAATTGGAATGCTATGAAAAGATTAAACCTAAGAATAATAGGAATAGAAGATTCCCAGCTAAAGGGTACATAAAATATCTTCAACAAAATCATTGAAGAACATGTCCTTAACCTGAAGAAAGAGATGCCTGTAAGCTTACAGATAGATTGGACCAAAAGAAAATCCTATTATTACATAATAGCAAAACATTAAATGTACAGAACAAGAAAAAGAATATTAAATGTCACAAGGGGTGAGGGCCAAGTAACCCATAAAGGAAGACCTATTAGAATTATACCAGACTTTTCAACAAAGACTTTAAAAGCCAGAAGGTCTGGGCAGATGTCATGTAGACCTTGAAAGACCACAGATGCCCAGCCCAAAGTACAATATCCAGAAATACTTTCAACCACCAGAGATGGAGAAAACAAGATATTTCAAGACAAAACTAAATTTAAACAGTTTCTTTCCACTAACCTAGGCTACAGAGGATACTAGAAGGAAAACTCCAACACAAGGAGAGTAACTACACCCAAGAAACACAGGAAAGAAATAATTTTACCCAAACAAAAACAAAATAAGAAATCACACACACAACAACAACAACCATTGGTCATTAATAGCTGTCAATATCAATGCACTCAACTCCCCAATAAATAGGCTCACAGAATAGATGTGTAAACAGGAGCCATCATTCTGTTACATACAAGTAACACATCTCAGCAATAACCATAGCCCTCAGAGTAAAGGGCTGGGAAAAGATTTTCCAAGCAAATGGACCCAAGAAACAAGCAGAAGTAACCATTCTAATATCTAATAAAATAGACTTTCAACCAAAAGTCATCAAAAGATATGGAGAACACTTCATACTCATCAAAGGAAAATCCACCATGATGACATTTCAATTCTCAACATGCACACCTCAAATGCAAGGGCACCCATATTCATAAAAGAAACACTACTAAAGCTTAAATCACACATTGAACCCCAAACATTAATAATGGGAGACTTCAACACTCCACTCTCACCAATGGACAGTTCAATGAGACAGAAAGTAAACAGAGAAATAATGAAACTAACCAATGTTATAAATCAAATGGAGGTAACAGATATCTAGAGAACTTTTTACCCAAACACAAAAGAATATACCTTGTTTTCAGCACCACACAGAACCTTCTCCAAAATTGAGCATATACTCCATCATAATTTAAGCCTCAACAGATACAAGAAGATTGAAATAATCCCTTGTATCCTATCAGACCACCCTGGACCTCAACAACAACAGAAACAAAAGAAAGCCTACACAAGCATGGAAACTGAGCAACTCTCTACTCAGTGACCACTGGGTTAGGGAAGAAATAAAGAAAGAAATTAAAGACTTTCTAGACTCTAATGAAAATGAAGGCACAACATGCCCAAACTTATGGAGCACGAAGAAGGCAGTGCTAAGAGGAAAGTTCATAGCACTAAGAGCCTTCATAAGGGAATAGGAGAGGTCTGGGCATGGTGCTATACAACTATAGTCGCAGCAGTACAGGAGGCAGAGGCAGGTGGATCTCTGTGAGTTCAAGGCCAGCCTGGTCTACAAAGTAAGTCCAGGACAGCCAAGGCTACACAGAGAAAGCCTGTCTCAAAGAAAGAAAAAAACCCACCCAAAGAAATAAGAGAGATCTCATACTAGCAACTTAACAGCATGTCTGAAAGCTCTAGAACAAACACACCGAAGAGGAGTAGATGGCAGGAAATAATCAAACCCAGGGCAGAAATCAATAACTTAGATACAGAGAACAATACAAAGAATCAACAAAATTAAAGCTGGTTCTTTGAGAAAATCAACAAGATAGACAAACCCTTAGCCAAACTAACTAAAAGGCAGAAAGATAATATCTAAATTAACAAAAATGGAAATGAAAAGGGGGACATTACAACAGACACCAAGAAAATCTAAAGAATAATTAGGTCTTACTTCAAAAGCCTGTACTCCACAATATGGGAAAATCTAAATAAAACACATGATTTTCTTGATAGATTTTATTTACCAAAGTTAAATCAAGATCAGGCTAATAATCTAAATAGTCCAATAACCCCTAAGGAAATAGAAGCAGTCATTAAAAGTCTCCCAACCAACAAAACAAAATAATAAAACAAAAGACCCAAGGCCAGATGATTTTAGTGCAGAATTCTACCAAACTTTAAAGAAGAGCTAATACTTCAAACTATTCCACAGTAGAAACTGAAGGAACATTGCCAAACTCATTATACTATGCTACAGACACCCTGATACCTAAACCACAAAGATTCAACCAAGAAACAGAGTTTCAGACCAATATCCTTTATAAACAATTGATACAAAAATACTCAATAAAATACTCACAAACCAAATTCAAGAACTCATCAAAAACATCATCCACCATAATTGAGTAGGCTTCATCCTGGGATGTAGGGACGGTTCAAAATATGGAAATCCATCAATACAATCCACCATATAAAAACTGAAAGAAGAAAAAAAGATCATCTCATTAGATTCTGCAAAAACTTTTGACAAAATCCAATACCCCTTCATGATAAAAATCTTGGAGTGATCAGGGATACAAGGCACATACCTAATCATAATAACGTCAATATACAGAAAGCTGATAGCCAACATAAAATTACATGGAGAGAAACTTAAAGTAGCTCCACTGTAATCAAGGACAAGACAAGGCTGCCCACTCTCTCTGTATCTATTCAACATATTACTTGAATTTCTAGCTAGTGCAATAAGACAACTAAAGGAAATCAAGGGGATACAAGTTGGAAAGGAAGAGGTCAAAGTATCTCTTCTAGCAGGTGTTATAGTAGTATACATAAGTGACCCCCAAAACTCTACCAGAGAACTCCTACAGTTGATAAACACCTTCAGCAAAGTAGTGGATACAAAATTTACTCCAAAACAAGCAAACAAACAACAACAAAAAAAAAACAGTACACAGTGGATAAATAGGATGAGAAAAAAAATAGGGAAAAAAAACACCCTTCACAATAGCCAAAAACAATATAAAATACTTCAGTATAATTCTAACCAAGCAAGTGAAAGACCAGTATGACAAAAAATTCAAGTCTCTGAAGAAAGAAATTTAATACTCTATCAGAAAGTGAAAAGATCTCCCATGCTCATGGATTGGTAGAATTAACATAGCAAAAATGGCCATCTTAGCAAAAGCTATCTACAGATTCAATACAATTCCCATCAAAATACCAACACAATACTTTACAGACCTTAAAAGAACAATTCTCAACTTCATATGGAAAAATGAAAAACCCAGAATAGCTAAAACAATTCTGTACAATAAAAGGACTTCTTCAGGTATAACCCTCCCCAATTTCAATTTGTACTACAAAGCAATAGTAACAAAAACCACATGGTATTTGTTAAAAAATCAGACAAGGTGATCAACGGAATCAAATTGAAGACACAGAAACCCACACACCCATAGACACTTGATTTTGACAAAACAAACAAACCAAAAAACAAAATCATACAATGGAAAAAAGGGACCATCTTTAATAAATGGTGCTGGTCTAACTAGGTTTGTGCATGTAGAAGAAAGCAAATAAATCCATATTTGCACAAAACTTAAGACCAAGTGGATCAAAGACTTCAACATAAAACTGGATATACTAATCCTAATAGAAGAAAAAGTGAGGAATAACCTTGAACTCATTGGTACAGGAGACAACTTCTTAAACAGAAAGAACACCAGTAGCTCAGGCTCTAAGATCAACAATTAACAACAAATGGGACTTCATGGAACTGAAAATGTTCTGTAAGGCAAAAGACACTGTTAATAGAACAAAATGACAGCCTACAATTGGGGATGATCTTTACCAACCCTACATTCAACAGAGGTTAATATCCAGAATATATAAAGAACTCAAGAAATTAAACACCAACAAACCCAATAATCCAAAAGGGGGGGTACAGAGCTAAACTTAGAATTATCAATAGGGTATTTTCTAATGGCTGAGAAGCACTTAAGGAAATGTTCAAAGTGCTTAGCCATCAAGGAAATGCAAATCAAATTTCTCTGAGATTCTATCTTACACCCATCAGAATGTTTAAGAACACAATCTCAAGTGACAGCACACGCTGTGAAGGGTGTAGAGAAAGGGGGACGTTGCTGGTGGGAGTGCAAACATGTACAGCTACTTTGGAAATCAATCTGGCACTTTCTCAGAAATTTCTCAAGACCCAGCTATACTATGCCTGGGCATGTACCCAAAAGACACTCCACCATTCAACAAGGATTTTTGCTCAACTATGTTCATAGCAGCTTTATTTGTAATAGCCAGAATCCGGAAGCAACCTTGATGTCCCTCAACCAAAAAATGGATAAAGAAAATGTGGTCCGTTTACACAGTGGACTACTATTCAGCTATTAAAAACAAAGACTTCATGCAATTTGAGGCAAATTGATGGAACTCGAAAAGATCATACTGTGCAAGGTAACCCAGACCCAGAAAAACATACATGGTATGTACTCACTTGTAAGTGGATATTGGGGTAGTACAGGATAACTGTTCACAGACCCAAGAAGCTAAGCATCAAGAAGGGCTCAAGAGGGGACACTTGAACCTCATTGAGAAGAGGAAATAGACACTGGAAGTGGATGAAGAGAACTGGGTGGGAGAGGGGTGGGAAGGGGAAGGAGGTGAAGAACAGGTGAAGGCAGAGCAGGGATGGGAGAGATGGGGATCAATGGGGCATCTCTGGGACAAGCTGAGGCGGTGGCTTCCCTTTTCTGAGGAGAAGGGGAGGGAGGAAAGGAGGAAGAGGGTGGGAGAGAAGGACTGGGAGGAGAGAAGGGAGGTGGCTTCAATAGGGATGTAAAATGAAAAAAGAAAAGAAAAGAAATCCCAAACTCTAATTAGGCCTGCAAGTGCTTCAAGTTAAAACGTCAAGGATAAGCTAGAAACCTAGGTCAATGGAAACTCCAGGAAACTCCTAGCAAGGAGGGATATGGAGTCTGAAATGTCCATTGCCTATATACAGGGAAGTCTTCCAACTGAGGGACTGGGACACCGACCCAGCCACAAAACCATAGACCCACAATTTATCCTTCCAACAAGATGTGCAAGGGTAAAGATGGAGCATAAATTGAGGGACTGGCCACCCAATGACTACCCCAGCTTGAGACCCATGCTGTGAGAGAGAGCCCACCCAGACACTATTAATGATGCTCTGCTATACTTCCAGACATGCACCAAGCGTAACTGTCATCTGGGAGGCTTCACCCAGCAACTGATGGAAACAGATGCAGAGACCCACAGCCAAACATTAGGCAAAGCCCGAGAAATTCCATGGTAGAGGGGGACAAAGGATTGTAGGAGCCAGAAAGGTCAAAGACACCACAAAAAAGCAAACAGAACCAACTAACCTGGCCCACAGGGGCGCACAAAGACTTAACCACATAACAGAGAACATACTTGAGATGGACCTAGGCCCTCTGCACATATGTAACACATATGTGGTGTAGCACATATGTGGTTCAGCTCCGTCCTCATGCCCTTAACAGTGGGAGCAGGAGCTGTATCTTACTCTGTTGCCTTCCTTTGGATCCCTTTCCCTTAACTGGGCTGCCTCTTCTAGCCACAATAGAAGATGTGATTATTCCTACTTGATATGCCAAGATAAGTTGATATTCGTGGGAAGCCTTCCTTTTTCTAAGCCTCTTCTGAAGAGAAAGGGAGGATGGGAAGATGGCAGGAAGGTGAGGTGAGAGGGAGGAATGGGAAGGAGAGGAGGGAGGGAAAGTCTAGATGTAAAATTAATTAATTAATTAATCATTTAGGATTGGAAGGAAGGAAGGAAACAGGCTGAGTAAGTCATGATGAGCAAGCCAGTAAGCAGCACCCCTCCATGTCCACTGTTCCTAGCTCCTGCCTCCAGGTTCCTGGCCTGTTTGAGTTCCTACTCTGACATTTTTCAATGATGGACTAAGATGTGGAAGCATAAGTGAAATAAAGCCTTTCCTCCCCAACTTGCCTTTTGGTCATGGTGCTGCTTTCTCACACCAATAGTAATCCTGATTAATACACCTAGTACTTCAGGTCTCTGTCTGTCAGTAAAGACATTTCCCTTCCCAGGCCTCAACTATCTCAGGCAAAATTAATTTAGTTCTCAATTTTCCTGAACAGCATGCATCAAAGACACCCCTCCAACAAACACACACACATGTACGCGCCCACACGCACACACTGCCAACGGTCACATGAAACCTATTTGCTTTCCCAATGAACTGCTGCTCTCTGCTCTGTGAGAGAGCCTGGCAGTTTGTCCCCCAGAAACTCTTTTCTACACAGAGTGGTCTGGTTTGAGGTTTCACTGTACCTCACTTACAGTGTCCTTATCTACTGGCTTAGAATGCTGACTGCCTCAACAGCTGCTCACTGAAGGCCTGAGGCTTCCGGGAACCGGAAACTACCAGTGATAGCAGCGGGGTCGTTTTTATTGTTTTTTGAGACTTGGTCTCACTGTGTAGCTCTGACTGACCTGGAATTTACAGTGTAGATAAGACTGGCCTCAGACTCACAGAGATCCACCTGCTTCTGCCTGGGATTAAAGGCATGCATTTAGATCCCTTACTTTTTATTTCTTTATTGGGCCTCACTTCTGGCCAGCAGGGCCTTTCCCGTGGCAGGCTGACCCCTGTCAAAATTGGAGGACACATGAAGTCTGTTTTCTGGGATCCTGAGCCTGATTTTTGTTCCGTCTTCAGGAACTACTCTCACATCTGTCAGCTGCTAAGTCCCTTTCCTTTGTGTCCCACTTTCATCCTGCTATCTTTAAAAAGAAACTTCACCAAGGGTCAGAAAAGCTCCTCTCACCAAGGCCCCTAATGAAAACTGAGTTTTAATACATTGCTTTTGTGGGGGAGAAGAGACTGTTTTAATAATAAGCTTTGTTATTATTATTATGCTAATAGAAGTTTATGCATCAGTGTAGTTAGAGTCGCCACTGACAATGTTCTCGCCTCACCTACCGGGCTTATATCCCATAACCTCACTTATTATTGGTTCGTTCTGCTGAGAGACTCCTTGTCTACTCTGGTCCTTCATACCTAATGTGTGCATAATTATCCCTTCTTTCCCTGAGGATGGAGAGGAAGAAGATGTTTGGTACTGAAGGGATAAGAAGTAAATGGAAACTTCCAGCCGGAATGATCAGAACTGCTGGTATATATTCCTTCCCGGTGAATTCTCAGTGATACATACCTAGCAGGCCCTGGATAGCATTAGCCCCGCCCATGAGGCTCCCAGTCCAACCTCACCCTTCTCCAAAGATCAACACATGGTTGATCTTGCTTCTCCACTTGGCTGAACTTGAGAGACACAGCTGAAAGATCCCTCGGGGTCATCTGTGAAGGTATTTCCAGGAGCTTGAACTGAGCGAGGAGGAAGCATCCTGAGCGTGGACTGCACAGTTCCTGGGGGCCAGGGCCCTGACGCGGACACCAGCATCGTCTCTCTCTGCTTCCTGACTGTGGATACAATATGACCAGTTGCTCGCTCCACAGCTAAAGCAGCTCTGGCTCCATGATGGAGGGCTTCTGTATAACAGCATTGGACATGCAGTTCATCACAATTATCCCTGGGAAGTGATTGCACGGCCATGATGAGTGAATTCCCCTTCTAATCTTTTACTGTAACTTACTGCACCCTGGCAGGGTTCAACAATGAAGGAAAAAGGGCACAGCTGTTACTTTCTAGAATTGGCCTAAGCCTGGGTGTGCCCACGGCCTCATATGTTTGGTGTGGAAAAAGAAAACTGCTACCATGTTAGCATGCCAGGGAGTGAGGGTCCTCTCGGCCCCTTCCAAAGAACTCATTCTCTTTCAAACCTCTGTGATCTTCAACAGAAGCTTAATGTTATTCTTTCCTCTTAACCATATGGAAAGGATATGGGGTCCAGGGTCCCTACTTGGTTTGGGGGAATGTGTACAGTATAAAGAGTTCTACCCTTTACAAATCAGCCACCTTCAAAAGAATCCTCTGGCTGTCAGGAGCCACCTCAAATGCTCCCAGCCAGGCCCCAGTGGAGGAAAACAAGCTTGGCCCTTTGGGGGCTCTCTTTCCTAACCTGATGTCATTTTCACCTCTTCTAGAACTCAATATATTGCTTCTTACGTGACTCAGAAAGAATTTCCAAGTCAAGCAAGGCAGAGTGTGTGCTGTCCTTCCAAGTGATGTCTTTCTGTTATTCTGACCCCTGCAGAGCGCCCTGGGGCTCTGGTGGAGCTGTCAATGACAGAGTGCAGACGTGCACGGAGAGGTCAGAGAAAGCCAATAACCACAGCACACTGCCCACTGCTTCTGTAACAGAGTAAGGATGGATGACAATGTGTGTGTGTGCGCGCGCACGCGCGCACGTGCATGCCCAAGTGTTGTGCGTGTGTGTGCGTGTGTGTGTCTGTATGTATGTGATCATAGTCTTCCAGTGTAGAAGGTAGACTGCATGTAGGTGCTGCAGTTTTCAAGCCCACCAGCCTCTGTCGTCAATGTGGTTCCCATTAGCTAGAGAGCTGCCTGGAAAGGCTGTGATGTTTCATCTTCCTCTTCAGAGCAAGGCCTCCAGTTGCCTTGTTGCCATGGCAGTCACTGAAGTGATAGGAAGGCAACCCACATAGAGAGCATGACGTCCCTTCCAGCCCCCGGTGCCAGCAGAGGTAAGATTTGCCTTGTGATAGCAGTTTATTTGTCAGGTTTGCTGGGCAAGTGCAGAGCTTCAAAGCACTGCAACCTCCCAGGTTTGGCATGAAATAAAGGAGGTTTCAAAGGGTTTCTTTCCCTTAGACACATCCTCTTATGGTCTTCCCTTTGCTCCTGGGAAGCAGGGTGAAGAGGAGGCTGTTTAAAGATAATCTCTATCACCCGTTCTCAGCTTAAAAGGCAGTGTAAGTAGATTTGGTAAAATGTGATGTTTGGTGGTTTTCTTTTAAATTTTAACCAGTACTTCCTGCTGCTGCTTCCTGTTAGCTGATGCTTATGAAGCGCCTGTTACAGGTTAGCCGTGTGTCAAGTGCATGGTCCCTATGACAACCCCGGAGGGAAAGCTTAACTTTACCAGTAGAAGGGTGTGGAGGTCCCCAAGGCTAGAAAAGCAAGTGGAATGTCACCAACATTCTAGGACAGACAGAACTGGACTGGAGGAGCCCGTGATATCTTTCCTGGCTGTGGAACAGAGGCAGATTACTCAACTCCTGAGCCTCAGGGGCCTGATGGGAAAAACAGGGATTATCTTAGTAGAATTGTTAGAATGGGTGGAGAGCACACAAAGTTAGCATGCTGCCTGGTACACAGCAGACAGCCAGTGAGAAATGATTCTTGGAAAGCTTTTTCTAGTGATGGTGTGCACCAAAGTGAGGAACGAGATGGGAGAGGGAGACAGGAAGGCTCTGGGCTTTATCTCACAATTTCCAGAAAAGGGGTGTGTCAACAATAGAAACACACGTCGATAAAACAAATACAAACCCAGAAATAGAGCCCATAGAAACTGGAGCTCAGTCTGTGATCAAGGACACACGATAAGTTACAGGGGGATTTATGAACCATTGAATAAGAATGTTAATTTCCTATGTGGAAAGAGTAAAAGTCTCTACTTCACACCAAAAATAAAATCAATTGGCTTAATGACCTAAATGTGAAACAGTGTTTTATGAGAAGGAGATAAAAAAGGATTTACTTAAGGACATCAAAATCAGAAATCATAAATGAAATAATAAAATTTAAAACCAGAAAATAAAGTAACCAGTATACCATAAAAATTTATGTTCAAGACATATAAAGTCCTTAAGCCAACTTTAAAAAAAAAGACAACAAATAACCTAATAGAAAAAAAGCTATAACACTCATGAGCCAGTGATTCACACAAAAACATCAAATGTCCAAGATTCACATAACAGAAAGTCTGGGCCTTACCAACAAGCTAGGGTTCTTATTTAATTTAAAGAAGTAAATTCAATTGCACTTTTTAAAAACTTGGTTAAAATAGAAAATTATGACAAAACAAAGTACTTTTAAAAATGCAGGAGAATGGGGGGTCAAACAACCACTAGGCAAAAGCATTCAGAGGACTTTATTTTTGCAAAAATCTAACAAACTGTAAATACACATCCTCAATGACTGGACTCTCCACTCCTGGGATCTCGTGGAGAAATTCTCAAATGTGTTTTGTAAGCATTGCTTACTGAAAACAAAAAGAATGAATGAAAAATGGAAACCCCCACATCCCTGTGATGGAACTAACAAATGGTGGGTATCCATAGGATGGGTCTAGAACACATGAATCCACTCTGCACATATCAGTATAGTCAGGACTTGAACACCAATGTTGAGTGAGAATAGCAAGTATCAGAATAGTATGTATATGTATGGCATACCACTTTTCACGCCATTAAAAACATAAGGTGATCTTTTACATTACCAACACATAGATGTTGTGAAAATATAAAGATATGGCCTGGGACCCATGGAATCCTTCGTAGTTACTCTAAAAACGGAGAAAAATGGGATTGATGTGGGGACATGGGTACCTCTGTAATGCTGTAATGTTTTATTTCTCTTGTAGAATGTTTAAAGTAAGTCCTTTTAAATTTGGAGTGGCAGGCATATGAGTTCTCTCTCTCTGGTGGGGGTGTGGGTGTGGGTGTGTGCGCGCGCGCACGCGCGCGCACCCGCTTGTTTCCTTTTAAAAGGCACAGCGGAGTAGAGAGAGGGCTCAGGCATTAAGAGCACTGGTAGCTCTTGCTGAGGGCTGGGGTTCAGTTCCCAGAAGCCATACGGTGGCTCACAACCATCTCTAACTAGAGTTCCATGGGTTTTGACATGCTCTTCTTGGCCTCTGAAGGCCCAGGCACACAACTAGTACAAATGCATACATGCAGGTGAAATGTTCAAACAAATACAAATAAAATTTAAGAAGTTTAAAGCAAAGTTGAGGTTATTCCGCTTTACTCTCTGCTTCCAGAGCCTGCTTCTTGCCAACTTCAGGGAAGTTTCCACCGATTCCAGAAGTACTGGGTTTTGGTACGTAGAGGACATTCCATCCTGTCTCAGAGTCTCTTCCTGCCACTCAGTGGCTCTATCCAGGCCTTTGGCCTGTCTTAGAGTCCTCCTAGAATTTCCAGTGAACAGGGTGCAGAAAGCAAAGCACTTCTAAGATGAAATCACTCAAACTCTGAAACAAACGCTGGAGGACTACTCCATCCAGGTGGCCGAAAGAGAAACAGAAATTACCTCAAGACTCAGAGACTGCTTTCAAAGGCAGTGTGGACAGATGTACAGCCCAGGGTGGGGAACTCCCCTTCCCACCACACTATATAATCCAAACATTTTGGTTCCTCTCTGTCTCTCTCTGCATTTACTCTTTCCCCTTCCCGCCACCCCCCCCCCCCATTCTCCTCCACCACCCCTCTCTCTTCCCCAGGCTTCCTGTGTCCCCCTGAATGGAGGCTTCCCTGGCCCTGCTTCTTGGGAAGCAGTGAACCCACCAAGAGCTGCTCCCAATAAACCCGCATTTGTGTACTTTAACTTGTCTTGCGTTGGCTCATTTTTCCTCTGTAGGAATGACAACATATCAGATTGTGGGAAGACACAGCATGACGGAACATCTGGAGCACGAAAGCGCAAGTTATACCCTAAGACTGCTCAGGAAGGAAAGACTGACTGTGCTCAGCAATAACAGAACTGTAGAGAAAGAAAGAGAGGTGGCAAATGGAGTTACACAAGGCCTCAGCTGAAAATCCAAGGTATTAAAGGAAATACGCTCCCAGCCCAAGCCCCTTTCTATGCTTGTCATTGGCTGAACTAAAAAACAGCCAGAACTTGGCATCATGGGACATGTAGTCCACAGGCTCAAATCACCACCATCCTGCCAAGGGCAGAGAATGGCTCTGCCATGGGAATAAGGAAAGGAAGATAAGCAGCTAGATAATTAAAGGGATTAGAGGAATCAAAGTCCTGTAGTGAGCAAGAGGCATACAGTTTCGTTTGGAAGAACAGGAGAGACCTGAAACGGGGTCCCTGTTAAGGAAATGACAACCAAAGAGGGAAAAATATGGCATGGAATTTGGGCTGTTAATCACTAACTGGCCTCTTCGTGAGTCAAATGTGAAGGACAGAAAGGAGGGACGCGGGAGTCATAGTGGAACAATAGAGAGTAGCAGTAAATGGCCAAAAACTCATATGTGTTCCTCCAAGTGGGAGTCGGAGGTAGCCATGGTTTCGGAGTGCACAGATGTGTGGAGAAGCAAAAAGCTGATGGGAAGCAGGCTGAGAAGGCAAGCACTGAGGGTGAGACTTAGCATCTGCAAAATCCCTGCCGCCAAGACCACCCTTTAGCCTGAGGCTGCCTGGGACCCCACAGGGAGCAGCCTGTGCCCCTAACCAGGCTCCAGGCTGTCTGGTGATGCCTCTGGGCGGGCTGGAGATACCTCGGGGACCACAGTCTGTTGGCCCTCCCCAGTGGCCCTCCAACAGACAAAGCACTCATTAAGATTTCTTTCAGCTCCAGACACTCTCTGCATGGTCTTTTTGGCCTGCCTGAGACAAGAAAATGATGAATGGCAGATCGGCCAGGAACCGAATCCTGGCCCGTGAGTATACCTCTCTTGTGACAATCACACTTTTCTAGTGTCTGGTGAAGTGTGCAAACTTATAGTTTCCCTGGGTTAGAGCCATGGCAGAGAATAGGAAGACAGGAATCATAGACTCTCTTTCTGGCTGTGACATTTATGTGGTGACAGTTGTCTTAACCTAAGATGTTCAGGTCAGGGAGGTTTTAGGCAAACCTCAGAGCATGAACTTGTTCTGCTCTGCTCTGTCTAGCCTCTTTCTTTCAGAGGTGAGGAAAGGCTCTTTGAAGGTAGACCAGTAGGAGAGAGCCTGTGCTAGAACCATGGCCCCTACTTCCTTTGCCAATGCTCATTCTACTCCAAGGGCATGACTGTCCATTATTCTACTTCTGTATAAGTGTCCACTGGGTGAAAGCTCTAGCCTTTAGCCTCCCAGCTTTCCTGACTGCTGACTTCCCACTACACCCAGACTCTTCCTGGCACTGAGCTGGATGCCATGAAAATCTCTAAACTCAATTTTTAATAGGAAAATGTATGCTGCCAAGTTGGGCTCCCCAGGGGACATTTTAGCTGTGTGACTCATGGAGTATTTAGAAATTCTGCTCCATTTAAGGGTGTTCTGTTTACGAGCATGTGTAGGTTTTTAGAGTTCTGGAGTTGTTTGTGATGAGGGTGGGGTATATATGAAGAACGTATGTGCCTTTCTTGGACTGTGAACAAAATTGTGTATGTGTGTGTATGAGAGAGAGACAGAAACAGGCCCAGAGACACAGATACAGAGACACACAGAATTGCTGATAGTTGTTATATAGAAACTTTCTATAAAGTGACAGCTAACTCTTGTCAGATAATTTTCCAAAATAAGAATTTGTTGACCCAAATTTGACCTTCATAGCATCCATCCTCCTTGTTTACTGAGCTGCCCAGCTGAGGAAGCAAATGCCGGGTGAGGTCAGCTAGAAATAAAGGAAATCCTATTTTGTGATTGTGTGATGGTAACTCAGGTGGAAGCAACATACTTTTGTACTACAGGAATCTGTGTGGCCAAAGAAATGGCTGCCAATCTTTTGTATACAGCCTTTGCCTTGATCTGGGGAAGGATGGACTTCTTTCCAGAAACCATCCGGAAAATCAGCAGGATGTGGATGCATGCAGATTTGACCACAGGAAAAAAAAAAGTGCCCCAGTGTGTCCCTGACCATTTAGAATCTCTGAAGAAATCTGTCTTGACCTCTAGAAGGCAGCTATGATGAGTGTAATAGTGAAGGGGGGCCCTTCAGAGCCCGCCCAGCTCAGCTTTCAAACAGGATGAACAGACAGGGCCCAGTTACCCACTCAGATGCTCCCAGAAAAGAGCCCATTTGCTTTTTATGTGCAAGCCCCCTACAAGTCCTGTCAGAGCTACACTGAAGCCTGAAGTCGGAGCCACAGCAGAGTTATGAAGCCCATTTCATTCTCTCCATCTCCCCATTAAGCCATCTGCACCCAATTGGTCACTGTGTTCTCTCTAAAGGAGGCTGCTCTCACGGTGTCTGAATCCCTTCACACCACCCTCCCCACCCTCTCCTGAGAACATTGTTCCCTGTGAGGAAGATAAACTTTTGCACACTCCTCCCCAGAGGGACGTTTGCCACCTGGAACCCAGCTGAACGAGCTCCTCCGGGAGCTTGTGCAGCAGCTACAAGCAGGTTTCAGCGCGTGGAGCACAAACGCAAGCAGCAAAGGCTCAGCTGGGGTCACCACGCCCTTGGGACTGGCTAGACTTCAAAATGCTGTGTGTCGGGGGCAAAGAAGCAATAGAATTCACTTGTCATTCTTTTGTCCTAGGACCACAACGCCACATTCTGAGGGCTGCTCTCCACAGCTCATCCGAACAGCAAAGCTGCAAGTATGACATACCAGTGTTCCCCCTGTCACCATACAATACATGCTTGTACAGAGGTAAGGCGTGCTGCTTTGTCCCTGTCCCCTCGGCAAGGTAGCTGGAGGCAGTAACTCAAATAGATACTGAGGTTCCCCATTCTTACACTCATAAAGATAGCTCGTAGTGCTTATCTCATGTCAGACATTGCTCTGTGTTCTTCATTAGCTGAGTTAATCCTCTCAGCAACACAATGAGGAAACCAAAACACTGAGCGGTCAAGTGGCTGTCCAAGTCCACAGGCTAGCAAAGGAGAGACAGGCCCCTATTAGAGCCTATCCGCTTAACCACATGCAGTATGTATGTGGGGGCCATGCCTAGTTTTAAAGAGACAGCTGTGTCTATGTTTCTGCAGCCATATCTTTATACTATGAGAGAGAATTCGTGGATCTTACGCTCCCAGCAAGTGGCTTTCCCACCACCAAGTGGGAAAGCCATCTCTGAAAACTCAAAATCAGATCAATTATTTTGTCTATCCACTCTGTCCATCTGTGTGTCAAGAATTATTTGAGCTATGTATGACAGGTACAGGACTAAGCAAGAAGATCCCAGCTTTGTGTTTACCATTTAGAGACATCAGTAGCTAGTCATACAAATGAAATAAGAGGAGTAAGCACAGGGTACGTCAGGAGAGAGTAGGGGTGTCCCTTCCGCTCTTGCGAGTTCACAATGCTGTAATTTATAATTTATAATTCAACATCTGAAGAATAGCTAGCAGAAGGAGGAAATGGAAAGAATCACACTGAGAGAACAAAAACCAATGCAGGGCAGAACCAAGGGAAGAAAAAGAGTGTCAGGTCTCAGTGGCTGGGAAACCCTCAGAGACCTGGCTTACCAGTTACAGTACCTAACCAGCACCAGGGCAAGAGTTTCAGAAAGAAAATATCAGAAGAACTGAGACAGCAGAACCTCAGGAATGAGAGTCTGAAGGGCTCCCCAATCAGAGTAAAGAGTTAGGGCTCTAGCCTTGGGGCAATGGGAGGCCCTTGAATCTATAAGTAGATTAGATTTCAAAGATATTCCTGGATGCTGGATGGGTCAAGGAGAGAGGATCTAGCCTTGAGAAGCCAAATACATTCACCCCTAAAGGAGATCACAGCCTGATTCTGATATAAGCATTTAGGAAGACACTGGTTTCTCCTTTTCATCACTTTCTCTTGGTTCCTCTGCCTGTGGGAGTCTCTGAAGTCAAGACATGTGTTTGTACTCCCCATTCCACAGCTGTTCGTGGACGGGACCCAGTTGGTGTGCCTGGGATCTCATGTCTTTTGTCGGGAATAGCTTGACTTTGTTCCTCAGCACAGGAAGGAAATACCATTTCCCCAGCTCTTTCTTCAGAAACGTCACTTCTTATTTGCCTCTGTGAGCTGTTGGTCTCTGGACCATGTTTGGATTCCACACATGCATTGTGTGCGCACTGCGGTCCAGCTCAGGGGTGGCTCTGCCTTCCTTGGCTTTCTGGAGGCAGTGTGCTTTCCTCCTGATGCTTATCTTCAACCCCTTTCTCAGAATGTCCTGCCCACTAACTTTCCAATAGCACCACATTCAGTGCCAAGTGGCTTGTTCCGATGGATTCCTCAAATAGACCAGACACTGAGCCAAAACAGACAGGATGCCTCAATACAAAGCCACAAATTTCTGAGAATCCTTTAGTGGCTCTTCTCTGCCCTCGGTATAAAGTACACCACCCCAACCCGACCTCCCCCAGCCCCCACTCCGCCCTACCCCCTGTATCTGTTGTTTTGGTCAGCCTGGTTCTATCCTTTTTAATTTTTGAGCAATGGGGGAACTGGAAAGGCAGTCTGAACCAGGGAGACGAGCTCCCCCTGCCGTCGGGTAGGTCTGCTGCACTTCAGTCGTGATTGCCCTTGTATCTTGTTTTAATGCATTTAGGTGTGTTTTATGAAGATTTTCGGATTAAATCAAATACGTGCGGGAGTGGCTTTGAGGTGTGTACTTTTAGAAGGAAACCCGTGACAAATCCTTTCTGTGACACGAGCAAGCCTTTTGCGATAGGGAAAGAATCAGTCGTCATCATCATCACACCTTGCGACTCTGATGCTGTGTATTGGGGCGGCGTGCGGAAAGGGTTTTACTGGGGTTGCTGTTCCTGTTGAGTAAAGAGAACAGCAGCTGAATCCGACCCCCAAATTCTAGCGCATCTGACATTTCTATACTGTACAAAGGAGGCTCCGTCCAACCCGAGGCTTTTCTCTATGAAGAGGTCGGTGCTTCTCAGAGCCTGACTGGGGGGTGGTGTCCGCAGCATCAGGAGCTCTTGGCTAGCACACTCAACAGGACCAACGCATACATTTGTACATAAACCAACTCTTCCTGTGGGTCTTGGCTCTAGAATGATCAAGAGGAAGAAAGTAGGAGAAGGCAGGAGAAACACCCCTTTCATCAGAAGGGTATCAACCCAGAGGGATTGTGTCGGTCACAATTAGCGTTGTTTTCTCTCCTTCCAGATGTTGTGTATTACTGAACCCATAGCTGGTAAGCACATACATGCCCCGTTTGGCAACAGCCAGTGCCAGCTTAATGGCTTCAGCAGTAGAGGCTACAACTGAGCTTGAAGCACCGTGAGCTGAACGCGGAGGCACACGCCCTATGCTGCTCACAAAGCAGAGACCCAGCGTGTCTCACACAGCAGAGACCCAGTCTCACATTGCATATGCTTTATCGCATGATAGGATGAGGCCCACACAAAAGTCTGTAGATTTGGCCCAAGCAATGGGATTCAGGGTGTAGGCTTGATGTCTTTGTTGTGATTTGAACTCTTGCCAGGAGCTCTGAAGTGCAAGGTCTGCGCGCCATCTTACCTGGAAGCTCAGGAAGATGGGCTCTGGGTAGTTTTCAGACTAGACTTCCTGGAGTTCAAAGTCTGGAGGAATCACTTTACTTTTCTGTAGCTGGGTGGTATGCCACAAATAAAGGAGACAGCCGTGAGATCCCCATCCACCTGGCCAGAAACCACTGGACCTGAAAATTATGTTCACGGCACCTTGAGTGAGGGGCATGAAGGGAAACCAAGAATAAATTTAAAAAACAAAACAAAACAAAAAACCTTTTCCTCCTTCAACCAAGAGGGCAGACAGCTACATGCATTTGAAATCGGTTATAAACACTGAGCCACCAGCTACAATTTAGGAGGTCCGTGTGCAATCGCACAGACCCAGGTATTTTAACGCTATGTTGCAGGGAAGTAGGTGCCAGCTGGCAGCTGACCGACCATGCTCAGGGGTCAGTTCTAAACAGCACTGTTTGGGAAAAGCTCAATCTAAAACAGACAGCTCTGGATGTGTTTAGGTTTTGCTTTCTTTCCACTTTTAAATATTAAAAATTGACTCCAGCTGTGGGGTAGAAAGTAACGCCTAACCTATAAAAACATTGACAAATAAATCACAATGCAATTTGCCGCGCATTTTTGTGAGGTCTAAACACCAGTTCTTGAAAGGAATTTTCCATTATTGCATCTTGGGAAGATAACTACTTCATGAAAAATTCATTTGACTTTTATATTTCATAAAATCATCACATAGCATTCCCACATTTGGGATCTGTGTGTGCCGGAGCACCCGGGGCGTTCAGCTCAGTTTTCCGTACTCCCAAGTTCCAAGATGGAGAGAAACATCATGGCTTTCTCAGCACTGGCGACAGTGTAAGGATCTTTATCTAGAAGTTTGGGGTTACACTGGTCCCCTGCCACAGGTCCCAGTCTTTCTGAAAATAAAATGAAGTTTAACAAAGGGACAGCTCCTTATGAATTTGGATTGTCACATTCCTTAACTAAACTCTATCAATACTCCCTGTCCAAGCAAGCAAGCAAGGCACTCCTCCTGTGCAGTTTTATGGCCGAGCACGACCAGGGAACAGTGGTTAGCTTTCTTAAGTGGGGCAAGGAATTCATGAGGGACCGAGAACCAAGGTAAGAGAAATCCTTGTGTCAAACTTGGTGCTATGAGTTAGATTTTCAAGTGTCTTTTTCCAGATGTTGCTGGCCCTTTGCCCTGTATGTGGGGCATCCATTATGACAGAATAGGGGCACCATAGGAATTTACCCCAACTCTCAGTGACTTCTTTCTGCTTATAGTTCTTGTGGCCCCCTCCAGGGGTCAGAAAAACTGCCTGCCTTGAAGACTGAGATCTGGAAAGACTTAGAGTCCAGTTTGCCCATCATGCCTTTCTAACGGTGAGAGTCATTTGCACTATCTGTGGAACTGTGCAGCCAGCGGAACTTCTGGGAGCTAGGCTCAGCACCACAGCCTTGGGTGTGGGTGTGGCCATAAAGACTGAGGTGGTAGATTCCTTCTTGGATGTCTACCCAGTCCTTGATGTTTTCTGAGTGTTACATTCACATTATTTACTGAAGTGGCCCCGGACTTTGCTATCCCATAGCCCTCTCTTTAGCCAATTGATTAGATCAAAGAAATGAATTTATCTTCAGATGTTTATTGTTTTGAAATCTGTATGCCTCAAGGGAATTTGGTGGCTTCAGCAAGACCATTTTCTTCTGTATGCATGGAGAAGCTAAGAAAATTGAATAGTGGGGCAGAAAGAATGAGCCAGGCACAAAGAAGAAACCACATGGAGCAAGGCACTTCCAACATCATTTTAGCACAGACTCTCAACACCGAAACAAAATCAGTGCTCTGCTGGCCAGGGAGAATGGCTGAAGCATGGACAAGTAAGGGTGTTTACCACAGACAGTACTCAGGTCAAGGGCATTGAGTTTCTAGAAGATTTCCTGCCAGCATTCTGACACTCATAGAAAAACGAATGCCTGGCACTGTAAGCAGTCACTTTTGGCAAATGTTTACCTGGTTCGGCAGCTCTTTGGCCATGTCCTCGAGGGAAAGCACCCAGGAGTCGTGTGTTTTGATTGGTTAAAATGTATGGGGAGCATGACAGCAAATAAAATGGTCAATTTCTTATAGAGAAAGTCTCTACATAATAGTAGTTTAATTTTCTCATATAAAACACATCTGGAAATAGGTAATCTGAGGCCATCATTGGTGGCACAACCTCTAACCCCCAGTTCTCTGCTCTTCCTCCCTTGAAACAGCTAGCTTACCCTCATATTCAAGATGGCTGCAAGAAATCACCACAGTATTGCTCTAAGATCATGATAGAGGAAGGGGAGGAAGGGATACCTATTTTAAAACCCCAACCATGAAAGACTTGATGGCCAGAGTTTAGTTACTAGATGAATAAGTTGGGGAAAACAAGTCAAGGCAGGAGGAAAGTCAGTCTTGAAAGTGTGTTGGCTTAGAATTCTGCCTAGGTGATGCTTTCTGTCCCTATGGAGCACTCTGTGATGAACTGTCCACAGTGGACTGACCAGAACCTACCTTTGGGGTACCCTACCTCCTTCATTCCCCCATTCTCCTATCCCCTCACACCCCTCCTCCTCACTCCTCCACGCCACACAAAGGTCGAGTGATACTACACGTGGTTCTGAGCTGTTTCTCAACAGGAATTCTGGATGCTTGAGGGAAGCACACCATCTTGGATGTCATGCCTTTATTGTGTCTTTTCAGTAAGCATCTTTACCTCTTCATCAAATCTGAAAGAGCCTGACTAAAACACAAATTATTATTGGAGTTACTATGATTATAATCAATGCCAAAAATGTTCAAGGAGCACAAAGCACCAGAAGAGAGTTTGGAAAGAGGACAATATCAAGACTGTAACTGTGTGTGTGTGTGTGTGTTTGTGTTTGTGTATGTGTTTTCTGAGACAGGATCTCGTGTAACCCAGGCTAACCTTGAACTTGTCACAGAGCCGAGGACAATTTTGAATTACTGATCCTCCTGCTTACCTCTGCCAAGTTCTGAGATTAGAAACATGAGTGGCATCATGTCCATCTTCAGTCATATATTGACTGCCGCTCTGCTTTGCCTACAGTGAATCTGAATTTGGCAAGATGTATTTGCCGTTATCTCTCTTTGTCTAGAGAGCAACAGTATGCCTTTGTTATGTCTGACCTTTCTATTTTTATCTTCCTGGCCTTTTGTTAAGGGTTATAAATTGGCTCTATTATCATTTTCATGTATTATCTGTTAGGGAACTTTGACAAAGAGGCGTTTGCTGTTATAACTGGTTGGTTACGAAAGGTACAGTCTTAAGGTACAAAGGGAGCAGCTGAAATAAAGGTTCACATTCTCCTTAGATGACTAACTTTATGAGCATTTAAATACCATGTGGGATTTCAGATTTAAACCCAGGTAATGGTTGTCAGCCCACTGCAATGATCAGCAATACCAAAGCTGAACATTCTCCTGTCTTTCATTAGTGAGATTCTCTGTAAACGAGCCCATGAGTCCCATTGTTACAGCCATGGAGCTTTGATAGCTTCCTTGCTAATGAGTGTGACAAACTGGCCATCTTGCACATTTCCTGCCTTGGTTAGAATCAGCCATTTTTCTAAAGATATTTGTTGCTTTTGAGGAAGAAGCGTCATTTCAACAGAAGTCTGAGTCTGGGGATATGCATTGCTACTAGCGTGACCATGGTTTCTAGGCCTTTCCAGTGGACAGACCTGGACTTTGTAGACAAAATGTATCTACATAGATATTTAGATCTTACCCCTATCTCTGTTTGTAAGTATACACACATATGTGAGAAATACATGTATGAAATGTGTAATTGTTTATAGACCTTTTATTAACCTCTTAAAATGTGTGTTTTTTTCCCTCCACACTAAAATTTCTGATTCTTGAGCACACAGAGAATGATAGAAACTCAGAATCTCACAATCACTCATTCGTTTTATCCCATATTGTATGTAGGACTCACTCTGAATCCTACCACTAAACACATTTTAAAATATTTTTGTGCAAATCACTCCATAGCCCCTATTTAAAAATATATTTGCCTTCATCCAAGCTATCAAAGAAGAAATCCATTTGTGTATTTTATACCCTCTTTAACTCTTATAGAGTCTTAGGGTTTTTTTTTTTTTTCAATGTTCTTCATAAGTGTTTCTGGTCATTTTGACTGTACAGCTTTATTCTCCAGGAGACTTCTCAGAAAGAGATAAATTGTCTTCTTTTGTATTGAAAATTCATTCCTGCTGAATATACAGTCCTTGGCTCACATTTTCTTTTTTTGAGTATCTTGAACATACTTCTTCTGGCATAAAATGTTTCTGTCAAAAAGTATGATAATAATTTAATGTTCTTTCTCCATTATGCCATATACTCTTTTTTGTCTAGATACTCAAAGTGTTTTTTTTTTCTTAGAGCTCTGCAGTTTTATTAAATTCTTTCTTGGAGCTGATTGTTCTGATCAATGTCCGCAGGTACACAGTGTACTTCTTCCTCTGAAGAGCGAGCCACATTATGATCATAACGCAGTCTTCTTTGTCCCTGATAATACTATCTGCTTTCTCTGCAGATAGTAACAGGCCCACTGCAGCTTCAGTCTGACTAATGTTAATATGGTACATCTTCTTGCAGTCTTTCACTTTTGTAAAGATAGGCTTTTATTTTTTTTTCAAAGAATTTGCAGGTTTGTGGCAAAATTAAGCAGGTTACCATAACCCCTTTGCTTCTATGTATGCACAGTCTTCCCCTCCCCTAACATCCCATGCCAGAGTGACCCATTTATAATGGCTGGTGAAGTCTCAGTGACATGTAATTATTACCCAAAGTTTGTATTTGGCATTAAGGTTCACTCTTGGTGTTCTGAATATCCTGTATACCGCCCACTGCCACAGTGTCGCACAAGGTGGACACACTGCCCTGGAAGTCTTCTGTGCTCCTCACAGTCATCCCTTACTAAATTCTGACCCCTCCCCATAATGATTATTTTAATTTACAGAACCCTGAATCATCTGAGAAGAGAGTATCAATGAGAGACTTTCTAGATCCTGTGGCTTATGGATCGTCCATAGGAAGATTGTCTTAATTGCCTTAATTCACGAGGGAAGTCCTAGCCTGAAAGAGGACAGCGCTGTTCCCTGGTGTGGGGGCTGGGTTGCAAAGAAAGGTAGCTGAGCACAGCATTATTCGTTCTCTCTATGTTCTTTATTCTGGGTGTCCCTGGCCAGCTGCCTCAAGTTCCCGCAGGTGTGACCTGCCCCACAGGATAGACTGAAACCTGGAGCTGGGAGCTGAAAGACCTGTCTCCTCTACGTTACTTTCCATCACAGCAACAGAAGGAAAACATAGGACCCTGAGCTTTTTACCACCTTCCTAACTTTCCTGTTTCTGCCATGTGGTTGGCATCATACAGCACAACAGCTTCTCTTACTTAATACTGCAGAGATAAGACCCCTCCATGTCTTTTCATGGCTCCATGGCCCATTTCTGCTTCACTGAATGCTATCCCATGTCAGGACGTACTATGACTTATTTATCATTCATCTATTGGAAGATATCTTGTTGGCTACCAGATCGAGGCCATTATGTACACAGCTGCTATAGGACTTGCATTCAGAGTTTTGTGCAAACCAGCCTGCTCAAAAAGGGGCAGAACTGCTGGATCGGATGGCAGGAGAGGAGCCCTGGGGTTTGTGAGACGCCAGCACACATCCCTCCAGCGGATATGCCGTTTGCACCCTAGCAGCAGTGCGTGAAGGCTCACCGTGCTTCAACTCCGCACCAGCATGGTGCAACTAGTATTTTTGTTTTTCTTTTTAAATTGGGTGATTGTTTTAACTTGTAGTTCCCTAATGACACATGATGTTGGGAACTTTTTAAATGTTTATTCACCATGTGTGTTATCTTCTTTCATGAGGTATCTGTTCACATCTTTTACCCATTTTTAATTGGGCTGTTTATTTTCTTAATGTCAACTCCCCACAGACTTTGTTTATCTTGGATAACTGTCCTTGATCAGATATGTCTTTGGCAAATATTTTTCTTATAGCTTGTGATTTCCTGTCTCTTTGCATGCCTGATCACAATAGGCATTATTTCCAGCCCGTGTGAGCAGAAGATGCGGCTCACCATCATCCCCTCGGGGCCCTTTTCCTCAGCCTCCAGGCTGTGACATTTCTCTAGTGTCACCTCTCTCCCAGCGGTTCTCTCCTTCCGCCTGGGCTCCGGCAATCAGACTCAGGGAAGTCAGACTGTGCAGCAAGTGTGTTACCCACTGAGAGATCAAGCCAGCCCTGGGTTTGTTATTAAAGTGAGCAAGAGAAACTCAGTTGGGAAAAGCAACAAGGCTGGGACACAGGAGCCTGAGAAAGGAGCAAGGTGGCCTGGGATCTTGTTATGCTGTTTCCACCTATATCCGTCCAAATGTTAAACATTTTGAAGAGATTTCTTCTTGACGTCACCCTAGACTGACCAAAACTGGGAAAGATGACTGAAGAGTGGAAATGGAGAAAAGGAAAAGCTTGGGAGGTCTTTGGTGTAAGTGGCAGAGCATAAAGGGGTGGGGCATAAGAGCGAGAGGTGCAGAGGGAGAGACATGCTTCACTGTCTTCCACTGAGTAAGTATGGGTCCTTTGTCCATTGTGTGAACCATGAGAATCCACGGAAGGTTCCTCATCAGCTGCTAGATCCAGTAAGCACAGCTTTCAAATCTCTCCAGGTTCAGGAACTTTCAGTCTTTTGTTGTTGGTTTAGCTGTTTCTGTTTTGTTTTAAGCAAAACTGGTCCACCTGTACACCCTCACATACATCTAGAACTTTTGGTTCTAACAGTTTTAGCATTTCAAGACATTCAACAGACTTTTCATACACTTCATTTTATTTACAAAATAAAATTCCATCTATGCAATAGAATTTAGATTTCACAGCCCTGAACATGCTATAGATGATGGGGAAAACCAAAAACAAACAAACAAACATAACAAGATTCCACAGTGCTGACTCCCTTCTCAGACTCCTGTGTTTCAGCCAGCTTGCCTTACCCAAATGAGGTTATCTTGTTCACTTTGAAAACAAACCCACGGCTTGATGGCTCAGTGGATAAATGCACTTCCTGTGCTCGCCTGACAACCTAAGTTTGATCATCAGAACTTACGTTGGAAGGAGAGAAGACAAGCACATTTGGCACAGTATGTCCACACTCCCACACGTATTTTATATACACACAGTATTATTATATGCATATATATTATAAACACATATGTATATACACAATTACAAGGATTATAAATAAGTGATATACACACAGGCCACTTGCTGGGAGCACTTCAAGGCACTGGGTAATGAGATACTTAAACTGCGTTGAGTGGATGGCTCCTTCTTTCTCCTTCCTGCACAGTGGGGCTTTCCTGGCAGCCTGGCTTTGTGAGGACACTCAGAGTGTTTAGTGTAGGTAGAAGTTCTGCCCCTCTTGACCCAGAGACTTAGGGAGCCAAGGAAGGAAGTGAGATTTCCAGATGACAACTGTGTCATTGGAAACCATGTCGGAATTTGGGTAAACTTTGTTTCCAGATGGAAATACTGCCCTCCTAGGGACTTGCCAGATGATGGTTTGCAAAACAATTGTATTCTTCAGGGACCCGGGAAAGTGTCCAAATGGGGTTTTTATGGTTCTAGAGTTCCACATGATCCAGTCAAGTTTTCAAAATCACATTCAAAGAAAATACATTTATCAACTAAAAGTAGTTTTTGAAGCATGCAAGTCCTTATTTGTATCTTTTCAAGATAGGATCCAATTTATAGTCTTAGACAATTCAAGGGACAATTAGGTCTCAACTCCTCTCCAGCTCTCCAAAGCTGCTCCATAGTAGATGTCAATCCCTCAGACATTTTCAAAGCTTCCCCTGACACCCCCTTTGAACGACTAGAGACTGGTTACAGTAGGAGAACAAATGCGTGATCCAGAAACCTTGACACACACTTGGGTGTCAGTAGGCACTTCCAAAATGTTCGGTGTAAAGAGCGCTTTACACCTAGGGACACGTGGGGTAATTTGATGAGACATTACCCAGTACCGAGAAGTGTACAGCGCATATAAGGTGGGCCCAGGGGAGTGGAGCTCAGAGAGAGGTAAGTAAGTCATCAGCAACAGTGGCAAGAAGAAAGTAATAAATGTCTACAAATCCAGAAAAAAAAGTGTGGTGGCCCAAGCAGACCTGTGGTTCATGGGCAGTATTGGCAAATCCAGGCAAGTGGATAAACTAAGGTATTGAGCGTGGGTACCCAATGCAAACGAATTAGATAAGACACAGTATTATAAATACAGCCTATATGCACCCTGAAACAAGGAGACTGATTACAGGGGGAAAGCAGAGCTTCATGTTAGAAAGAGAGGAGATCAGAGGGAAACCATAGGAGGACGGAAAGCCATAGAACCACATGGTATAAAGCGGAAGTGCCTGATGTGCCTGCGAAGCGACAGTGCTTAGCCATGGTCAGGGCATGGGCCACGTTTAAACTCCTCCCAGATGGATTAGAAACCACTAATGATGTGGGCCCCTTGCACAACTTATCCTGATTGAGTGTCCATCTCCCTAAAGGGTCCTAGTAATTTCTGCTCACAGAACACTCGTAGGCATTTAATGGCAAGATAACTTCAAGCCGCTTGGTGCCGTATAGTGGGATTACTAAAGATAAAGCTTTAGATATATCAAATTCAAGGAGGTGAGAAACAGCGAAGAGCTGCTGAGGAGGCCGGACCACAGAGCTAGAATCAGTGCTCCTTGGCTGCTGGCAACACTTACAGCACTGGGGACGGGAAGCAGTATGGGAAATGTCATGAGGTACAAAGGCATCTGGACTGGGGAAAGCAGGCCGCTTGCTTTATCGGGCTCAGCTTAAAGAGTTAACTGCCTGTGCATAACCTGCTGGGGCTCACTGAGGGCTGGCCACTCACTGGAGGAGCTGGTTACAGGCCATGCTGACAGTACAGTAAAGCATTCACCTTGAGAGTGTAAGGACCCCGCCCATCTGCGAGTCCCACCTGTAATGCCAAGTGCGGACTTCTGGACCTCGATGGGCCACTAGTCTAGACTGCTTGGTAAGTTCCAGGACAGTGAGAGATCCTGATTCAGAGGGAAAGGGGAGGGAGGGAGAGAGACAGAGACAGAGACAGAAGGAAAGACAGAAAGAAAGAAGAAAGAAAGGGAAAGGAAAGAAAGAAACAAAGAGTGGTGTCCCAGATTGTCCTCTGGCCTTTCTCTCTGTCTCTCTGTCTCTCTGTCTCTCTGTCTCTCTCTCTCTCTCTGTCTCTCTCTCTCTCTCTCTCTCTCTCTCTCTCTGTCTGTCTCTCTCTGTCTCTCTCTCTCTCTCTTTCTCTCTCTCTCTCTCTCTCTCACACACACACACACACACACACTCATACAAGTTAAGCTTTAGTTTTCCATGTATGCAGAACCTTTTAGGGCCTAGGACTGGCATGTTTTAGCTCCTCTTGCCCGCCACTGTTGTCATCATATCTCATATGTCTGGCCTCGAAGGCTGGGTGCAGATGACGGTTATGGAAATGTAGACCCAAGTGTGCACACCAGTGAACAAGACCAGCCCATGGCCTTGTCTGTAAGTCAGTTTTCTGGCGTGTGGAAGCCCTGCCTCTAAAAGCTGCCCTGGAAGCAGTGGCTTGGTTGCCAGTCTGGTCTACCAGGCCTTGTTGCTTTGTTCAAAGAGGCCAAGCACAGTGTTAGCCTCAAATCATCTTTACTCGCACTTTTCGATGACCTTCAAAGGAGAGGACATGGCTGGAAAGCGTGGGGCTCCACACTGAGCCAGGTCAGGTCAGAAGCCACAGAGAGGTGCTCCTACCCCGCTTCTTGTGCCATATTACCACCAGCTCCTGGGAACAGCACCCCAGCGTGGAAGTTCACGCTGAGATCATGGGAGAGGAGATACTCATCATCTCTGTCCTTCTGCTACTGCAGAAGCTGCTCCACTGAGTGGGAGTATCTGTTCCCACCATTCACCAGCTGCTGTAGAAGAACTAAAAGTGCCACTGGAGCCTGTGATAACGTAACGATGAGGCTATGGATTAGGGCTCCGCGGTGGAAGTGCTGCCTCTCTTCCAAACTTAGATTACTGGGGCTGAGTTTATCTTGTCTGGCCAAGCAATGGGCCATGCACTGCAGCTCTGTGAAGAGGCAAATGGAATTCTCCAGGAGGAGGAGCACAACACTTGACCACTGGGGACTCTGAGCCAGGGGAGAGGCAACAGAAAGTCTGACACTCCAATTAAATGGGACGGCAGCACTGTCTGATGTCCCAAGTCACCAAGAACAAGGAACGCCAAATAAAGTATTTTAGACAACTGAAAGCAAACATTCTTCCCCAAAAATGGAAACTTCTAAAAACACACTCATCATTGTTCCATGCTGCAATGGAGCCATGTCCTGGGAAGGCATGTGGAGTTATTTGCCCTAGTGCTAACTGACCCCTAACTAATGTGCTTTTCTATTTGGGGACTCTCTCGCTCACTCGCTCTCTCTCTTTCTCGCCCTCCTGCTCTCTGTCAGTTACTGCTTCCCAGTGGATCATCCCCAACTCTGCTTGCCTGCTTATACTCTGCAGGAACTGAAGCTAACTGGGGGAAACCAGAAAAAACCAACCTGTGAGAATGGTAAACTTGTGTTTCTGTGGATTCCAGGGAAAGAAAGTTGGATTAAGGAGGTTCCTTTAAGGTTTGTTTGTTTTATATGTATTTATCTGTCATCACTACCACTCTTCTCTCCAAAATACATACAGAAACATACACACCACACCCACCCACCCACATACCACACACCACACACACAAACACCACACACGTACATTATACATACACACAAAACCACACACACACACACCACATACACACACACCCCATACACACACCACGAATACACACCACACACACCATACATACCATACACACCATACATACCATACACACCATACCACACACACATACATATACACCACACACACATGTTCCACATACACACCACACACCCATACCACCACACGTACCATACACACCAGACATACCACACACACATGCCATATACCACACACCATACATATCATACACACACTCATTGAAAACCAAAGCCTCAATTCATAACTTTTTCATCTCAATCCCTGTCATTACTACAAGGACCTCATATTTTAGAAGACCCTTCTTTCCCAAGGGAAGGAAGTCCAAGGGAAGGGAAAAGTCCTTCACAGAGCTGGTGCTGTCTCTTTCAATGTCAAATTTTGGGAGCTCACATTGTTGAGAATGCCTGCCCAGAAGGCTCTGAGCCCATGTGCAAGGTCTCCAGAGTGTGGGCAGTGTAGAGGTGTGTATTCTCAGATACAGCCAAGAAGCTGGTTGTTGGAGGGGTTGGGATGGAATGTGGATGTTTTCAGGCCAAATAACCATGAGAACAACTATTCCTCAACCTGCCTGTGTTTCCTATTCTGCCCTCAGAGTAGACCAGGACTGGGCCTGGGGGAGTGAGACAGGCACTTTCTGAACTCTTGCCAAGGCTGAAGAGACCATAAGGAGAGAGGGAACATTCCAGGTGCTCTAAGAATGGTACACCCAACACTCTCCTTAGCCTGGTGGGTTTCTCACCTGCTTTATTCCAGTCAGATCTGCTACACACTTGACGAGTACTGAAGAACTCACTGCCACTCGGCACACCAATTCCCTTCCCATCCTTGTCCTCTGAGACTAAGAAATGTGACCTCTTCCTTTAGAAATCTGCAACCCCTCTTTTCCCCTCCCATCCTGATAGATCCCTCCTTTGAGGAAACCAACTATCCCTTCCTTTATAAACAGCTTTACCTTTAAAAATAAGTGTAGAAGTCTCTACAGACATGCTTAGGAGAAGGCACATCATGTCAGAGCACTTGATGCAGAAGATGAGGACCTTAGTTCAGATCCCCAGTACCCTTGTAAAAAAGCCTAGCATGGACAAACACATGCCTGTATTCCCAGGGTTTTGGCCCACGGAGACAGGAGGATCGTTGGGGCTTTCTGGTCACCAGTCTAGATTTGGGTTCAACAAGAGATCCTGTCTCAAGGGGAAAAGGTGAAGAGTGAGAGAGCAGGACACTCAACATTCTCTCTGGCCACACCCTCACATCCACTTGTGCATACACCACATATACATATACATATATACCCAAAATTCCCAAATCTAGCTATATCCACACCTATATCTCTCTACCTAATAAAACATAATAGAATACAAATATGAGAGTTTTGTACAGGGGCCAAGAACAAAAGCTCTTTGCATCTCAACAGATCAAACATGCCTTTCAAAGACCGCTCAGCCCTGTGTAGGTTCTCTGTGCTCAAAAGATGGTCACTTGTGGCTCAGCCACTGTAGAGCAGCTCATTCTCTTTTCTGACTCTGCACTGTTTTGTCTTCCGTCACACAGAGCACATCCTGTCATTGTATCTCTTACATGTTATGCTGATCCCCACCTGGTCCTGTTCTTGAAACCCATGCCTCGTGCTGCACAAGTCAGACTATATAAGGTACTTGCTGAAGGAAATGCCTACAGAGCCCCTCCCCCTCCCCATTTCTCAGGAGGAATTCCAGGCCCTCCATGTCCCTATGCCTCTGACTCTACAGCTTTTCTCATATCATTCCCAGTCTGAACAGCATCAGCACATACACAGCATCCCATGTGCTTCTCATTAGGCATGATCTGCTGTAAATGACACTATTTTTAATCTCCAGAAAAATAGAGCACCCAGGCCTATTCTTTTTTTTTTCAATGAGTTATTTATTTAATTTTGTTTTATTTTGTTTTCTTCACAATTCATTCATTATATATCCCAATTAAAACCCCCTCCCTCAACTTCCCGAGTTCCACCCTTCCTCCCTCTTCCCCTTAAGGGGGAGTTCTCCACTACTGCCTTCTGCCAATAGCTTGTTAAGCCTCATCAGGATTGCCTGGAATCTCTTCCTCCTTGGCCTGGCAAGGCTGCAGCCCCAGGGGCGAGTGATCAGAGAGCAGTCAACTGAGTTCATGATAGACGCAGCCCCTGCTCCCCTCACTCAGAGATCCACATGGAGACTGAGCTGCCAATCAGCCACATCTGAGCAGGAGGTCTAGGTCCTCTCCATGCATGGTCCTCTGTTGGTGCATCGGTCTCTGCAGGACCCCCAGGGCTCAGATCTTTTAGTTTTGTTGGTCTCCTTGTGGGGCTCCTGTCCCCTCCATGTCCCTCTATTTCCACCTCTCTCTTCTTCCATAAGACTCCCTGTGCTCTGCCCAAAGTTTGGCTGTGAGTCTCAGCATCTGCTTCGATCCCCTGTTGGGTGAATCCTTTCAGAGGAACCTCTATAGCAGGCTCCCATCCTGTTCCCTCTCTTCCACCACTTCTGGAGTCTATCCTGTTTGCCATTCGGAATGAGATTTAAGCATCCTCCCTGGGGTCCTCCTTAGTGTTTAGCTTCTTTATGTCTGTGGATGCCCAGAGCTATTCTTGCTTTCAATGCTTGCCCTTGTTATTTCTATGCCACGGCCCTACTCGTTCACTCCCATTTTCCTTGACATGCTTCCTGCTTGCTCTCCGTTGACACAGCTCAGGAACGCCCCCGTAATGTCCTGCTGGAATATCTTTCAAAGACTGAGTTGGTTACCTTCTCATGGGGGTCTTGTAGAACCTGCTAAGTCTCAGTGTCTCTGAAGTGCCACCCTCAAATTACCCATGATGCATCTTCAAGTGACCTCAAGAGAATGGCGACTTTCTTCTCCACATATGTCCCAGGCATACTGCACTAAATAACCAGTGTTTTCTGGACAGATCTGAACCAAGAAGAACATACAACTAGATAGAAATGAGGGATAGATATTTCCTCACAAATGACTCACTTAAATACAGGGACCTGTCTAGAGGTATGTTTGCTTGTTTCTGGGTCTTCAGGGCTTCTATTAGTTGATTCATTTCAAACAGTTCATTGTTAATAAATTCATTGAGCACCTATTATGTGCTAGCCACTGTGAACAATTATATCCATAGATTTTTTTAAAGCCCTTGCCTTCAAGGGAATTATAACCTTCATATTTTTCTGGAGATCATGCCTATTAAGAAGCACATGAAAAAGTTCTTTTTCCTTTTCCCATCTGAACCTGCCTGCCTCAGGTTCCCCAGTCACAGGGGTTCCGGGCTTTGCTTAGCTACTTTGGTCTGTCTGAAAGGACTGATGAAAATCAAACAGTGGTTGGATGTTTCAGGGGAAGTGTATTAGTAGATCGTAGAAGTCAAAAAGCAAACTAACAGACAAAAGAGAAGAAAGGCGCGGTTTCCTGTTTCTTCTCTTTCTCCTTGGGGGGAAAATGTGCTTGAGAGATTTCTAAAACAAGTTCTCTAACCAGATGTGCTGGTGTACCTGTAATTCCAGGAGGGTGAGGCGGCAAACTGGAGGGCAGTCTAAGCAGCACAGTAAGAGCTGATCTCAAAACCAACATAAAATAAAACAAATTTGCTTCCTCATCAGTGATTGTGAGGCTCCATGTCAGTGATCCACAGACCAGCTGACTCTGCCCTTCAGGGGACAGCTGGCAGCATGTGGAGACATCTTGGGCTGTGACTTCTTGGCAGGGAGGGGGATATGTGTCTATCATTTCCACTAGGGGACAGAGGCCATGGAAGTATTGAATACTCTACAGCTGACGAAACAGCTGACAGGACAGAACAATTCTACCCATAGATTAAAAAGAAGAGGACCACAGGTGGCAGTGCATGCTGGGAAGCCCTGGTCCGTGTTCCAGGTTAGTATGGACACCAGCCACACTCCCAAATACCATGATGGTTCCTGATCGTCACAAGCTTGACCCCAAGTGCCTCTGACTCACGCAACAGGACAAAGCTGGTCCCGTGACAGAGGCAGGAACAAGGAAAGCTCTTAGAAGATTTTAATGCTATAATTACTTTTGAAACACTCTTTGCCCTCCTTTCCCATTCCTGATCCCAGCTTCCTTAAAAAAAAAAAAAGTGAAATGATGTAAACAAGAACAGTTTCCAAAATACCCGTTGTTTTATGGTTGGTTCTTTTTTCCCCCCTTTACCCTTTACTCATGATGAAATAAAACACACTACAGTGGAGAAAGAACTTCCTCAAAGGAACGGAGGGAGCTCTGGCGCTTAGCAAAACCTGACCCAGCAACTGCACAGACAAAAGCTCAGCAAAACCTGCCCCCAGCAACTGCACAGACAAAAGCTCAGCAAAACCTGCCCCCAGCAACTGCACAAACTCCCCACACGCACTGGAGCACCGAGGCACCGAGGCTTGCCTCGCTGTCTCCATATCTAGGTTATTTATTTATACCCAGAATTATACGTTTGAAGTGAGTCGTTCCTATTCTCTATTGTTCTTTTTTTCTGGGTGAAAGTTGTTTCTTCTGTGTGTAACACAGGTCTGTTACCCCAGGGCCCTCAATTATACCTGCTCATAAGAGATGGAAGCATCACCTTTTCCTTGAGATCTTTATTCTGCATAATCCTGCTAAAGATTACAGTAAAAATAGAGAAGTTCAGAAAAAGAAAATCCATCTCTCAAGGTAAATGAATATGCAAACTGGAATGTGCAGAAGGCTTAACTATGTTCTGTAAAACTAGAGAATAACCTAGATCTATAATTGAACCTCCTTGTCTGTCCACCAGGCAACTGTATAGTCTGCAGCAGCACACCTGTTATACTGATGGGTGTGTGTGTGTGTGTGTGTGTGTGTGTGCGCGCGCGTGTGAGAGAGAGAGAATTGGAGGGGGTTATTACAGATCTGGAAAAATGGTGTTCGCTGTTGTTATCATTGACCACAGTGACCATTGGGCAATTCTGACAAAAACAAAACAACCACTTTTGCCATTTTGCTGTGTATTTTGTCTCTCGGCATTGGAAAGCAGGATGCAAATGCTACCAGACCTCTCCAGTCTCACCTTGTGTCTCCTTTGGATCATGAAACCTTTTCTCAGCTTGTTTACCTGGGAGACCTCCTATTCACTTTCACAGCCTTGCTGACACAGCATCTCTAGGAACATTCTTCTGCTCAGCTGCACCCTGCCTCAAACACCCATCAGTTTAACCATTGCTTATTTTTACTCTCATGTCCACCCAGAATTGAGGGAGCAATCTCTTCACACATCTAAGCTTTGTTTTACAAGTGTCTGCAGCCTTGGGCCTTTCTTTGACCTCAGGGACTCATCATCATAGGAGGCCAATGTTTTCGAGAGAACCCTTAACCTACAATAGGCAGGAGCCTGCTGATATTCCAAAGCATTATTGCTACACCACACCCCAGAAGATTCCGAGTAAGGCTGAACCCCACTTGCCCGTATAGCACCTATCCACTTTTTCATAATGCAAGCTTGGCTTTCCTTTCTCCAGCTCACTCTCTCAACATGCTGCCTTGGATCAGCTCCCAGTAAACAAGTGGTGTACAAATTCTTATTGCCGGGTCTACATCAGGGAACAAGCCTCCATATCACCAACTTGCCCTCTCCTGTACATGCGTTTGTGTCCAGGACAGCTCTTTGGAAGGCAGCCACTGCCTGTTATTTTTATTTATCCCCAGTGTCTGAAACACAAAGGCCCTTCTGGTAGTGCTTATGGAAGTGAACTGAAGGGGAAAGAAAGAAGCTTAAGGGGTCACCTGCAGAAGACTTCCAGGCGTGAACTAGGGGTGCAGGAATGAAGGAAAGGGAACTATTTAAAGAAAGTCAGTTGAGAAAAAACTCAGATTAATTAAAGAGAAGGAGAAAACATAAGCTATTCCTACAGAAGAGGTATTATCCAAGGAGACAAAATGGTATGCCAGACAGGTGAATGGTGAGATGGAATCTGTGCTGGTGTTTGAGTGATCGAGAGAGGATCCAACCGGGTGGAACAGAGATTGTGGTGAAAGGCTGTCTGTGCTGTCTGTGCTGGCTGGGCTGACTTTGAGAAAAAATTCCTTGGAGAGTTTGAGTCTTAGACTGACGTGTTTAATGCGTTAGGTTTTAGCCTTCTGAGAGCTTGTCAGGTACCTGAGAATAGTTTTTATCCATCAATCAGTGCTGGCATGGTAGACAAGAAAGCTGACAGCCTGACTAGATTTGAGGGAATTTCCAGAGATATCTAATTGAAAAAGGAAGATTCACTCATGGGAAAGCATGGGTGGTGCTATCCCATGGGCTGGGGGCCCTAACTGAGGCAGAAAGAGGAAGTGACTAAGCACACTACTCATTTCTCCCTGCTTCTTAATTGTGGATGCAACGTGACAAGCTTTAAAGCTCCTGACGCCATGCCTTCCCCACAACGGTGGACTGCACCTTCAATCTATGAGCCAAATAAGCCCATCCTTCCATGGATTCATTTCCTTAGGCAATGAGAAAAATAGATAATACAAATGGCCACTTGCTCTCTGGTGAGCATTTCGAGGTTCGGGAGATCCAGGGCAGACTGTGCTCTGAGGCAGCATGCTTCGTGTGCAGGTGGGGGTTGGGGGGGGGTAGGCAGTCCTGGCTGCCTACCGGTACTACGCAGTTCCACCACTGTGCTATCCTGTCCCCTACAACACATGACCTACTCCAGCAGGGGTTCTTGGCCTAGTTAATGGCACCAGGCATGAGCTCCATCTTGTAGAGACAAATTGCATTGCCTGTAGAAATATCTGAGAAGGTTGGTTATTTCTAACCAGCTGAGGTCCTTTGTTACATAGACATTTCAGAGCCCTTTTTGGGTCAATGAAACATCAATTGCTTTATTTTCTATTTTTACCTTAGCAGAAATGCATGTTCCCCTAAGAACCCAACTAATAATAAAACATGAAGTATTTGAACCCTTCGGCTCAGCTCGAGGGCTCTCTGACAGCAGCTCTGCATCTGGCCTTGGGAACAGCTAGCATGCTGGGAGAGCCCAGTCCCTCCTAAGTAATGCAAGGCCTGTGACCCAGGGGCTGTGTCCTTCCTAACCAGAGGCCTCATAAAGCAACACACCAAAGGAAGCCCTCTTTTTGTGTTGGCACAGAATATGTAAGCACACAGGATGTGAGCTCTCTTCCACTGAGTCAGAACAGCTGGAGTTTACAAGAGAATTTTCAGGGCTATAGTGGGATGAAATGACAGATACTCCCCACAGGACCAATGGGCCCATGAGTTCACTATCAAGATGGTGTATTCAACTCCATGAACTTCCCTGGTGGGTAACAAAGGAAAAAGCAGGACTTGTGCAGCCCTGGAAAACTATTTTTCTTTTCCACTCTCTCTAGTTACTCATAATTACCCAAAAATCAACTCAAGAACAAAATGGTGGCCATCAGGCTGTGTTTACTCAAGCAAAGGCTGCTGTCCTTAAGAACCTTGCTTGCCAGTACTCTGATATTTTGAGAGATGGCTCCAAACTGGCCTGGGAAAGATCTTTTTACTTTTCCAAAACACTGGGGTTCATCACTTAGACACAAGAGCAGAAATCATTTCTGTCATCCAGTGAAAAACAAACAGAGTGATCTCGAGAGGAGAAAGGTTGCCTTCCACTGTGTTGAGGTTAAAGAAGAACTCAGTATTGCCGGAATATGCCGGGACTCACATTGCATACATGAGGCAGCATTTTAAACTCCATCACATTTTTGAGCCCTCCACTTGTCTGTGCCATTTCAAGGGTCTCAGTCCTTAACAATAGCACGATAGGAAAATGATGTGCTCAGAAGCACTCTTGTTGCTCCTGCCTTTTACTTACATCTTGGAGGTCATGATTTGAGCTATGAGAAATGGAGAAAGATGATCTGCAGAGAAAGCCGGACACTGGGAACACTGAACCAGTGTGCAAGCCCCAAATCCGTGCCCCCCGGTTTCCTGGCCACTTCAACCAGATCCACTGGCACACAAAAGCCTGATGACCACATCCATAGTTTTCTCTGTGGCCAAACCATAGTTGAATATTAGTCTCTGGTGAGATTTCTTTACATTTTATTTCCTTTATGACTTATGGACCCACTTCTCAAGGTGACTTAGAGGTTTCAAGAAAATGTAAGCCTGTAATTTAGTTAAGATATTGAGTATGTCAAATAAATCAGAACTAGCAATAAATGATAGAAGAAAAATGTAGGCTGCTGCTGGTTAATGAGTAGGAATTCAGTGTTAGGCTTTATTGTGAGGGTTCTGTTCAAATGTAATCTAGTTAATCCAGGCTCTGTGTCCAAGTCTATTATCCTTCATCATGTAATTTTGGATAAGTCACTTAAACAAAAACATCTTGGACTGGACAGAGTATAGTTTTTGGAGTCAGATTTGAGTTTAAATCCTGGCTCTGCTACTTACAAAGAAATGAGCCTTGAGCAAATTAATTAATCTGCCTGAGTCAGTTTCTTTATCAGTCCAATAGAGAAAGAACCCCTTACCTCACAAGGTTTGAAGAAGTATGAATGAGGTGGCACGTGTGAAATGTCCTCTACTTCCTCCTGGTTTCTTTCTCCAGCCTTGAAAGATTAATTACACCTGCCATCTACTTGTCTAACAGCCTGTGGGCAAGATTAGCTATTGCCTAGAAACCAGTTCTAGTGAGTAAAATAAATTAGTTCATAACAGAATTGTTTTTACTATGAAGTGTGCAGTGCAAATGCCCAGGGGCCTGAAAAGTGGGTGGGATTCTGTGTGTTTTGTGAAACGCATTTGGTGAGGTGGGGGGACAAATCAGATTTGTGTCAGAATAATGTTTGCAGCATCTGCTTTCAGTTACTAGGGGGAAATCTCCTGATTTCTAAGGGTTTGTGATGTTACATGAGTGCAAAAATTCAAATACAGTAACTTCGGTGGTCTGTGTCAGAAAATAAATGCTAGCAAGGTAAAATCCACTATTTAAGAGCCAAAGAATCAATGTGTGTGTGTGAACGTGTGAGCACACATGTTCACATTTGGCAAAAGGAGGAAATCTATAGCATATTTCACAAACATTTTGATAGCAAATGAGCTTTTTTAAAGTGCAAAGCTACCTGTTCACAAGCACAGTCGCAGCTCTGTTAATGTTTTGGAAGTAGAGTCCAGGAAATCTGGCAGAATTTTACTCTCTTCTCGTATAGGAGAAGACTATCACAAGTTTTCTACCTCTAAAAGTAATATTTCAAAAGTCTTCTCCACAAGCATAAAGCATACAGTAATAGCAAGTTTTAGGAAGAAAATGGACTCCTTAGATTCAATATGCACACTTGATTGTGCAACAAAAGCCTGGAGCTGCTGCAGAGTGCCACTCCCAGGGACCAAGCCCAGGTCAGGCTTTTCAAAGTGAAGTTTTAGCATAGTCTTATTCATGCAGCATTCATTTTTCCTGAAAACTAACAAAGCGTTAGTTTTGAAGTTACGTTTTGAAGATCCAAAACATTTTTTGGCCACCAGAATCTATATAGTCATCACAATCGAAGGCAGAACACTTCTTTAGTGACCTCCTAGGTAGAGTTTTTTAAAGAATGGAGGAGCAGTTGTTGCTTGAGAGAATCTAAAATCTAAAAATATCACAAATTACTAAAACTCTTACTTTTTGACTTCTGAATTGCTTTAATGAACTAAAATTGATACTCTGGGAGTTTGGGAAATCTGTGAGTGAGTTTAAATTCTTCTTATTGTGGAAAAAGAGATGCACATTGAACTTATAGGCCATCACAGTGTGTTTTTGGTCTCAACTATTATTTCAAAAACAAAATAGCACAAGTAAATGTCTTTTATATTCAGTATAAATTAGTGTCTCTCTGGCTGTCAACACCTTAGCTGTTTCCTAATTGAAAATTCCGAGTCAGTCGGCTCCATCTCAGAAGTAGAGATTCTGAACAGAACTTGGACTCACAACCACCTGTAACTCCAGCTCTGAGGGGCTTCAATGTCTCTGAGTGCCATAATTAAAATAACCAAAGCAAATCTTGAAAACGAAAAGAAAAACAACTCTGGTGCTGAGATTTATTGAGAAGTTGGAAAATTGCATGTCATCCAAGAAACCTCTGCGAAGAATAAACCTCCACGGGAGAATAGAATTTATAATCTTCTAGAGAACATAATTATTAGCCCACTGTATATTTTCATTAACTGGGAAGTTCTGAGAGCTCAGGAGTAATTGCACAGAATATACTGACATCTTATGGCATTGATTAAGCAAATACAAATTAATAGGTAACATTGTGATTAAAATTATTGACTGAATTGCTTAAATTTTCATAATTCTCTCAGAGCTCTGCTAAACTCTTTTTTAAAAGATTTTGATTTTCCTGGTTTAATATTTGTCATCTGATCTAATTTATTCACTTAAGTACTTAGTAAATAGTTACATTTTAAATTAAAATTAATTAATCTTAGGTTAATAATGATAAATGTGACTTTTAGTAATACCATTTACATGATAATTTTTTGTTTTCTGTTGTTTAAAAATATACCACTTTAGCCGGCCACGGAGGTGGGCACCTGCAATCCCAGCACTTAGGGAGGCAGAGGCAGGCAGGTCGCTGTGAGTTCTAGGACAGTCTGGTCTATAAAACGAGTCCAGGGAAGCCAAGGCTACGCAAAGAAACCCAGTCTTGAAACAAACAAACAAACAAAAATAACACTTTAGCTGAGCATGGTGACATATAACTTTAATCTCAGAACTCAAGGTAGAGGCAGAAGGTTCTCTGTGATTTTGAGGCCTACATATTGAGTTCCAGGACTGCCAGGTTATGTAGAAAGTCTAGCTTAAAAAAAACAAAACAAAACAAAAAAACACTTTTAACAAAGAATACATGTGCTTTTCCTAGTTTCCTGCTTTAAAAACCTAATCTGGATAGCTGCCTACAGTCAGAATGGGGTGTGGTTTGTTTGTACATGAAATTGTTTTCATGCTACTAAATCACTTGACTTTTTAAAAAAATACATCTAATCAAATCTAGGAGAGAGCCACCACTATCTCTTTTTTAGCCAGACTCTCTCCATAGTTGCCATCTCTCTCGAGAAGTAAAACGATAGTTTCCACCCTGCTTTTCAAAGAGAAAAACAAAAGACAGGTTTTGCCTCTTCCAGAGTCAGCACCCACCCCAGAATAGAATCCGGGAGCCCAACCCTTGCTTCTCGCCACCTTTTGATGTGTGTTTCCATTTAAGATGAATGACATGCACTCAGCTGTCATGGTTTTAAAAAGATCTCTCTGCACGGTCTGGCTTTTGCATCACGTTCTGGACTAAAATTATGTTTAAATTTTGTTTCCTCTCATCTTTTCCTGGTTTTGATTATTTTTTAAGAGTAGTTGATGGTCTCATGACACGATCCTTTTATTTTGTATTTTGTGTCTTGTGTTTTGAATTTTATGTGAAATTGTGGGTTTGATCTTTGACCTCTGTTTACTGTAATACTGATTTGCCACTAATTTGATAGCAAGCCATAGGGATCTACTGTAAACATGCTGCTCACTTTACACAGCTCTGTTTTACTCTTAAGTGAAGAAATGTGTGTGTGGAATATAATTGAGAGACTTAGAGAAGTAACAAAACCCACATAATTTTCCAACTTCCCAGATAGCAGTCAGATTAATATAATCTCTTTCTGTGATGTAAGAACCTAGTAAATTGAGAGGAAGTCAGCAATGTAAATAGGCACAACCCAGCATTTAGTTTTAGTGTGGTCAATATGTTCACCCTGAAAAATGGAACTACTATGGACCACACAGCTCTGCCTAAGCTGAGTAAACCGGAACCCAGGGACTCTGAACTCAGTGTGATCAGCCCTGGATCTATCCGCTGATCCTGGGGGGGAAGTGAGCGTGCTGGCGTGAGAGTGACTAAACCCAGCCTCAGGAGCCTGACCTAACGTGAGATGATATGCCCAGGAGTTTTCTTTCCCATTTATCAGATTTTCCAAAGAAGATTGTGTTAGCTCCCAACCCCATGAATCAACAAAGGGTGAGGAGAAGCGCCAGAGTAGCGTTTTCCTCCTCGTGGCCTGTGGGCACCGGTCCCAAGGGTATGGAGAGCAGTGACATCGAGATGATGGAATACGGCCAGGAGAATGTTGGGAACAAAACACCATCTTTTCATTTTTCTCCCGGCTGTGCCACCTGTGAGTTGCTAGCATGAGACGCAAAACGAGCGGAAAGACTGACCTATCAATCAGTACAGATTCCAGTCTTCATTTCTCATGGACTTGCTTATGACGTACCCAGTTTTATTGGTCATCCTATGAATCTGAGCATCAGATGAAAATGGAGCACGGATTATTGTCCTTGGAACACTTTGTGCCAACTGAAATAGGTGTGCTACCCGAAAGATATTTGTTGTGTTCAAAACAGTCCACCTTGTGTTTCATCACATTTCACTTAATCACATACAAAGATAGCGTGAAAATGAAATTATCTGTCTATCCTGCAAACATTTACCAAATCTCCCCCATCTTTATGTACAACCAAGACATTGTGGAAGAAAGAAAAACGCATGGTGTATAGACAAAGATGCATTTGGCTGAGCTGCAGAATATATACAAGTGTGAGGTAGAGGAGGTCACTGTTCTCTCAATATAAACACCCGTAAGGAGGTGATGTCACAACACTAGGCAGAATCATTAGAGAAAGAAGTGTCAACAGTATCCACAGACCACAAGAGGAACACCAAGAGCGTGAATTCCGGACTGTTTGCTAACAGAGACAAACTACAACTTGAAAGCCGCCACGGAGCCAGGAAAAGTGGGAGAAGTGTTTGTGGAATAAAGCTAACTTAGGAAAAGCTTCATGAACACTTTGGATGCTTCAAGAGATGAAATTCGGCCCTGACTCAATTAGCTTTGCTGATGTGATTTTAGCAAGTCCACTCAGTCAGCTGTCACTGTGTGCATCTGTACCTGGGAATTCTAACATCTCCCCCAACCTGTATTAGGGGTGCTACACTGATCGAATGAGGCCATGCACATGAAACTGCTAAGGGACACCAGCATAAGGGACAGATTAGGGCAAACCAGAAATTCCATCCTGAGTTTGACTTTAATTCCTTAAATAATAAGAAGTCATTGAAGATCTCTGAAGAAGGGAGTGAATGACATGATGAACAAGGTGTAAGAAATTTAATTCTCTTTTCCAGCCCCCTACCATTGCCTGGCAATCAGTCTTTCTTCTCTGCTGACAATTCCCTGTGATGTCAATTCAACATCTCCTGCAGGCTCTGGGAGGAAAATCCATCCCAGCTTGGGAAGGGCTGTGTGTGCCTTGAAGTCATCATGTAAATCAAAGGCTGCTCTGGGAAGGGCTGTGTGTGCCTTGAGGTCCTCGTGTAAATCGAAGGCTGCTCCAGCTCAGGACTTCTATCCAGTGGAGCGCATCTCTAGTTTGGAACTCCTTCCACATTTAGCCACGTTTCAAGATGCTTCGTACTGTGTATGGCGCATCCTTGTACTGTATCACCAGAAAGCATCCTTGTTTTATGATGTGCTGTGCTTGGCTAGACAGACTTAGAGGTCATTAGCCCCTTTTCTCCTCCTTGCCCTGTCCTGCTGGATTCAAAAAACTTCTAAGCCCATAAAATCTTGATCCTGTTCCCCTTTTGAGATGAATATGTTTCTAAGTATGTTGACTTTTTTTTTTTTACATTTGAATGTCACTGAATCACAGAGCTCCTAAATTTCTATGACACCTATTATACAGCTAAGTTTAGCGATGACTCATTCTACTGCACTAAGTTGAAACACCAGTAAATCTCCACAACTTTTGTCCTATACTCAAAACACATTTTCCAGGGTTGGATATTTATCTGATAAAGCCCTTGTCTGGCAAGTAGGAGGCAAGGCCCTGGGTTCTATCCTCAACTCTGGAAAAAAAGAAACAAAAATCATAGTTGTTCTGTTCTTTATTTTAAAAAAATTGTGAGGTTTAAAGAAACTTGCAGTTAATGCCTAAAGTCCTTCAAAACTTCCTGAGTATTTTCTTCATTTTGTTTTCCAAGACAAGGTGTCTCTAGCTGAATCAGGCTGGCCTTAAACCACACTTCTTCTCTTTCAGCCTCCCAACAAGGATTATAGAAGTATGCCAGGGCACACACCCCCCATTAGAATTTGTGACCTTTAGTTCTTCGTTGTCTAAAGCGAGTGAGTGAACAAGTGAGTGAATGGATGGGTGAATGAGTGAATGTTAATTTAATGGATCTGGGAAAGTGTGTCTTTTTATTATGTGTAATTCAGTAGTCAGGAAAATGTTTCTGTAATATGAGGTACTAAACATTTTCAAGCTTGCTGCCATTCTTCATCTCGACTATTTGACTCTGAGGTTTCAGTGCGACGACAGCCATACATAGAATAAAAATGACAGGCATAACTAAACTCCAGTAAAATATGTTACAAAACAGGCAGTGCTTCAGAGGACTTGGCCAGTCCTCAAACACTGATGCATTCCAGGATAGCCTGAGTTACATGGGGTGGGAGGGGGGAGCTCTTGCTTCCATGGGTTTGGGAAGGGGTTAGAGCCCCCAAATACTTCATATGCAAATGAAACTTGAGATCTTCTGTTTCTCCCCCCACCCCGCAATAAAATGCAGTTCCAATGTCTTCTACCTATTGTTGAATTTTTGATAAATTAATTAAAAAGTATACTTATGCAACAGACTCAAAGTTGCATCAAGGAGGGTTAGCAAATATTAAATGGAAGAAAATAAATTTTCTGTCTAGAAAATTGGGGGCCCGATAATCTTGCCAAACACTTTGGATTTAGTCTGTAAGGTGTAAATTGATGCAAATAGTCCCAACTAACTTTAAAAGTTTGTTAGCCATCCAGTCCGTAGTTTACTGCTATTATTATTAAAAGTATCATAACCAAAAAATTACTTAATAATGAGAGCTGTACAGCCCATAAAATACCACATTGTTTTAGCGTAGCATCGGTTGATATTTTGTAAATTTGGGTCCAGACGTTTTTCAAAAGCTTGTTGAAAGCAACTCAGCAGAGCAATGAAAGATAGAAAATATTTTTTTCCATATAGAAATTGAGAGAAGCCTGGGTCCCGCCCTACACAAGAGCATTTCTCATACCGAGAAAAGACAGTCAAATTATAAACAGATGGACAATCGCAAGACAATCAATTAAAATACATCAGGTGAGGTCTGCTTCCAAATTTAAATTCCTTTGTGTTGGCTCAGGCCATCCTTTCCTTAATAGTGGGGTGTTCTGCCATGTGGTCTACTCCCACCCTCCCAACCCAGATAACACAGGCAGAGAGCTGGGCATCAGAGGAGCCCTGTTTTATGCTGCTGGTGATGGACAGAAGAGTGAACACACACCCTTCTTGGCTAGAAGACCAGTTTTCATTTGGTGCTTTTCTGTTATTCAACTCAAAGCTAATAACATCTTCATTCTTTTCTCTTAACAGCCTGTTGCCTGCCTGGCATACTGTAGAAACAGATCTAGGTTTTAATTTTCTTTTCTTTGCATTTATGTTTTGAGGAAAAAAAGGAAAAGAAATAATTAAGTTTTTAAAATCAGAATTTAATTTTTTATTTTCAACAGTGAATTGGTGAATATAGCTGTATGAATTATCTCATTTCCCTGGAATTAAATTTTTTTAAATGGAAAATAACACTTTCTGATGTGTTTAATTGGGACAATAAACAGGTTAATCTTGGCTGCAAGGCAGCTGGACACTGGAGCACAGGAAATTCAATAATCTGATTTTAAATTGTTTTTGTAAGTGATACAAAGCTGTTTTAAATATGTGGTTAATGATGCAAGACTTCCGTGCCTGTATAATTAAGAAATGATTTTTTAATATTTTCATTTGGCAAGAAAAAACTAACTTATAAATGCATGCTTAATGACTTAATAGTATAATGGTTTTTGTTATGTGTCCAAATCTTCTCACAATCCTCAGAATCCTCTCTGATGATGACATATTTAGCACTCCTCGGTTTTTATTTGAAAAAGCATCCAGTCCTTAGACTGTCCTCACTAATGTGCTGGTAACCGCACTGTTTTGTTTAAAGCAAGGTAAGCCACAACATTTCTCAGCCACAGACGAGAGTCCATGCACACCACAGCTTTTGATCTTGCATAGCCTACTCCAGAACTGATTTTGAGACATCAAACCTGTGACTATTTTCCCCAAAGATAGAAGGATAAAGTGTTTTTGCTTGATGGGAGGTCTCCACCTACCAAAGTATTATTTAAATCCAGTGGTTTCAGTAATTGCTTCCCCCTCCACAATAGTCTCTGGATGTCTCTTCATTTGCAGATCAGTTTCTAGGCTAGATTTCTCTCTCACGGTGATCAAAGAGCCTGTATGTTCATCTCGTGCCAGCTCTGCTCTGCGATCCTCCTTCGGGTATCACTTTGGATTTCTAAGTTGAATGATGAATTCCTTATTTGTTTCTCTTACTCACAAAGTGGAAGGCTCTGTAAGTAATTGCTTATTTTCTACCGAGAGTGTTGCTCCTTTGGGAAACTTTCAGAGTCCATGTCTAAAGGGAAAGTGAATAAAGCATAACAGACTTTTCATATAGATATCTTCTTCTGCTGCTGCTACTTCTTCTTCACTCTTGTTTTTCCATCAAGTATGTAATAATAATATAAAAAATAAACAAGCGTCCCTTCAGTTCTGAAATATGGAAAAGGAATTCATCAAGATTCTGTCTCAGGGAACCTGTGTCCTATATTTTGTCTTCTTCCAATGAAGAATCCTCATTTGGGAGGTATGTCTTCTTCCTCTGTGACCATAACTGCCCAAACCCTAGTCATTCTGTGATACCCTCCTTGAGTTCTCTATCCACTAAAGAGTGTTCTTAATTCTCTTCAACCCAATTATGCTTTTGGTATTTCTGAGCAGGTATTTCTAATAGTCAGGTGCAAACAAATTAGCCTCATTGTTTTAGATCTGTTTTGTGGCTTGCCCAAATTTATGTTACTTATAAAGAGTTATGAAGAAATGATCACTGTCTGGCTGCTACAAAGTCTTGTCTTGGGCATCTCCTTGATGGCTGTTAGGCAGCAACAACAGTATTTCACCCATCTGTTACAGTCCTTTGTTTCTGTGTTGATTTTTCCTCCAAGTTCTGCCAACCCTTGGACTTCTTCATTTGTGTCAATTCCTCTTCTTCTTACTATTTTCTGCTCCTAAGTTCCCCTATAGTAATGTATCTTATTATTTTATCCACCCCACCCATGATTTTATTTATATCTGTGAGTTCAACAACAGCTTCAATATAGAGAGCATTATCCATGTCTCTAACCCAGGTTCCACTGCAAAACCATCTGCATCTATCAGAAAATAAATAGAACATTCAGAAGAGAGAGTCACCACTTTTCCTGCATCCCTACCTCTTCCCAACGTACCAAGCTCCCCCAAGTCAGACTCTCAAGGCCATTTTTGTTCTCTGCCCTTCACTCAGCCCCATTCCAATGACTAGCAGAGACTAATGGATTTGTCCACATGTGTTCATTTCCACTGCATCATCCTAATTCAGGCCCTGCTCTGGAGAACTGCTAAAGATAACTAATTCTTTCTACCAGAATTCCAGCCATCTCCTCCATTAATCCTTCCTGTGTATTCCTGGAAGCCAGGGAGTCAAATGATAACAAAACAAAGGAGGCTAGACAAGGACTTGGCCATAAGTAGAGGGTACCAGTGTTCAAAGAAAGAGAGGCATAGCAGGGTAGTGGTTTTTTTTAATACAAGTAGGGAGGGAAGGATGGAAGGAGGAAGGGAGGGAGAAAGAAACCCTGAAAGCTAAAGAAGGAAAGCAGATATAGAGCAGATATTGAACAGGGGGAAGAAAACATTTGCCTCTAATTTATTCTACTTTTTCTCCATCTATCTCAAACTACAGCAATAAAATTCCTTAAAAGCTAAAATTCCAAATGCTGGCCACTTTATTCTGGCATTTATTGTCAGGATGATTCTCAGATCGTGAGAATAGGACCTGTGGGCAGTACTTATTGGAATAGAAATCTAGATCCAATTTAAGTTTTTTTGAATGAGGGCAATACTTATTCCCAGTCTCAAAATAACTTCCTGATGAGAGCTAATTGTGTATATCTATCCAAAAGGGCATCAGGTTTTATAAATGTCAGGTAAACACTTATACTTTACCAGAGGAAATAAACCAAAACACATTTCTTGTAATAATCCACATTTTCTGCATCCTGACATAAACTTTTACTATTTGATACATTTTGAAGAGGTTGGGGGACTAGGGGCACAGGCCAGTGGCGAAGTGCATGCTATTCAAACATGAGGACCTGGCCTTCCTCCCTAGCCACTGTGTGAAAGCTGAGCGTGGTGGTGTGCGCCAGTAGTCCCAGTGTGGGGAAGACAGAGACACAAGGTTTCCTGGAGCTTCCTGGCCAGAAGTTCTAACACAATTAGCACACTCCAGGCTCCTCGGGAGACCCTATCTCCAAACAAAACAAGTAGCCATAGAGGAAGTTACATGACGTATCTCTGCCTTCCAACACATGTGCACACAGTGCACACACACAAAAATGTACATAAGCACACACGTGAAAATAAGATATTGACCTCAGAGTCAAGACTTGGAAAACCAAGCCATTAAAAGCTTCTGGTTATCTTTACTTCCAGAGGTGACACCCCTTAGAAGAAAATGAGAGGTGAAAGCACCTTTACTTGAGCAGAGGTTCTTATTTTATTTTATCTTCCAGATGTGGTTTCCAAATTTGATATAAAATCCATTCAGTGGGTCACAAACAACATTTCTTTTAATGTAACAAAATAAACGTTTTCAGGCAAAGTGAGTGTTGCACTTGGTAGTGTGCAACAGAGATGAGAAAGACACAGTTCTCTGAAACTTCCGTTGGATCGATGTATCTGCGTGCACATGCACATGCGATCACAGCGCCCAGTGCTTCTTTGTGCACTGGGTAGAGAAAGAAGAAGGAAAAGCATCCCTTAGATGCCATGTTCCTGTTGCTATGTTTTTAGACTAAGAGGACCACCCCGTCAGCTGCTCTGCCTCCCTGCCCTGTGCTTAGCTCAAAGACCTTCCTCCAACAACAGCCAATGGTTGCTCTCTGCCCCACAGGTCCAGAACTTCTCCAGTGGTCACACTAGGCAGTTACATGCTTTTGGAGTAAGCCTCCTGGGCCACATGAGTAAAATACAGCACCAGTGAAATGAGGCGAGTGAAACACTAGCAGTCAGTGTTTAATGCTTGCTAGGGTCTGTGTCCATGTCACTGTGCGCTCACTACAGCCAGTGTAAGTCACTGTGCACTCACCATCATGCACTCACCGATTTTTCTCCATGCTATCCATTCGGATAGCAATGGCAATGACTAGGCAGTAAGCGTTTGTTTATTTTATTGGATGTTCACCTTGGAACACATTGGTTTGCTACTGAGGGTGCAGAAACAAGACTCATAGAGCCTGAACCACGGAGCAAGCATGGGCTCCCCCTGCAGCCCTCGCCAAGTAGCAGGTGTGCTGCTTGGTCTTCATGTGTGTCCCCAACAACTGGAGCGTGGGCCTCTCTCGGCTCAAAGCCTCCCTTTGGGTCCTGTTCCCCTAACCAGGCTGCCTTGTCTGGCCTGTGAGAGAGGATGCACCAAGTTCAGCAGTAACTTAATGTTCTAGGGCAGGCTGTCCCACGGGGAACGCCTCTTCTCTGAGGAGAAGGAGAGGGGAGAATAGGGGAGGGTTGTGGAAGGGGGACTTGGAGGAGAGGAGCTGCAACACGATGTAGAGTGAGTAAATAAATTTGAAATTAAAAAAAGAAATTCTCATAAAAGACCTTGATAGATGCTTGTACTGTTTTCTGAGCTGCGAGCCTAACTACTTGTTTACAAAACATGGTTAATCAGATATGGGCATTTGGCAGATCCTTTCTCTAAAGTGAACAAAATGAAACTTTCAATTCATGGAAAACAATTGAAAGTATTTATTGCCAATAATAAAATTCCAGCTTTCAAATGAAAATAAGAATCTGGGAAACGTGACAGCACACCAGAACCTAAAGAATTTATGATGAAATGAGTGACGATGTTAATGAGAATGAGCACTTGATCCTGACATGCTAATGTTTGGCAGCATGGCCTAACTTATGGGCCTGAGAGCTTCCAAATGCCCAATGCTAGATATCAGTACAAGATAGAGTAATGCCTTTATATGCACAGGATGACAAAAAGTCATGTACACGACTTCAGAAACTTAAAGAAACTGCCTATTTTGGGGGTTTTGTGTCAAATCTAAACCAAATAACCAAAATTATCTTTAAAATACTCCTCTCTGTTCCAGTTACAGATCTGTGTGAGGCAAAATTTTCTTCAACTACTTCAACCAAAACAATGTCTCACACAAGATTGGCTGCAGAAGCCGGCCCAGGATCACAGCTGCTTTTCATTGAACCAGACATTAAAGAAACTTATAAAAATATAAAACAATGTCACGCTCCTCCCTGATATTTTCATTAAAAGCATATTATCCATTTTACTATAGAATAATCTTATGATTTTAATTAAAAATGAAATTTGATTTTTTTCTTCACTTCAGTTGTACATGACAAGTATTGATTTAAACAACCAGTATTTAGACATTCTCAGGTTCTTCAATGATTTTTGAGAATGTTAGAGCCCCATGACCCAAATATTTGAAAATCATTTTTCTTTAGCTAATTGGATTCCTCTTTCAAATGTCACCAAAATCTGAGACTGCAGATTACATATCTGAACCTTTTTCTGAATCAATGACCAGTTATCTATTTAAGAAAAGCTTGCTGACAGATATTGCTTGAGGATATTTGAAGCCATTTCTGAGTTTTAAAGAAATGAATCTCATAAATGAAGAACATTTAATAAAGGAATTATATGGTAGGCAAGGGTGACTTTGTGTTCAAAAGAAAAATTTTGTTTACTCCCTAGTCACTCTATTTAAGGCAAAAATAAAACCTTCAGTCATCAATGGAAGCCACAACTCTAATCTGTGCTCTCAAATGTGTATCACAGACACTGCAAAATACCTACCCTCAAAAGCTTTCTTCATAAAATGTCAGTTTAAGAACCTTCCAGAACAGACATTACCCTGTAGAGAAAGTTTGTATGAAGTCAGCATGACTTAATTACATTCATCACACTGAAAATCAAATTCTGTGTCAATGATACATGGCACTTGGAGCTTATTTTACAAACATTAACTAATTAATCTGCAAAACATCCCTAAGAGGCAGAGCAAAATGATATATGAGCTGACAACCTAATTATGTCTAATTATTCAGAAGATTTACCCCCTTCCAAGTGGTTTTCTATTGCCAATTCAGAGAAGGGGCCAGATAAGTTTTTAAACCAGACATGGAAATCAACTCTATTCCATCTAGAACTCTTGCTGCAAACAACCCACATTCCATTTTCTGGTGGAACCAATCAACTTGTACCATTTTTCCAACATTTCATAGAAACTCAAAGTTTCCCATTAAACTAGTACTACCATTCACAGATCTCTGCCTAAATACATTATTGCTTCTTTTCTATTTTGTAGAGGAATTTTAATCCAGAAACATGGCTGTTCTGGTAAGGGATCATACTGAAAAACTTTGGTCTGCATGATCTGGCTGGAATGCAGACATCTTTAACCTCTTCAACTCATCTGGCTAGAATATACACACACCCTTAATATACACCTTTAATCCCAAACAATGAAGGTAATGTTAGTTGGTAGAAGGAAGCACCCACATTTGAAAGTGATGTCTAAATGAGGGGCAGGCAAAGTAACAAATCAGAGAAAGATTTGACAAAATGAGTCAGAGTCGGATACAACCAACTTACCAGGGAACAGTCAGGAAAAGACAGTCCACTTAAGAGCAGGGAAGAGAGAAAGAGTCAGTCATTTAGAAGTCAGTTCACAGTGAGTTCAGTTGAACTGAGTTCAGTGGAGTTGAGTTTAGTGAGTCAATCAGTTTAGAGGCAGTGTACTGGAGTTGAGTGGGTGACAGTTCAATTGGTGGCAGTTCAGTTCATGGAGTTTAGAGGCAGTTTTACCAGGACAGTTGTACAGAGACAGGTTGCAGAGAGAGAGAACAAACTAGACTCAGATGAAGGTAGAACAAGTCAGAGAATGAGAAGGAGCCAAATTAGAACATATTGCCAAAGTTAGTATGAAGTCAAACAGAATAATTCAGTCAGAAGGCAAGACAATCCAGTTTAAGTCAGTCAACTTTGAGAGGAGTTTTGAGCCAGAACAGCTGAGTTGAACCAGCCAGCCAAAGTTCAGAAAGAGCTAGAAATGATGAGCTCATTCAGTGCTAATTCTCAGAGGCTGAAAACAGTCCAGGCCTAGCTTAGAATGTATAGAGGCCAGAAGCTTCTAGGAGTAGTCCTAGATTAGCAGACAGAGGCAGTAAGCTTTTGAGACAACAATTATAACTGGAAAATAAAAATTACTTTTACACCTTTTAATCCTCAAGTCATTTTAAATGTTAGCCTCGTTACTTTGACCAAACTTCTTCTTTTGCCTTCTTTTCTCTCTAAAATATGTTTCCAATGTAAACATACTTATTTTTTTAAGATTTATTTATTTATTATGTATACAGTGTTCTGTCTGCATGTACACCTGCATGCCAGAAGAGGGAAGCAGATCTCATTACAGATGGTTGTGAGCCACCATGTGGTTGCTGGGAATTGAACTCAGGACCTTTGGAAGAGAAGACAGTGCTCTTAACCTATGAGCCATCTCTCCAGCCCATAAACATACTTATAGGCAGAGTCCATTGTCTGGTTTCTTCCTCCCAAACTTTATAATTAATAGGCCAAAGTTTCTTTCTTCCTGCTTTTCTTTTCTGGTATCCCCTTCTCTTGAGTTCTTAGGTTCCTCAACTTGCTGTTATTGTCTTATTTCTCATTGTACTTGAAGTTCACCTCTTTTTCATCTGAGAAGTTCACTTGATCTTTCTTCTGCTGCAAGGGGCTTGAAAACTGTATACTATATCTTAAAACAATACTATAGGATGTACTGTTAAGTGGGATGTTACCATTTATAGGAGAAAATATTATAGAATTATGTTTTTAAATGTATAAGTTTTTTTCTGAAATGAGAAATAATTTTTATTTGGGTGCTCTATTGAAACAGAATTAAATAAGGACTGATGACTGTGGATGTGTGTATGTGTATTACAGCATGGTTGTGTACATGTGAATTAGACTGTTGGTGTGTACATGAATATTGGATGATGTCTTACTTTTCTGCTGCTTTGAAAAAACACTGTAGCCAAAAGCAATTCAGAAGAGTGGGTTTATTTTGACTTATGGCTCAAGGGTCAAGAGTCTAACACAGTGGAGAAGCATGACTGCAGGAAGCAAGCATCACAGCAGAAGCTGGAAGCTGAGAGCTCATATCTTCAACTGTAAGCAGGAAGCAGAGTGCAAACTGGAAGTGGACAAGGCTATATATAAAATCCTCAAAGCCCACCCTATCAATGTACTTCCTCCAGAAAACATGCACCTCTTTAGCCTCCCCAAATATTGGCACCTACTGGGAATCAAGTGTTCAAGTGTCCTCTTAGCCTATGGGGACGTTTCTCATTCAAAGCACCACAAATTAATTTGGTTTCAGTATATCTTAAGTCTAAAACATGTGGGGCAGGATAGAGGGCTGGCCATTCTGACCAAGGTTGATGTTGTAACTTTGAATCTGAATGCAGAGTATGCTAAAGGTCATACCTATACACAAACAGTAATTGACATTACAGTCTGCTGGCTTCAGTATAAAACTCATTTTAAAAACTTGAGAGCAGCATGTAGATAGACATCAGAATACCAAAGCCTTAGACAAGGTGACAAATAAGATGGCATCACAAGAAGCCGGCTGGGGAAGCAGTGACTGTGACTTGTTATCTCTGTAGTCCTCATAAGCTAACAAAGCGCCTGTGCCGCTGACATTCCCTTACTCCTTTTTTTCAGCTTCTATAATTTGTTTTTTTTTAATTTATTCACTTTATATACTAACTGTAGCCCCATCCCTCATCAACTCCCAGTTCCACCCTCCCCCCACTTTTTCCCTCCTTCTCCCCCTTCTGGTCCTCAGAAAGGGGGAGCCCTCCTCCCCTACAATCTGACTCCAGTCTGTCAAGTCTCATCAGGACTATCTGCATCCTCTTCCTCTGTGGCCTGGCAAGGACACCCCGCCAGGGGGAAGTGATGGAGGAGAGGACAACAGAGTCCATGCTAGAGACAGCCCTGCTTCCCTTTCTAGGGTACCCTTATGGAGACTGAGCTGTTTATGGGCTACATCTGAGCATAAGGCCTAGGTCCTCTCTATGCATGGCTCTTGGCTGATGCATCAGTCTCTACAGGCCCCTGTGGGCCCAGATTTGTTGGCTCTGTTGGTCTTCTTGTGGAGCTTCTATCTCCTCCAGATCCTTCTATAATCCCCTTCTTCCATAAGACTCCCTCTGCTCTGCCTAAAGTTTGGCTCTGAGTCTCTGCATCTGCTTAGATCCCTTGCTCGATGGAGTCTTTCAGAGTACATCTGTGGTAAGCCCTGTCCTGTTTCCTCTCTTTAACTGTTTCTAGTGTCTCTTCTATTTGCCCTTCTGAATGAGAATTAAGCATCCTCCCTGAGGTTCTCCTTGTTATTTAGTTTCTTTAGGTCTGTGGATTGTAGTATGGTTATCCTGTGCTTTATGGCTAATATCTACTTTTAAGTGAGTAAATACCATGTGTGCCTTTCTGAGTCTAGGTTATCTTACTCAGAATGATCTTTTCTAGTTCCATGCCTGCAAATTTCATGATTTCCTTGTTTTTAATTGCTGAGTAATATTCCATTGTATAAATGTAGCACAATTTCTGTATCCATTCTTCGGCTGAGGGACATCTAGGTTGTTTCCAGATTCTGGCTATTACAAATAAACCTGCTATGAACATAGTTGAGCAAACATTCTTGTTGTATGGTTGAGCATCTTTCAGGTATATGTCCAGGAGTAGTAGAGCTGGATCTTGAGGTAGCACTATTCACAATTTTCTAGGAAAGTGCCAGATTGATTTCCAAAGTGGTTGTATAATTTTACATTCCCACCAGCAATGGAGGAGGGTTCCCTTTCTCCATACCCTCTCCAGCATGTGTTGTCACTTGAGCTTTTGATCTTAGCCATTCTGATGGGTGTAAGGTGAAATCTCAGAGTTGTTTTGATTTGCAGTTCCCTGATGACTAAGGACATTGAGAATTTCTTTAAGTGTTTTTCCACCATTTGATATTCCTCTGTTGAAAATTCTTTGTTTAGCTCTGTACCCCATTTTTAAATTGAATTAATTGGTTTGTTGGTGTTTAATTTCTTGAGTTCTTTCTATATTCTGGATATTAACCTTTGTCAGAGTAGGGCTGGTGAAGACCTTTTCCTAGTCTGTAGGCTATCATTTTATTCTGACAACAGTGTCCTTTGCTTTATAGAAGTTTTCCAGTTTTATGAGGTCCTATTCATTGATTGTTGATCTTAGAGCCTGATCTGTTGGTGCTCTGTTCAGAAAGTTGTCTCCTGTGCCAATAAGTTCAAGGCTCTTTCGCACTTTTTCTTCTAACAGATTTAGTGTGTCTGGTTTTATGTTGAGGTCTTTGATCCACCTGGACTTTACTTTCGTGCAGGGTGATAAGTATAGATTTATTTGCATTTTTCTATGTGTAGACATCCAGTTAGACCAGCACCATTTGTTGAAGATACTCTTTTTTTCGATTGTATGATTTTGGCTCCTTTGTCAAAAGTCAAGTGTTCTTAGGTGTATGGGTGTATTTCTGGGTCTTCCATTCATTTTCATTGATCTACAAGTCTGTTTCTATGCCAGTACCATGCAGTTTTTATTACTGTTGCTTTCTGGGATGGAGATATCTCCTGAAGATCTTTTATTGTACAGGATTGTTTTAGCTATTCCAGTTTTTTGTTTTTGTTGTTTTGTTTTTCCATGTGAAGTTAAAGGTTGCTCTTTCAAAACTGGCAAAGAGTTGTGTTGGTATTTTGATGGGAATTGCAGTGAATCTGTAGATTGCTTTTGGTAACTTGGCCATTTTTACTATGTTAATACTGCCAATCCATGAGCATGAGATATCTTTCCACCTTCTGAAATCTTATTCAGTTTCTTTCTTCAGAGACTCTAGGTTGTTGTCATACAGGTCTTTCACCTGCTTGGTTACAATTATACTGAAATATTTTATATTGTTTTTGGCTATTGTAATGGGTGTTGTTTCCCTACATTTTTTTTCTCAGCCCATTTATCATGTGTGTACAGGAGAGCTACTGGTTTTTTGGAGTAAATTTTGTATCCAGCCACTTTGTTGAAGGTGCTTATCAATTGGGGGAGTTCTCTGGTAGAATTTTTGGGGTCACTCATGTATACTATCAAATCATCTGCAAATAGTGATACTTTGACTTCTTCCTTTCCAATTTCTATCCCCTTGATCTCCTTTAGTTGTGTTGGTGCTCTAGCTAGGACTTCAAGTACTATGTTGAATAGATGTGGAGAGAGTAAATAGCCTTGTTTTGTCCTTGATTTCAGTGGAATTGATTTATGTTTCTCTCCATTTAGCATGATGTTGGCTATAGGCTCTCTGTATATTGTCTTTACTATGTTTAGGTATGTGCTTTGTATCCCTGATCTCTCCAAGACTTTTAACGTGAATGGGTGTTGGAGTTTGTGAAAAGACTTTTCAGCATCTAAGGAGACGATCATGTTTGTTTCTATTCCTTCAGTTTGTTTATATGGTAGATTACATTGGTGGGTTTCTGTATATTGAACCACCCCTCATGCCTGGGATGAAGCCTACTTGGTCATGGTGGATGATATTTTTGATGTGTTCTTGGATTCAGTTTGCTGGGAAATTTTATTGAGTATTTTAAAGTTAATGTTCATAAGATAAATTGGTCTGAAATTCTCTTTTTTGTTGGGTTTTTGTGTGGTTTAGGTATCAAGGTGACTGTGGCCTCATAGATTGAGTTTGGTAATGTTTCTTCTGTTTCTATTTTGTGGAATAGTCTGAAGAGTGTTGATATTAGCTCTTCTTTGAAGATCTGGTAGAATTCTGTGCTCATACCATTTGGCCCCGGGCTTTTTTTGGATGGGAGACTTTTGATGACCGCTTCTATTTCCTTAGGTGATATAAGACTATTTAATTTGTTTACCTGGTCTTGATTAACTTTGGTAAATGAAATCTAGCAAGATAATTGTGCATTTCATTTAGAGTTTCAAATTCTGTGGCATATAGGCTTTTGAAATAAGAGCTAATGATTCTTTGCATTTCCTCAGTCATTATGTGCCCCTTCTCATTTCTGATTTTGTTGATTTGGATGGTGTCTTGCTGCCTTTTAGTTAGTTTGGCTAAGGGTTTGTCTATCTTACTGATTTTCTCAAAGAACCAGCTCTTGATTCTTTCATTGGTTTTTTTTTTTAATTGTTCTCTTTGTTTCTAGTTTATTGATTTCAGCCCTGAATTTGGTTATTTCCTGTTATCTACTCCTCTTGGGTGTGTTTGCTTCTTTTTTTTCCCCAGGGGTTTTAAGTGTACTGTTAAGTTGCTTGTATAAGATGTCTCTAACTTCTTTATGAAGGTACTTAGTGCTAGGAACTTTCCTTTTAGCACTGTTACATAGTGTCCCATAAGTTTGGGTATGTTGTGCCTTCATTTTCATTGAATTCTAGGAAGTCTTTAATTTCTTTCTCTATTTCTTCCCTGACCCAGTGGTCATTGAGTAGAGAGTTGTTCAGTTTCCATGCATGTGTAGGCTTTCTGTTGTTTCTGTTGTTGTTAAGGTACAGCTTTAGTCCATGGTAGTCTGATAGGATACAAAGAATTATTTCAGTCTTCTTGTATCTGTTGAGGCTTGCTTGTACCTGACTATATGGTCAATTTTGTAGAAGGTTCCGCTGAGAAGAAGGTATACCTTTTTGTGTTTGAGTGAAAAGTTCTCTAGATATCTGTTAGGTCCATTTGATTCATGCCTTCTGTTAGTGTCATTATTTCTGTTTGGTTTCTGTTTCATTGACCTGTCCTTTTAAGAGTTGGGTGTTGAAGTCTCCCACTGTTAATGTGTGTGGATCTATGTGTGGTTTAAGCTTTATTGCTGTTTCTTTTACAAATATGGGTACCCTTGTATTTGAGGTATAGATGTTCAGAATTGATATGTCATCTTGGTGGAATTTTTCTTTGATAAGTATGAAGTGTCCTTCTTCATCTCTTTTGATTAATTTTGGTTGAAAGTCTATTTTATTAGATCTTAGAATGGCTATTCCAGCTTGCTTCTTGGGTCCATTTGCTTGGAAAACATTTTTCCAGCCCATTTTTCAGGTAATGTCTTTTTTTGTGGCTGGAGTGTGTTTCTTATATTCAGCAGAATGTTGGGTCCTGTTTACATATCTATTCTGTTAATCTTTTTATTGGAGAGTATTGATTGATATTAGTGACCAGTAACTGTTAGTTCCTTCCTTTTATTTTGATGTTGGTTGTGGTAGTATGTGTGCTTGTCTACTTTTGGTTTTGCTGTAATGAAGTTATTTATATCCTGCATTTTGGGGGTATAGTTAACCTCGTCAGGTGGGAGTTTTCCTTCTAGTATCTTCTTTAGGATTAGGTTTGTGCATAGATATTGTTTAAATTTGGTTCTGTGTAGAATATCTTGTTTTCTCCAACTATGGTGATTGAAAGTTTTGCTGGTTGTAGTAGTCTGGACTGGCACCTGTGGTCTCTTAGGGTTTGCAAGACATCTGCCCAGGCCCTTCTAGTTTTCATAGTCTCTGGTGAGAATCAGGTGTGAGCCTAGCCTTTAACAGCTGAGCCATCTTTCTAGCCCTCAGGTGTGATTCTGACAGGTTTGCCATCATGTTACTTGGCCTTTT